>CM023482.1:133985763-134319314 GCA_013339685.2 Hyalomma asiaticum | reverse complement strand
GAGAGGAATGCTCTACCAGTAGCGCACCCAGGATCTCTACCAGGGGGGGGGGGGGGGGGTTCAATATTTCACGAAGGGCCGGGCATGCCATTACACAGTTGTTGCGTGTGTAAAAAAAAGTAAATAAAATGCCAAATAATAGTAACATCAATGATGATGATTATTTTTTTATTTTTTCGGCATTTTGCAGAGACATTAGCGCCACATTCTTCTAGGACATAGGAGGAGTTACGGAGTGGGATGGGATTAGGTCGGCCTCAGGGTGGGGTTACAACACCCGAACCCCCCCGTCGGTGCGCCACTGATTCTGTCGACCTCGCGCCCTTTCGTTCTTTTTGTCTATGACGGGTTCAACCAGGTTTATACGAGACAGTGGCGATGATGCGGCACCTTGCGCTTCTACCACCCTTCCTTGCTGTGCGCGTACACCTTGTCAAGGGCGAAATAACCGCGAGGTCCCATCTCTCTCGTTGAGCCGGCACTGCGGTACGGCACGCATTATCTCCAATCTGACCATCCGTGGCCAAATCAAATCATCCCGTCGAAGCTTCCCCGTTTTGCGGCGGTCCGCACTGATCCGCTTTGGGCGAAGAGCGCATGCCAGGCAGTAGTAGTAGCAGGCCGCCGGGCACTGGACGCGGAGCAGATTAATTTCCGGTCGGTCGTCCCTGGTCTCGCGTCGATAGCCACTGGAGTTATAGTAATAGGATGGCTGAAGGGAGGACGAAAGGGTTGTCCGTCACTTTCTATATCGGTTGTGAGCGGGCCCGCTCAATTCCAGAAGGTCGCCGTAAGCACAAATACAACAAAGGTACAGTGAACACACTTTTGGCCGGTGGCAGTGCCGCGAAGGTGTGGGCGCACGTCCTTTGCTAGGAAAGGCGGGCTAGACACGCAGGCGTTGTCACCATTCGTCGTTTGATTTCATGTATTCTAAGGCACATAAGACTAAACGAGGACAGCGTAGGAGGGAAGGGCAAGTGGGAGGGGGAGAAAGCATAAGGTCAGTGAGCTCGCCACCGTTGCCATGCTGATTGAAACAGTTGTCTGTTCTTTTTCTGTTTATATACATATGAGTTTAGTGACGTCCGCAAGCGACGGTCGAATGCATAAGGGATTGAGGTTAAGGTCGCAGCTGTGTACACTTTGTTGAATGCATTTCATTTGCATAACTTCTTGATAACCTCAAAGGTCACAACTAACGTTCGCTTTCATGTATAAAAGATGCCCACAGAATATTCTGACCAGTTATCATATAAAAGATGCCCACAGAATGTTCTAAACAGTTATCATATAAAAGATGCCCACAGGATATTCTGACCAGTTATCATATAAAAGATGTCCACAGAATATTCGGACCAGTTATCATCAGCGGTTACATGTCTGACTAGAACTAGTGGCTTTTGATTTGCTCACCGTCGAAACTACGCCGCCGTGCCAGGACATTTCATAAGTAACCTTTTGTTCTGCAGCAAGGTTCCGTGTCTAGAAAGCAACTGTGCGTCGCTCAGAAATGCGTTGGGCGACCTTGGCGTTGTACCGTGGAAAGAAGTTTAATGTGTTCCTCAACACAACGTGCCAAGCTTGTGCCTAAAGCCAAAAGTAGACTGTTCCCATTCCTCGTGCCGGCAAATCTAGCTCCCACTTACGCCATTGCTTTTCGTGGAAAGTTGGACCATTCAGCGAAATCGCCGACGAACTTTGAAGCGTAGCGGCTTCATTACTTCGTTTTAAGTATTTATATTATAAAAGAATGAGGACAAACAAACCTATTGTATTTTCACCTAAGTGAATCGTACGTATGAAAAAAAGGAACAAAAGAAATATTAAAGTCGGTGCTGCAGAAGTACGACGCGAGCATTCTAAAAACATATACTGCGGGTGGATCGTAAGAGATTTAATGACTTAACTCGTGCAGGTTCCTTGTCATTCTACCGGAGCCTGCACAAAGCGAGCGTTGTCTTATTACAAAGCTCAGTGTGCAGCGCCTACTTCCAGCGCTTATCGTCAGGGGAGCGCAGAAGATCGAGAGCCTCAGAAATATCAAGCCACGCGCTGTGTTGCGCGTCCCAAAATCGCAGCGCTGATCTTTGCGTGAGCGCCAAATCGCTTCGCTGTCATTAATATGTTGTGTCACGTCAAACAGTCGCGACGTGTCTTTCTTTTTTTTTTTTCAGTGTGCTTGCGCTAGAAGCTCGTCACAGTGAGCGGGAAAGAAAGAACATAAACGCAGCTATTCTCGGGTATGCATTAACTGTAGGTAGTAAACGAAAAGTAAAAGAAAAGAGCTCGCCGTTTCAGGTAGTTTAAACAAACGGGAACAGTTATTTCGCAGAGAAAAATCATCGCTTGCGAAACTTCAAAGTTCAATTTCTACCCATGGTCTCCCATATCATTCCGGGTTTCGCGCGCCGTATTTCTAATTAAGCTTTCTATTCGGTATAAAATAAGCGACATAACAGGAAGCAGTGACGCTTTGGAAGACCTCAACACAAAGTCTCTACGTTAAGGCTCCGCAAATTTAATTGTTCAGTCTATGAACGTTGCAAGCTCACCCAGAAAGAAACATTTTGCAGCAAATATATTTCATATAAGCGCTGAATCTGTGTTTTCTTTGCGTTTAAAGTGAAGCCGACATTAAGGAGGTGGGAGTAGACGTAGTCTTTGAAAGCTGGCTTTCTTACATTTTGTGTGCTGCAGTGAAACCTACTCATTACCTCGATGGCGGTGTCATCATGTACGTGTCTCAGAAAACAGTGGTTCGAACGTTGATGGCCACGGCCACAACCTGGCCAATCACGCGAAACTGGCCTGCGCCGTATCAGCCCTATGCCGTGTGACGAACACATTCGCTGGTCACCCACCTTCACAGAGCGGACAAAAGTGCTTTTAGTGCCTTGTGGGCCGACGAGCGATGAGGGCGGTGTTCGAGTAGCATCTGTAAGGAAAGTGGCCGATCGTCAAGGTGGCGTAGCGTCTCAGCAAGTGTTTTCCTTTCCTCGACGGATCGCGGACAGTGGCACAGCAGATGGTCCAGGGTTTCGTCGGTGTCGCACATCTCGCAGGTTACACTGTTTTGAAGATGTCTGGTTTGCACGAACGCCTTTGACAGTTGGACTTGTCCTACAACGTCTTTTTCATCATTCCCCTTCTTTCTCTCTCTCCCATCTTTCTATTCCCCCTTCCCATTCCCCCAGTGTAGGGTAGCCAACCGGACGCCTTTCTGGTTAACCTCCCTGCCTTTCTGTTCCCCTTCCTTCCTTCCTCCTTCCCTTCACAGAGCGGAGTTGCTTCCAAAATATCTCCGCCTCAATATTCCCGCCGCTACGTGTTCCTTTATTCTTTGGCGGCACCTTAAAACAAGGTAATTGCGCAATGAGTCAGCGCGTTGAGGTTTAACCACGCAATTCGCACTTGGTTGAGATATGGTCGCATATAAAAAAACTTGAAGGAACACAAAGGTGAAACAACGAAGTTTCCTGATACTGATAAATTATCATTTGGGAACTCTACTGTCGCTAATTTCTTCATCTGATGTCCAACATTTGACGACAAAATCAAGACCAAAGTTTCATCTTTGAATTTCATGCCGAGACATTGCAGATATGAAGCCACGAACTCAATTCCTTTATTTTGTATTCCCCTGGAAAAGTGGCTGCAACTCTATAAAAGCGAGAGAGTTCACAATGCACACATACTTCATCATTAGGGAGGCAATATTCATGCATCCATCCAACGCATCAATTAAAAAGCTACATTTAATGCGCGCATGAGGAGCAGTCATTAGCAAAAGCCCCCCCATCCGCTAACACTGCCACCCTTCCCTTGGTAAAAATAAGAATGCTTGATGGTTGAGTTGTTCTCAGCGAATTGCGAAGAATTTTTCAGCCATGAGTTCCAATTAGTGCCGTGTGTACGATGTCCTCCATATATTATAAGTGACAGCTGATGACATGTCTCACACTGCAAGCGCGCTGGAAGAAAAAAAAAAGAACAAAAATTGCGACGAGGATGGGATTCGAACCCACGCGGGCAGAGCCCAATGGATTAGCAGTCCATCGCCTTAACCTCTCGGCCACCTCGTCCGCATACTGCGAGTGTTCTTTCACCGAGAGCCGACCGTGCGCGCGTGGGATAACAATGAAAACACCTGCGACACAAATTGTCTTTTCTTTCTTTTTATTCTTCCGTTCCTTTTTATTCTTTCCTTTAGAGTCAGCAATGATTTTTGCTCTCGATAGTGCACAGGGGAGAAAAAAAAAACGAAAACAGAAAAGCCGGCTGTGCGCCGCGCGTAGCTACCTTTCTAGTCTTTTTTTGCCTACGTGTCTTTTCATACAGGGCGCACAATACGCTTGCTTTTTTCGAGAGCATCATATTCCAGGTTAGTCTTATTGAAGCTCTCAGGGCCGTTTATTCCTATTTACTTCTGCATATGCCGGCATCACGATACCAGGGATAACGCTGCATGAAACTTGTGCTCTTTGGCCAAAACATTAAGACTCACTAATCACCATAAGGGATAACACTGGGTTAGCCAGACAGTCGCATTACTAAACTTACACAGTTTTGCACAGTTGACATGGCGTAGGGTGTGTGTGTGTGTGTGTGTGTGTGTGTGTGTGTGTGTGTGTGTGTGTGTGTGTGTGTGTGTGTGTGTGTGTGTGTGTGTGTGTGTGTGTGTGTGTGTGTGTGTGTGTGTGTGTGTAATAAGCATTACACGTTCCGTTCCTTGCTAATAATTAAACGACCAGATGTAGCAACAATATAAAGTCGCGCTGTTTTTTAGCGAATTTTTATTTTTATTCCCTGTGTGCGTACAATAGTTATTTCATTCGTCTTTTCCCCCTTGATTTGCTTCAATCGTCATATTGGGTTCATAAATTTCTACGTGTAACTATTTAGTTGGTATACAGGTCAATGTTGCAATCAACAGAAACACGAAGCCGTCGCGTGGTTCGAGGAGGGCGCGCTCTAATAAAGCAAGAACGCCTTGAATCGCATATTCAGCATGGATAAAATCGAAGGAAAAGAGGTCAGTGCTTAGTTTGAATACTCAACACTTATTCGCAAACGTAGACATATTGTCATTTAAGCCAGAAACTTCTTGCTTGCGCACCATAAGGGACGTAGCCTGCTTTATTGAATACCTGCAATTAGCCGTGCTATTAAACTGGGGAATTTCTCTGCCTTAATTCTCGTTTTCTCTCCCTTTTCACTACTTGCAACATGTCGAGTTTAGTAACTGCTATGGTCGCCACTATGAAATGTATCGCCCATCTGCTTTATTCATGAAGAAATCGCACACAGCTAATAATATGAAATATACTATAAAACATGTTCATCTTTAGAGATAACCGTTCGATTCGAGTGTACCTGGCCAAATAGGAGCTAGTTGTTTGATTGGCTATTCAACGGATTCGCATTACGAGAGGCCTGCGAAGTAGTTGTTTGGTCTTATTGTCATTGTTGTTTTTGTTGACGTCCCATTAACTGATGAGCAGAATAGGCAACACTGCATGCAGTTAATGAATAGTTCACGCAAACAAAAAAATGTCAATAAAACAACAATAAACAGATCAGGTTTCCAGCTAATCTCGCCCACTTCCTCTTATAATTACCGAACTTATAACGATGTTCTCGCACTCCAATGAAGATTACATCGTTTGCGGTGACGTCTCTACTTTCGTCAAACGTACTCGCTATACGTACGTCGTACTCGCTATAAAAAAAAGAAGAAAGCAATGCATTCTGGTCGGCGATTCCAGTCAAAGAATTACAGGGCTCCTGCTCAAACCTCATGACGTAAGGAAAAAGAAAAAAAAAATTACACCATCTCGCGCTAAACGGGACCATGAGGCGATGCGAAGCAGCACGTGGGGCGCACACCGCGTTTGCATCGATTTGACTAGGTGTCGAGTTTGCATCGGTTTGACGCTAGCAGACGCTGCCTGCGTTAGCGTTGTCTCTCGCGGGCGAGGGCGCGTTCTCGTTTCTTGCGAGCTGGTAAAACGTTCATCGAAGAAAGAGCGTTTCCATAGTCAACGCGCGCCGTTCGGAGAGGAGAGGAGGAATGCCGAGAGGAGAGGAGATGACACAAGGAGAGGAGAGGAGGATGCGCATGCGCAGTGCGGGTTTGGACACCACACGGCGGATGGATGGATGGAGGGAGGGAGTGACATAGCCCCGACCATAAGCTGCTTCGCATCTAAAAATTCACAGCATATCCACGGAGTGAATGATGATGAGTGGGCGAAGCTCCGGAGGTTCATCGTAGATCGTGCCGAGTTCCGGATTAATTTAGTTAACGCGCACGCTACGAATCCTTATGGTTCAACTACGCACAAGTGAAATATCCCACCGGCACTTCATTGCAAGTCAAGATCCAGTGCCTATATATATACATGGGTGGCCGGTGAACGGTTCTCCAGCGCGAGCAGTCGGTATTTTTCAATCAAGAAACTCGCTAGAAAACGCTGCCTGCGCCAACGTTGTCTCTCGCGGGTGAGGGCGCGTTCTCCTTCTTTGCGAGCTGGTACAGCGTTCATCGAAGAAAAAGAGCGTTTCCATAGTCAACGCGCGCCTTTCGCTCTCTCTCTCTCTCTCTCACACAAGACAGCAGATGGAAGAGTGAGAGAGCTCGCGCGTCGGGAGGCACGCGCCGAGGGCGAGCGCGAGCCTCCCGGCGGCGCGAGGTGGCTGCATACTACTACTACTACTACTACTACTACTACTACTACTACTACTACTACTACAGAGGAGGGAACGACCCCACCCTAAGGAGCTTCGCCCCTAAACGACCGGCCGGTTGGCTGAGGCATTTGCAGCGCCTCAACCCACCGTTGTGACGCTACCTTGCAATGTCGTTCACACTCGGCACGTCGGTCTCGTAAAAAGTAGCGGGAAAGCCCATTTCGCAGCACGTTGTTTATTGTGAACGCGGCAGAGAGACGCTGGTCGGGTTTCTGTTTGGCCAATGAACCAGATCGGCTTCTATCTTCGAGAGGCCGCGTAAGCGAGAGCTGACAGGTCCCACACACGAGTCAGCGCTCGGGTGTATTTGTACGGCGTCCCCGTGTGTGCCCGGAGTTGCTGCTGCTTCTACTGCATGCTGTCACGTGCATGGCCGTCGGAGCGAGCCCTATAAATAGACATATCTCTATTCCGAGCGGCAGCGTCCTTCCCAAAACGGAGCCCGCAATAGGTTTCACATTGAAGCGCACGCGACAAACATGTCAGTCCCATATCGGCCTTGCTCCCGTCGACAGGAATGCCTGCATCTGAAGTGTATGTACCGTACAAACACGACGTGAGCACCGGGATTCCGAAAAGGACGCGCAGTACGTTTCCGTACGGAAAAGATATATTCCACATCGATGTCCTTTAGTTCTAGCGAGCATTTTTTTTCTTCTTGTAGTTTCTTATTATTTGTATTGACTAGTACAGGCCTAGTATAGCCGACAGTATAGCCGACATTATTTTCTATACCTCGGTCTGTACACAGCAACCTGTTTGTGATGATGGGGAGCAATACAGTTGCCAAGCCGAGGGAACGCGTATGGAAGAAAAGGTCGGCACCTTAGATAGTAAGGCGACATTTATTCAGAAGAAAACGGTAGCGCGTCAACGGGATCGAAAGAAGAGGAAGAAGAAAGGAAGAGGTTTCATCCGAGAGAGGAAGAAAGGGGACGCTTAAAACGGGGAGAGGGGAACCGCGTTAAAGGAGGCCCGCGTCTTCCCGGAATGGACGCGGCAAGACGTTCAAGGCTCTTGGTGGCAGGATCTCTCGAGCGGTCGAGCGTTTCGAGCGGTCAGATTACGACACGAATCGCAGCGTTCCGAGAACGGCGTTCATTTGTGCGACACACTGTACAGAGGGACATATAGGTCACGGAGGAGTGATATAGGTATAGGGTTACGAAGTGCAGGAGCCCTTAATTCTCGTAGATAAAGAGCACCTGCAAGGCGTGTACCTTGTATCTTTGTTTGTTTCGAAGGTAGCGGGCACAACCAGACGAGCTATTTGTGGAATCTGCTCTCGCGAAGTGTCTGTATAAGCCATTTCAATGACTTCCGTGCAGCACAGCCAAGGCTATACGCGACCATAGAGCGCAGACTCCTGCGAAGCGAGACGCAGTGCCAGTGTGCGGAGGTGCTTCTGACGCTTCAATGCTCGCCTCGCCACTAGCAGACGACAGAGCGCGGAAGCACACATGTAAGACGTGTTCGTCCTCCTGCTCAGTCGAACAGTCTTGTAGCTTTCACAGTGCTGCAAGGAACTAATCAAACAGAGTATAGCATGGATGACCAGTTAGCAGCTACATTCAACTATGCTCGTCGCATGTTCTCAGGAGCGGTGACCAGAAGCACTGATGACCGGCCGTTAAATAACTGGTCAACTTAGGAGTACATGGAACTGTAATGTGAGATAGCCGTACTTCATTTACGTTATGTCTGCGAGATAAGAGATGCATCGTTTTTTAAATGGGATACTTCAACGCAGAAATTTTGGTCTGTCTGTGTCTGTGTGTGTGTGTGTGTGTCCGTCCTGCTGTGAAAAGTGAACCCCTTCCTCAACGACCACCCAGCTTGAACTGGTGGCTACCTTCATACTTCTGAAGACAGTCGGCCAAAAAGCAAATATTACTCATATCTGAGGCGCAACATCAATACGTATGTATTGGACGGTGTGTTCCTTTAGTAGAAAATACATAGATGCGTAATTCTAAAGACTCTAGTGCTTGTTAGGATGCGAAAAAGCGGACGTTTCCTGTACTAGGCAAGCTTCTTTCGTTTCCCATAACCATGGCTAGATGGCGCCCTTATCTCGCGCTCGTGCCGAACGGAAGGCAGGGAACGGCCGCCCGCCACTCCGGCCGGTCCCCTTCTCTCCTCGCGTCTCTTCGTTTTCCCTCTCGCTTGCGCAACTCCTCGGGGGGAATAGAAACACGCGAAACGGGACCCATGTAGTACGGCCGGTAGAAGGCTATCGTCTTTCGACGGCATTTGCAGCGAAGCCCGGAGATACGCGGCCAATTTTTATTCAGGTGATTGTGCAATATATTGCATCGGAAATATAACCGCATTTGGAGAACACATCTACCGCTCCTATACGGCGACATGTCTTGAAGCATGCATCAGGAACATTATAACAGTAGTAACGCCATTCACAGGGAAACGTGCCGCAAACACATGAACAGCCTCTCAGTGCCCAATTTCTTTCCACCTGTGGTTTCGTTCATGCAGCTGTTTAACTTTTGAAGGATTTCCAGCTATAACCACGCAAATCACTGGTCATTCGTGGAACGACGTCACAACGACCCCTCTACAGAGACGGTTTCCACTGCAGGCCTTTGCAACACGAGTTTGCTAAAAGCCGTCTTATAAACTCTCTCGAAAACACTACTGGAGAGTGGCAGCTAGCATCGTCAATCCATTTGTTTAGTTGCTTGAAAACATCCACAAAGCACCGATCCACCGACTCGGCCCTGCGAGCAGCGGAAATGTCCACGCGCCAAGGGCTGCCTCTCTTCGTCCACGCAAGTGCCAGTGTATGCACTCAAGGCTGCGTCTAAGCGCAACTATATATTCATCCGAGCCTGCCGCCCCTCTGAACCAATGGCGATAATTACTAGTCTCATGTAGAGTTCCCGAAATTAAAAATAATTGCAATTTATGTGTGGGATTCTACGTGCCAAAACCACGTCATGACGTGGATGTGCAACGCAACAGATGCATCCGGTGTAATTTTCCACTAGCTGGAAATAATTAACGTGCACCTAAAGATACACCGGCGTTCTTCTTTCTTTCTTTCTTTCTTTCTTTCTTTCTTTCTTTCTTTCTTTCTTTCTTTCTTTCTTTCTTTCTTTCTTCTTTCTCTTCTTCTTCTTCTTCTTCTTCTTCTTCTTCTTCTTCTTCTTCTTCTTCTTCTTTCAGCGCCTAGCGACCGCTCGAATGCTGCCCGCCACGACCGGTAAGGGGACCCGTGTTCCGGAGCTTAACAGCGAAGCACTTTACCAGCTAAGCTGGCATGGCGGGAGTAGTTCCAGGAATAAATCGCACGGATGTTGCACTATGGCCGCAGAACGTCTCTCGCGATCATCCGCAAGGCAGATGCGTCCTACACGTAACATGCAGTCGGCACGCGCACGCCCCAGAGTCCCAATTAAGGGAGCTTGCGCGTGTGTATTTCAGGTCCGGTTCCCCCTCTTCCTGCACGCTGCCTCCGAGCGGTTTGGCACTGCCTACACACGCGCTGTTCAGCACATACTCGGCCCGACGCGAGAGAAAAGCCACGTGACGGCGCCAGAGGGCATTGCCCTCCAGTGAGGTTGCAACCACGGGTGCGAGACACACGCGAAGGCAACCCGCAGCAGCCGTTGGGTTCCTCAAGATTCGATTATCTGATTACGCCAACACCGGATCTCTATGGTCGAGACGAGAACAGAGACAACTGTAACGCGAGCTCAATATTTCACTCCGTATGGGCCCTGCATCTCAACTACGCCCAGGTAAAGCACATTTCGCCATTTTTGTGGGATGCAGCAGACAGTCTAGAATGAGAGAGAGAGACAGAGAGCGAACGACAGCAATGAAAGGAACGGCAGAGAAGGGGATATAGATGAGCGCCCGGTTTTCTACGCTGTGCACTGGGAAAAGGGTGAATAGGCACTGCAAACATATTGTGCGAGCACTACAAGCTACAATGAAATTAAGGTAGCGTGAAACAAGAGGTACAAAGAAGTTAATAAAAAAGGACACCACAAGAGCTAACTTAACCTGCTGGTTCCCGTTACCTTCTTTGTATAATGGGCCCACAACAACTAGCCCAGATGTCAACCTTGCTGCATTTTGAACGCCTGTAGGCGATAAAACTTTTTTTTTTTCGGACGTGTTTCGTGTTTCTGACTCCTATTACTATGTGAGATGTCGAGTTTACGGAAAGACGAATCCTACATAAGAACGTAACAACTTATTTATCCGGTTAGCAATCGCGGCAGACGAGCACACCGGCGCTACGCTCGTCCGGGTAGCTAAAGGTAAGAAGAAGGTTTCCAATCTGGAGGGTCTACTTTTGCATATAGCTACCATCGGTGACGTCCACCTCAGTCGACGCTGCGGTGGCACTTAGTTTTATCGGACGCTCAGTGCTGCGTGTAGCCGGGTTCCTCTGGGCCGGGTGATGCGAGCTGGATGATACGGCTGCGCGCAAATATGCGCAAAGTGTGTCGCCACACCTTTATTGCTCTCCATGCCCCTCATGTGCAATGCCATACTAAGCATATCGCTATTCAGTCCACCTCAGAATTCACCCTTGTGTCAAATGAAAGAGTTACAAACCAGCCTCCTGAAGCGCGTGGTTCCAAACAGCAGGAACCAAGTTACTGCCAGCATGTGACCCGTTAATCGTTATGGACCAAGAGGAGCGCTCTAAGCAAGTGCTCCACAAGAGCTCTCGCGAGATCTGCAGCGCTGCTGTGGCTCTGTAAACCCTACACTCGTGAGAGCGCTTTTCCTACCAGCGGCAAGTGCTTTTCTTCAGCTTTTGCAAGCGGCAAGAAGAGCACCGGCCGGCCGGACGCGCTGACTTGCACATTGTATTGCCGCGGTGGTCACGCTGCTTTGGAACGTGCGAACTTGGCTACGCAGTCTATATTAGCCCCAATCTGAAACAATTCTTGCGCCGGCCATTAGATACGACCTAGATCTACCACTTGAAAAAGAGGGCATTCTGCCATGCAGTTCACACTGCTGCTCCTAAAGTGTCGTACATATCGGTGCAACTACTATATCTACGACCTCGTCGCCTAAATCTACGGCGCGGAAATTTATTAATATTATTTAGCGGTCCTGCTTAAATTTATGACCTTCAGCACCCTTACACGCTTTAAGAATCTGACGTGAGCACAATACGCTGCAGGTTAGACGCACTAAAGCAACATCGTGTTGTAACGACCCCAATTACGCGACGGCATAAAACTACGACATTACTAAATTATACCAGCGAAAGATTGTCTTTCAATCTGTGGAATACTAAACGCTTAGCACATACCAGAGAAAATTTGGATGAATTCATTATCGTCTTTAAACAATAGCACGGCTGCATATTACCTGACTTTAATGAAATGTCCTAGTTGGAGCCAAGACGAAGCTGTCTGGTGGTTACCTGCAGTGGAAAGATATAACTTCCTCTAAAACTGCTCAAGACGTGCAAATTCTCACCATGCACCTAACCCGAAGCTGAATCTGTCCCTTGCGGTCGACTGGATGCAGCTGCAGACCGGAACTTTTGCGAATACTTCGCGCCTTAAGCGCATGTACCAGCAAATTTACTCAGACGACACGTGCAGATTATGTAAGAGAGCACAGATGACTGTAAAGCACATGTTCTGGGATTGTGAGTACTACTATGCTAAAAATGCGGTTTCCTTAGAACTAACGGGGCGCCGGGTACGACCGCGCTGAGCAGCTCAGACCTACAATAACAAGTCTGAGCCGTCTAGCAAGCGTAGAAGTAGGCCAGGAGACAACTGTCTCCTAACTCCTCCCCCCGCCTCCTTCCTTTACCTATAGCGCGACCTAGGCCTAAGCTACAATCTACCGGATCACGAATACAGTTGATTCACTCGCTCAAGACAGAAGCGTATACGTATTAGAGTACTTCTTGTATCTTCATAGGCACGCACCTGATACATGACGTCGACCTACATCTGCCATTAACCTGTTACTCGAATAGCTGTGGCATTCCGTTGGTACAACAGGATCACTTGCGACGTTATCCTGTAGCTTCTTCAGTAACCAAAAAACCGATACATCAGACGCGCCCTTACTTAGGTGTGCAAGGCGAACAAAAGCATAAGATGTCGCGAGGCTCAAATCGGCTTCTTCTTACTGCCATGCTCACGTGTAAGACCGCGTGCATGAAACACGGAACAAGATCACGTATTATCCTACAGCGTACGGCTTAACACACGTCTGTACGTGGCTTCATCGTTCAGCACTGCAGCGCCAATACCTTCACGAAAATGTAAGCGCCCAATTCAAGCTGCGCCCTGCCCACGGTGGTCTAGTGGCTATGGTACTCGGCTGCTGATCTGAGGGTCGCGGAATCGAATCCTGTCCGCGGCGGCCGCATTTCGATGGAGGCGAAATGTTGAGGCCCGTGTGCTGTGCGATGTCAGTGCACGTTAAAGAACCCCAGGTGGTCGAAATTTACTGAGCCCTCCACTACGGCGTCTCTTATAATCATATCGTGGTTTTGGGACGTAAAAAAAAACCCATAAATCAGCGCAAGCAGCGTCACGAGAGCGTCACTTTGCACACTTCTTACATTTCTAAGCAAGGCACACACTGGCCCTCCATAAACCTGCGACCGCCGCACGTGTCACGTTGGCTCGCCAGCAGCGCTTTCCCAACCGCGTGCAATGTGCATTTATCCACGCCACCGCTAAAGAGCTCTCGCATGGCAGTAAGGACTTTTTCCCAGCTTCGGCCGTCCCCGCACACGCCCACCTTGCCCGGCCGAGTGTCACCGTTGTGCAAGCGGTTGCACGAGCGGTGCTTCACTTTGGACCGGGCCCAGTTTTCTATTCCTGCTGCAGCCATGATCGCTGAAAAGAACGAACGCCTAGCGGCCGGCCGTGGGCACACGTCGGTTCCGTGGCTCATCCCCAGTCGTGCTCACTGTACCTTGCAGTATCGCTACGTTTTCGCGTGCTTTTTGATTCCTGTATTTTTTGCCGCTATACTGCCCGGAGTGCACAGTCCCGTCTTGCGCAAGTGCCGAAGGCGTTTTTGACAGACGCGCACTGGCGGTGGTAACGGCTCTTAAGTCTTTTTCTTTCGTTTTTTTTTTTTTTTTTTTTTGCTGGGCGCCAAGTGGTGAGCCTCGCTGCTCTGTCCACCGGACTAATTTTTACGGCTTTTTTTTTTTTTTTGTAGACTGCCTTGAGAAAGCTATGAGGAACAGAATACACAACAGATACCACAAAACACTACTTCAGTTCATACACAACGCAGGACTTGCAGCACCCATTCAACATAATACACCATAAACAATGCCTTAAGGGCAAGCCCATTTCTCAATAAAGAAAAGAAATAATTAAAAAGAACGTAAGCTTCTTTGGAAAGCTACCCGCTAAGTACACACTGCATTATCCCGTGTTGCCTATATATACAACCCTACGCTTTCTTTCTCTCGGCGCTTATTTCGACAACTTTGTCACCGCGCGGACAATTTCGAAGCTTTTTCACCTCAAGCGGCTTGAAGCGATTGTGGCACATACCCTGCATCCTTTTTCCGCGGCCTTAAAAGGCGGCCTATTGAGGCGCATTAGGAAGGAAGGCGTCGAAATCCCTATTGAGAGCGGGTGCTGGAAAGAAAAGTTACGTAAACGCTCATCCCGACGAATGCACTGGCAAAATCGAAAGCTGCTGATGTAACCGCCCGTCACGACTAGCGGAAGAAAAAGAAGAAGAAAAGCAAACGACCAATTTTGACGCTTGAGGATTGAGAGGGCGTTGTCTCGGCATTCGGGCGTCATAAACGGTTAGGTGAACACCAAAGAGAAAGAAAGAAAAGAAAAGAAAAAGCGTACGTAAGTCACCAGAGTTCCATTGATAAATGCTAGGGTTTTATGTGCCACAGGCACGACATATGCGATTATGGGGCTCGCGAGCCTCTAAAGCGTCTTCGCCTCTGTCGAAATGCAACCTGCCGTAGAGCAGGGAGTTGTCGTTCAGGACAGCAGCCGACCACTGTAACCACTGTACCTGTCAAAAATTCAAGCCTTAGAAGGCAATGAGAAGTGATAAATTTATGGAATCAATCAATCATATATATATATATATATATATATATATATATATATATATATATATATATATATATATATATATATATATATATATGGAAGGTCAATAACGAAGATGATGAACACGCTGCCCGTATCTGTTGAGAAAAAAGAGCGGCGACATTTTATCATACCTCCTGCTATACCAGGTATTAGTATCAGTAAGATTTTCCTATATTAAAATCAAATATTGGGCCAACGATGGACATTGCAATTTGTCATGGACGATGGAAAAGCGCGACGCCGCGTGTACAAGCTTGCTCACTCGCGAAAGCAGCGCCATTAAATTAATAATCCACGCAAATAGCGGCCACTTTCTTCGAAGCAGCGCCGACATGCCCCACAGTGTATATCTTGCGTGGCACGCGTTTCTTGATCGTCAAGTTGTATCAACGTACAGCGACAGGGCAAGCGTAGAATCAACACGACGTGATGCGACGACGCACGTGCCGTAAGTAGCATCACTTGTTTTGCTCTATGCGCTGCACGGAAATAACACCAACAAGATGGCCGTTTGCCACAACCGGTCGTCCATTATAATCCGTCATCTCACTCTCCCCCGGTCCTGTCGGTCTACATGTACTTCAGTCAGCAAGGAAGGGCTGCTTGCTGCGGTTAGACTCCTTTTTATTCCTCTCATTAAAGCCTATTCCAGTTCATTCATTTATTTGTTGTTGTTGTTTTGCCACTGCTCCCTTTATAATTAGCACGTAATTCAGTGTGACAAGCATGCCACCGTTAACGAACCTCAAGGCGTCAGAATAAATCACCTGCATTCCGTGACGATGACGCTGCCTTAAACGTATCCAACGTGCAAACACAGTCACAATAAGACCGCTGCAACAGAAATAAACGTTTCACTATGGCTAAACGCAGAGAAGTTTCTATATTGTGTTGCCCACCCTAACACACTCTCTGTCACACCCGCAAATATATATGGCTAGCTTTGCTTTAGGCATGTCGCTGAAGGACATACTTCACGCAGCAAGAACGCATAGTTTATGCCACTGTTACTTGTAAAGAACATAAGTAACGTGTATTTTATACCTGTATGTAGGTTTGTGTGTGTGTTGAAGAGGAGTGTGCTTTCTAACCTTTGTTTAAGCACGTATAGACAGCCCATAAAACGCAACTCCGTGAACGCAACAAAGCAACTCAGCGCCGCTCAGAAAAACCCCATTCTTAGTCTCTTCTATTCGGTTGTGCATGGGATGCTCTACAAATGCTCAGGTGCAGCGTACATTGGCTACATCATTCGTTTACGTTATAGCGCAACGCAAGAGATGAAGAAATCATTCAATATCGTCAAATATTCGCAGCCTCCCTTATCGCGTGCTAAGGTGACTTGACGACGAAAGTGGTTATGCATTCTCATAAAGAGTTCCCTTGTCATCTCAATTACTTTATCATTTCACTTAATTCATTTTTGATTCACCATTATTCACTTTGATTTACCTTATCCACAAAGCTGACGTACATTAATTACTTTCCTATATATCTTAATTCGCTCTTAATT
Source organism: Hyalomma asiaticum (assembly GCA_013339685.2). Lineage (NCBI taxonomy): Eukaryota > Metazoa > Arthropoda > Arachnida > Ixodida > Ixodidae > Hyalomma > Hyalomma asiaticum. Next base: position 134,302,946 of record CM023482.1, on the reverse strand, counting down.
CATAATCACTCGCTCTAATTTGCTTTCTAAATTCTCTTAATTCACGTTCATTCGCTTTGATTTGCTTTCTTCATTCTCCTAATTCACTCTTAATTCACGCTCACTCGCTTTACTACGTGTTTTTATACCGCACAATTATTTCGACGTCATTTTAATGCGATTAATACGTGTCCTAATTGACGTTCGGTGTCCTATATTACATCATGCAGTACGATCTTTGGTACCACTCGTGCCGTCGCCGACTGCAACGACGGACGGCCATTTTTCGCGCTCCATGAGGCATACCGTACAAGGCTTTCGCCTGAATAATAAAGTAAGCGTTATAAATTCTACATTAATGCCCCTTGCAACCAGGGTTGCAAAACTCCCACCCGTTCCGATTCGGTGGCTCACGGTAAGAACGCGTAGATAGCGTAAAAGGTCACCCGCGAAGTTTCATAATTGCATGATTCGTTGCTGGATGGGGGAAAAAAATATACACTTTTCTACCGGTCTATCTAATCTCTTGATTTGCTCCTTTCCGTATACCCACGAAGCCGCGTGATAATAATGATCAGATAATAAACTTTGACGTCCTCTTCCCGTCCTTCTTCCGCTGAGGTGAGCATCGACACGAGACGAAAACCAGCGCCAACGTGTCCTCTTCGTACGCTTCACCGACATCGGAGAAGCGTTCCCGTCGATGACATCAAGGACACGGCTCGGCAGCGAAGGTTGCAAGACCGTGACGCCGGGTCGAAGCATCGACGAAGCGGTCACGATTGAAAGACGGCCGCAGACGTGCTTCTAAAATAAAAGTGAGGACGGTAGAAAAAAAAATATCTTGATTCAAATCCCAAACACGCAAATAAACGTTTCATTTGCCATCATTGCTGGACGCTGATTACAGAACAGGTTAGAAAGAAAGAAAGAAAGAAAGAAAGAAAGAAAGAAAGAAAGAAAGAAAGAAAGAAAGAAAGAAAGAAAGAAAGAAAGAAAGAAAGAAAGAAAGAAAGAGGTACTGCTATGGTATTTCTAAGCACTGTAGCGGTGGGAAAAGTATCTTGAAGGGAAAAAAAGCAGCAGAGAGGCGACGGGAGGGTGGAGGAGGTAGCGGTGCGGTTCATTGAGAGGAAAGTCTCCGAAAAGTAAAGACCGGAACCACGGTGGCAGAACTAAAAACAGATTTCGGCGAAGTGTGGTGCCGTGTGACGTTGGACCTCCCCTCTGCAGCCGATCGCTCACCACAGCAGAATCACGCAACGTGGCAGCGGCGGTGGTGGGGACGCGTTGGAGGGGAACGCTGCCGAGCATCAATAAGCAACAAGCAAAACGTAACATCCGTAAATAAATAGGGCAGACACGAACAGGCGCGCCAGCGCCCCGCCCGCGCACACCAGCTTCGCCTTTCGCGTTTCATGTGCCAAGAGCAGCCGCAAAACGTCTGTCACCTGGCTCACCACGAACGAAGCGAGTGGAAGGAAGGACCGCGGACGACCAACGCCTGTCTGGCTGCCACTTCACGAGAGACCACGTGTTGCCTACATAACCCTTCGCTGGTTCTACTAATTTCGCCCTGTTTGCTTTTATTTGCTTCGGCTTTCCTCAATCCTCTTTCTTGTTCGCTGGGTCCTTCGTCAGAATTTTGGCTTCTGCTCACTTCCAAGAAGTTGCATGGCTTAACGATCACATTTAGTGCTTGCATTTTACATTATTTTCTTTTTCGTCTATGAGTTTTGAATTGCTATTTTGTAGTCCCATTCAGGAAAATCGTGAGAGCCGATGGAGGTAGGCTGATATGCGTACGCAGGTCTCTCCATTAGGGGGAGGAAAATTTCGCCACAGCGGCATCCCCCCCTCGCCCCCTCGCCCCCTTGCGCTACTTCGGGCCACCTTTCCCTGGGAACCTTACGGTCAAAATGCAGTGCAGTGTAAAAAGATATGGGACAGATTCCACGGGTAAGCCAATCCGGCGTCCCGGCATCTGGGCGCGAACAAGAATGCTGTGAGAAGTCATGTGACCAAGCGACGACATCATCACAAAGGTAGTACGTCACCCTGTAAGATTATATTGTATAATTAAGAAAAAAAAACAGGCTCAAAATTAACTAATATGATTTCCACTGCTTTAAAACACAATAATAATCATGAATTAATAGCATCAATTGACATAAATTCGTTAAAATCGCTTATGACACGATAGCTCTACACATACACTGTCTGAATGCACTGACTCCAGGATCGGCCCACATTTTCTGTCGACAGGGAAAAACAAGGGCATTGATCAAAACCGGTTCAGCGCAGGAATCGATGTGATCGTGCGGGAAGCACCGGCGGATCACTGCTTCGCACTTCCCCAGTTTTCACGTCAGTGGAGCTACAAAAGCTCTCCTTGCCACATCGTCCGTCATTTCGCCATGTACTGATGCTTAGTAACTGCTGCTAGCGATTCCGCTTGAACGTGCGTAAATGATCAAGCGTGGTCGCTTATTTTAACGCAACAGCGCTAGGAAGCTTGTGCCGCAGAGAACCCGGCGTCGTCAGCGTAGGCGTCCACGGCGGAAAAAATCATTTCGAACAGCCACCGTGCCCGATGCACCCGACCACGCAAACCCTCCATCGTGACGTAGGTACTTTCGGGAACAAAACTGAACTTATCAAAGGCAAACCCGTTATAAAAGATATAAAGTGCTATCTAACTAAAACAACACACATGTTCTCGTGGACTGTAATTTCAAGGTAAGGGAAAACATAATTCTGTTACGAGGAGACTCAAAAAATAATTCCTATTCTATGAGAAGGCGAGACGAACGGAGTATAATCGAGCTATAACGTTGCTCTGTTATAGGCGAAGTTTAAGCGACCTCCACGTTTTTCTCTGAATATTCTTTTTCGTGTTCGCTTGCAGGTAACGCTCTCACAGGCCTCGCAGCCAGCCCGACAATCTAGCTACTTGCTTACGTGCTGACAGAATGTGCTTACAAGGGCACGATAAGGAACCCCGCGGGTTGTAATCGATCTAGGGCCCTCCACTCGTCTCCTATCCAGACTCATCCGAGCCTCTACAGCTACCCTCCATTTTTAGGTCCTGTTGAACATCTATTCGTGCAAAGGTATAAAAATAAGGCCTTTAATCAAGATAAGGGAAGCCGTGGTATCAAAATGAGGTGAACATAATTTATACTGCGATACAAGTATGCAGTAAAACCTTAGTGTATCAAACAAGTTAAGGTCGTCGCCACAGCGCTTCAAGGTGGGCTGCAATAAAAAAATTTCACAGCATATCCACGGAGTGAATGATGATGAGTGGGCGAAGCTCCGGAGGTTCATCGTAGATCGTGCCGAGTTCCGGATTTCGTGCCGAGTTCCGGTTAACGCGCACACTACGAATCCTTATGGTTCAACTACGCACAAGTGAAATCTCCCACCGGCACTTCATTGCAAGTCAAGATCCAGTGCCTATATATATACATGGGTGGCCGGTGAACGGTTCTCCAGCGCGAGCAGTCGGTATTTTTCAATCATGAAACTCGCTAGAAGACGCTGCCTGCGCCAACGTTGTCTCTCGCGGGTGAGGGCACGTTCTCCTTCTTTGCGAGCTGGTAGAGCGTTCATCGAAGAAAGAGCGTTTCCATAGTCAACGAGCGCCTTTCGCTCTCTCTCTCTCTCACAAGACAGCAGATGGGAGAGTGAGAGAGCTCGCGCGCCGGGAGGCACGCGCCGAGGGCGAGCGCGAGCCTCCCGGCGGCGCGAGGTGGCTACATACATACTACTACTACTACAGAGGAGGGAACGACCCACACCCCAAGGAGCTTCGCCCCTAAAAAAAATCAAGATTATTTTTTAAGCGTCCAGGTAACATCAGTCAGTCAGTCAGTCAGTCAGTCAGTCAGTCAGTCAGTCAGTCAGTCAGTCAGTCAGTCAAAGATTCTAAACTGGATAATCTATCTATCTATCTATCTATCTATCTATCTATCTATCTATCTATCTATCTATCTATCTATCTATCTATCTATCTATCTATCTATCTATCTATCTATCTATTCTTTCATATTTTCGTGTTCTTTTGTTCGTTCTTTGTGTCTCTCTTTCCGTTCTTCCTTATATCTTTTGCTTTTCCTCTACTGCCGCCAATCTCTCATCCTACCTGGTTCCCGGAAGTAAACCTCATCTCGGCCGCATGCACCCACGCAGCCAGAGTTCGCGACGCCATGGAACACGAGCCAAGGAGCAGTGGGAGACGCTTCTGAGACGGCGAGCACCACAGGAGCAAAGTGGTGGTGATCAGAAAAGAACAGAAAGCGACCGGCAACGCAGAGAGTATTAGTTTTAAAAAGGAAAAGAGGACATAAATAAAAACCGGGAGTGAACGAAGAAAACGCTTTTGGTATACGAAAGCCTTCGAGTGAAAAGCGTCCACCGTTGACAGACGGACGTCCTTTGAAGCAGAGCGTTGGCAGGCATTTCGCGACTTTGAGAAAAGCGCAGACAAAAAGAAAAAAAAAGAACTAAATAAAATAAAGTAAGAAGAGCAAGTAGTAGCAGCCAGTTGGAACCTAAATGGCTTCGGACAGTTGGACCTATTTACGGAACAGCAGGCGCTTTCTAGACGCATCGCGTCGCTATACAGGAGCCGCGTCGCAGTGTAACCTTTCCACGCGTTGACAACAATACCCCACGCAATAACACTAGTTCGGAATAACAATAACTCCTCAAGGCCAAGTTTGCCACAAGTATTCTCGATTCACATACAGAGCTAGTCACGTAATTAGCATAGAAATAGGTTCTCCTGTTCTTGCTTAAGACGACACAGGTGGCGTAGATGTGTGTCTTCCTCACCGCACCAAACTTACGTCAATAACCTGTCGACATCAAACGTTTCGCAATATTCAGGTTATATTGCAGCGGAACATCACATTACCTACTCTCACATTTGATGGTTATTTTGTTATTTGAAGGAAATCGACGCTACCGACTGTGCACCTACCGACGGCACACGTATGTGATGGAGGCGCCAGGCTTTGCTTCACTGCACGCTTTTGTATAGGCAGACAGGGTGCAGAGGCGTCTGGCGCGTGTCAACCGTTAGGAAATGCAGAGCGTGGTTCTCTGCCGAAAATATATGGGCACCTTCGGACGGTTTGTTCTCGTCGTGGGGCAATTGGTTTACTCCTATTCGACGTTGGTCCCATCCCTTCCCCCCCCCCCCCCTTTTTTTTTTGTCTCCTTCATGGCGACATTTCCAGCATGCAGAGCCTTTAAACGACGCTGCAGTTGTTGCGGCGCATTGCGAAAAATAGCCAGCTGTGCAACGGCGCGTTTCCAGGAAAACGCTTCCCTGGACGTTCCTTCGTCTTTTGTGTGCTTGCAGATAGATATGCTGCAAAAAGAAGGAACTTTGGTGAAGGTGATTTTCTGAGCAACTCGTTTCGTATGCCTTTAAAAAAATGAAAGCGAAACAAATCAATCAACCACGTGACTGTCGTGACGCGTATAGTCGTGTTCATGTGAGATAAACGACATACATTTGTAAACACGGCAGAAGCTAAACGCGAAAGTCATATTAAAAGGGAGTTATTACTCGTATTGGCCGGTGTTTGCAGAAACAACGACGTTGAAAGCCGGCAGTGGGCGGATTAGGCGGGAAACTATTACGCTTACAGGCCGTCCGATCTGCAGTGCGCCCAGTCAGCGCCTCCTCTATAAATATAGAGGCGCTGGTCCAGTGGCACCAGTAACCTCTCCCACAGCGGAACGAAAGTATACAGGCAATGTCTAGCTCTAATTTGACGTGTTTCGTTCCGTGAGTGATGTATACATGCGCACAACTCCCTTCGCAAACACATACAAGTTACAACAATACTGCGATATGGCACTCTGCTTACATCTATCCTGAACACCTTCTTGACGTGCGCTCTGAAAACGCTGCTTACAGTGTGAAAACGTGCTGCGTCGCACGTTAGCGTTACGTTGGACAGCTTGAAAACAGCATTGATTTACGGGATTCCTAGTGTATGCGGCATAACGAGATATGGCTGATTTGATTTCCTTGCAAAGTCAGCAAACTTGCCGCGCGCTGTGAAGTTAGAAGGCGGACTGTGGTATTGCGAGCGAGCGGTATTAACTTCGTGCACTCGTGCAAGAGAAAAAGAAAGAAAGAAAATGACGGGAGAGAGAGAGAGAGAAGGAAGAACGAAGTCGTTCCTTTTACCTTAACTGTCACCACCTCGCACAGATACCTTTGTGTACGTGCGCATACATACATACATACATACATACATACATACATACATACATACATACATACATACATACATACATACATACATACATACATACATACATACATACATACATACATACATACATCATTGTCTGGCGGGGTCTGACAATGTATTGTTAATCGAATTTTTCGATAACGACTCGTGAAGGCTGCGCCACATGTTCATATGCCAAAGTAAGAGCGAGCGGACGAAAAGAAAATGGGACACAGTTTCCCTGAGAGAGATGTTTGTTCACCGTATGCATCAATGCACGCACCGCAGCTCGCGAACGCGAGAACAATCCCGCGCTAAAGGACGAAGTAGAGCAAACGTGACAGCTCCAACGAAATCCCGCACAGTGTTTCCGAACGCCACCTAACAAAAACAATTGGCCCGGCCGCTTAGTCGACAGCGGATCAGCACGCGTGCCTGATTTCGGTACTCGGCATGCGAAAAGAAGCGAGAGCGTGCACGAATCCCCGTCCAACTTTTCACAGACGCGAGCAACAAGACAACACCAACGGCTGCTAGAGACAGGCGCCGCCGAAGCAGCATCTGTCGCTTCGCGACGCCGAAGAGACATGAAGAAAACAACCATCAGGAATGCGCCCCGTTCGCCGAGGATCCTCCGTGCGCGCAGTTCTATGCAAGCGCGTGCCTGCGTCACTGAATATGCGTCCGCGCGCTCGCTTGCGCTCCTCCTGGGAGTGGAGAGCTTGTCTTCGACAGTCGTCGCGTGTCCTATATAGTCAGCTCTGAACATTTTCGCTCGTACAAAACATGGTGTTCAGCTTCAGCGTCCTTCTAAAATGTGTATATATATATTATTCCAAGGAGTTGCTTTCACACTATTCGCGTGCGCAACGTTTCATGTATACCAAAGCTTATACTGCCCCCCCCCCCCCCGACGTTTCTTTTTTTTCTTTTTTTTTCTGCTGTTCAGAACAACGTCTCCAACTCGAAGTCGTGAGGAACAACCCTTACAAAAATGCCATATATGGTGATATCAGGAATTGGGCAAATGTGGCTATATATGGCACGTGCCCGTATGTGGCCGTATGTGGCCGTATTTGCCCAGATCGTTTTAGAAACATATGTGGCAATGAAAGACGCACACGACGAATGCCATGTACGACTCTGATGCTTATTGGGCAAATACGGACACGTAGGGACACGTGCCTTATATAGCCAGATATGCATATGTGGCCATATATGTATATCTGGCTATATATGGCACGTGTCTGTACGTGTCCGTATTTGCCCAATACGCGTCAGAGTCGTACATGGCATTCCTCGTGTGTGTCTTTCGTTGCCACAAATGTTTCTAAAATGATTTGGGCAAATACGGCCACATACGGCACGTGCCATATATAGCCACATTTGCCCAATTCCTGATATGGCCACATATAGCATTTTTGTAAGGGAACGTTCGTGCGTGCGAATGGATGTCTGCAAGTCACCTTGAAGATGGTTCCCGAACTCTATATTTTCTTCTTCTTTGCATCCGAGAACATATATCACTCAAAGCCCCGAGGAACGACGTTACATCGACTGTCATCGATTGTCGTCCCGCCAGTCGTCAGTTACGTTCTGTGTACACCGCCTTGTTGACGTTCCGTACGACCGCGTTGATTGCGTTAATCCAGGGATAGAGAGCGAAACTTATCCCTCATACGGCGCTCCCTTCCCCCACGTTCCTGTCCTCGGCGCCCCACTGTTCTTTTAGCGAAGCGCCGCGACTGCTCTATCTAAATCGACTTGCACGGTGGCTGCTCTCTTGTTTGTTCCGCGCTCTCTCGAACTTCGGGAGCGTGCGTGTGCGAACGTCAAAAGCCTAAGCATCGAGGACAGACAACGACGCTAGCGAGCGGCGAGCGACCGAAGTGCACCTGACATCGCAGGAGAACCTTCCTCCGCCCGACTCCGTTACTTAGTTCGCTGCGTGCGTCGGCGAAAAGAGCGCGGGCCCCGAAATCGTTAATTGGTCTCGTTAAACGAGCGCTGCGCGACAACCACTCGCAGCACCAAGGTTTCGGTAAGTATATACAAGATCGCGAATGAAGAGCTGCCCTCTACAACGCGTCGCCGAAGCGCTGGAAGCTGGCTCGGCTAGGTGCGCGCCTTGCGGCGTGCGGTGGAACCTAATTTTCATCTTTGTACGGTCTCTCGTTCCTAGGGCCGTCCACTATACAACGGCCTATACGTAGCTGTAAACAGAGCTGTAAACGACTGGCAGAACACGCTGTGACGTCGCTACATTTTTATTCCTGTCTTTTTTTTTTTTTTGGTTGGCCTTCTGTTCTTACAAAGCGCGGTTTCATGACGTCTTTATACTAGAGAGATGGGAAGAGAAGGGGGGTTGATGTTAACAGGACAGGAAAGTTGTACCCTATTTACATAAGCACGGATGCAAGATCAGAGGTGGCGTTTTCACTGGTATATGTTGTTCCAGCGTGATATCAGCAGATTATTTTAATCTATAGCGTTACCTGTCTTCTTTTGTCGTTACAGGCCCCTGGTTGCCTGATTGGTTGAATGTGTAAAGGCGACAATAGGACAGCGTATGGGACAGCCTTGCATGTCTCATTTCCGTTGGTGTCGCTTTAGTTCTGCACTATCCAAATCGGGTAAGCTTCAGCTCACAAAGAGAGAAGGGGAGGCGTGGAGTAGGAAGGGGATGGTGTAATACTGTTAGAGCATTTGTACTGAACGAAGACGAAACATAATTTAGCTAACATTAGTGGCCAAAGGTATAGCCAGCGCTGATCAGTGCTAATCGTATGCAAATAAATCCGGTAATTAAAGTCACGTGGTTACAAGCTGTATCAGGCAGTCAGAATACGTACTTAACATAACGAAGGAGAGGGCTGACATATATGGCGGCTATATATAGTTCACTATATAATGGTGGCGGTGTCCAACCCCGGCCGTCATCTGCGCCTTATTTAACTCAAGCGAGCATGTTTCCGTAAACGGAGGCGCTTTATTAGGGAAGTTGTTCTTTCTTTCTTTTTCTTTTTTTTTTACGTGGTATTTTTTCGAGCATACGCAATCGAATCAATTTCCGTGCCAGTAGGCGTGCTGTCGTTCGAAGACGTCTCGACACTCAGTCGGTTAGGTCAGTGTATGCAGCCATCTCAATAACGAACGCGGACTGGCACGCCAAGGAAGCAGCGAGCCGTGCAGACACTTCCGTTCGCGTCGTGGCGTTTGACGCAGCGCGTTCCAATTTTCTCCGGGACATTGTAATGGGATATGAGACGACGGCCGCCTCAACGGAAGACGGCCTATTTTTTGACGACGGTATACGCGCGCGGACGGCACTATGCAAACTGACGTCAGTGTTTAGCCGCCCGCAAATTCGCCGGACCCACTTTAAGAGCGAAGCGTCTGCCGACTGCGTCCAACGCACTTCAAACACATCTCACGACGCCTGAAGGCGCTTCGACGAGGCCTGGCTATAGAGTAGGCAAACACGGAAAGCTGAGTAGGTTCGGTGCCGAAATATATATATGTGGTGCCCTGTCCATACAGCTCAGAGCCTTCCGTAAACATCTGCTGACGCTGTCCCTTAAGGACGCGGTGAATGACGTCATTTGTGGCCGCTTTTGGATCGGTTATCCGTCAGAGGGTAATTAAAAAGGTAAAAAAAAAGCGCATGTTCCAGCTCCAATTTTGCTATGCCGTAGATTTGACCGATCGGTTATCTTGTTTAGGAGCAAACGTTCGTGCCCTAATTTTGGGGAACTGCAAACGAAGCCGAACTGTTGTTTTGCTCAACTAATCAAACACCCTTAACAACACGATTAAGTCCGATGCTGCTGAGCAAAATTTCGTTTCATCGTGACTGGAGAATGCCGCGCCTTCGCTCGGAATTCAACCCGCCGGCCCTGCGCAGAATAGTGAGCCACAGCAATGATCAACCAGTCAATGGTATGCTTAAGTTCCGTAGCAGGCTAAATATAAAATATAAAAATAAAATAAATACACATTCTCACTAATTAATAACCTCAGTCCATGAACTCTTATTTCCTGTTTACCTAAGCCTGAATTATCATGATCGCTGGTATATGAAGACGTACTTCTCACAACCAACCTGATATACAGACGGCACTGTGATTTTCAAGATTCATTCGCGCCGCATTATTGACAAGCATTTACATCCAAGAATGAACATAAATTACATTACGAAAAGTTCCGGCTTTTTGGTGAAGCTTCTGTAGATGCCCGCTTTGCAAAGACGGAATGGTTGAAGAGATTGCCATGGTGCAGTGGCGTAGCATGGCGGATGGGGAGGAGGGTTCGAGTATTTTACAGATTGTATGTATGTGTGTACACGGGCAAATACAAACACGCACAAGCATCCATTGAAGGAGGCTCGAATGTCCCCCCCCCCTCACACACACACACACACACACTGCCTTCTGAAATAAGATCCTGGCTAAGTCCTTGCCACGATGTTGTGGACGCGCAGACTCAGACCGGCACTGTACAGAGGAAGCCCAAGGATGGCACATAAGGCACGACATCCCAGAGTCTCCTCTCGCGCTCACCGGCGTCCTTCGTTGGACATTTTGTCACCGGTGGCGCCTCAAAAGCGGGATGCTAATGACGTGCGCTGGTACAGTGGACATCGACGTGATTCCATTACGGAGTAGACACCCACAAGTAAGTTCTGTCACATGATGTACACACTGGTGGCGGGACGGGATGTTTGACAAGTGTTGCGACTCGTGTCTAACGCAGGCTTTCTGAATGCCAGCTCGCTAGCTTTTCTTCGTCTTTCTTTCACTAAATGGTACACGTTCCATGAGCTAGTCGGATGGGTACACGAGAGCATAATTTTGTTTGACGCACGGATGATTAACGAGCCGAGAGGAGTTTTAAAGCAGTCAGCAATAACTAAGCTCTTTCCGAAGACTTTCGGGTGGTTGCCTTGGCTCTCTTCAAGTGACAACGTGGCAAGTGTGTTTCAAAATGGGTTGCAGCCGACGCTTGCTGCTTGGCAGACGGTGCGATCGGACAAGAGCGGCAACGACAACCTCCGAAAACGTCTTCCGGTGATCTGACCTACTATTCGGGAACGACGCTAACGTATACACGACTTTCATCATTCGCAAACGTAACCGACGAAACCACGCAGGAAGGTGACGACATGACACCGTGCCGCGTCTGCGAGCTAGACACGTACGAGACACATGGGTAGACGCTGTATGAGCTGCTTGGGCGCGGACTCGCTGTCAGCAACGCGTGCCCGACTCGTCGCTGCGCAGCGCAAGCACAAACTTCTGGGAAAAAATAATAAACGAAAACGTGTAAAGGAAATGGCAGCTTTCTTGTCGGGAGCACACTTCGGTGACCCGAAATAGCGACGACTCGTTCAAACGTTGGCACCTGCTCGTGTTCTGTATGGTTAGAGAAGGATGATTGATTTCCTGGATTTTTCGTTTTAATACCACGGTATGATTATGGGAGACGCCGTAGTGGAGGGCTCCGGAAATTCACGACCACCTGGGGTTCTTTAACGTGCACTGACATCACACAGCACACGGGCCTCAACATTGCGCCTCCATCTAAACGCAGCAGCCGTGGCCGGGATTTGGTCCCGCGACCTTCGGATCAGCAGCCGAGTGCCATAACCACTAGACAACCGTGGCGGGGTGAAGATTGGAGGAAGGTACAGCGGCAGCAACATAATGTTTGCGGTTTCACGCGCAAGAACCACGATATGATTGCGAGGCACGCAGATTTCGAGAGCTCAAGAAATTTCTGTCACCTGGGATTCTTTAACGTGCACTGCCAATGCACAGTACACGGACCTCTACCATCGAAAATGTGACCTTCGAAGCTGGCATCGAACCCACGTCTTTCAGGTCAGCATATAAACACCACAACCACTAGACTACCGAAGTGGACAACGGCAACAATAAGAGCCTTACGTAGCCGAAAAACACATGCGCTGTCATGACCGTTAGTTCCCACTCATTTATAGCCGCATATCTATGCACTTCCGGCGCCCGCATGACGCACGTATAGCATTGCGAACGTGTCTGGAAGCCACAAAGCAACGTGGTTGAGAAGATAAGGAGGTGAGAGGGGGCGGGGTGGTTCGCGAAAGCGGAGTAGACACCTCTGTTCACGCTTGGGTTCTGTGTGCACGCGCTTGTCACCGAAACCACAATGGTACGTGGTAAAGGGCGACAGACAACAGACGACCGTTGAGCAACCGAGTTCCTTCTACACCGACAAAAGTATATGGACATGCGGGAGGCCTCTACGTGGGCGAACAGCCGCAGCCTCGGCAGGTGTAGATGCCTCCCTCCCTCTTCCCTTTATTTACCGTAACCAAGCAACGGCACAAATTGCGCAAACGACGTTATCGCGAAGTGTTCGCTGTCGCCGGGCGAACCCAAAGCGCGTAGCATACGCACACTGAAGGGCGAACAGCGCACTCAAGGTCACGTATTTGCTCAACATTACAAATGTCTGTCAAATGAGTTCTGCGGAAACCCGCAAGGTGGAGTAACGTTTATGAAAGGGAAAATTAGCATCCACCCGTTTTGTAGCACTAGGCTACAAGGAAATCCATACGGATTCCTCATAAGTGAACGTTACAAATGTCCTGCCCAATTCTAAAGACTGCACGGTTCTGCTCGAATAATCTTACGCGATCAATGAGGAAAGCTAATGTTCGCCGTGCTTTAATTACACGACCGGTGTTAAAAAACGTTTATGAAAACGGGCGTCTCGTCTTTTTCTGCCATCGCAGCCTGTCGCCTATATTGTATACCCTACACCGAGCACAGCAAACACGATGTTTCCAAGCTTGCCTGTTTCTGTACTACTCTTATAAAAATTGTAGTGTGGTACGTGCTGTCTGCAGTGTTGGAACAAAGAACAGTCGCGCAGTAAAACGTCTTATAGCTCCACTCATAGCTTGCGATTGTGAAATCGTGACAGCCGACCGTGTAGCCCTTTGTGATCAAGCAAAAAAAAGAAACAACAAGAAAAAACAAATAAGAACTAGAGAAGCCATGGGATATACTTCCACGCATTAGAGTATCTAAGCACAGTGTAATTATGAGCTATGAATGCCTGACGAATCATGTGTGAGAGCATTTGCAGCTACATAATCGGTTGTAGGTACCGCACGGTGTTTGGACGAATACTGCGACATTGAAGTTCAGATCATCGTACTCAGCACAGGAAATAAGGAGTAAGCTGCATCGTGGCTTTCCTTTCGTGACAGCTGCAATTTATCACATTGATCACTATATATATATATATATATATATATATATGGTTCTGCTGCCGAGCATTTGCGAGCTTGATTCCTCGCATTTCGGCAAGCTGCATTGACTATAGCAACAACAGCGACAAGACCGCCCGAATGCTATTATAAACGCACAGTGCTCTTGCATCCATGCATGAAACATGTATGTTAGCGAACACGGACGAGAACGTAGCCTTCGATGTTCAGAGCGTCAGTACGGCGACGTTGAGTGGCGTCAGCCTCGTGTTCCGCGGCCAGAACGGCAGCCGGCAGTGCACGTCTTCTGTAAGCTCTCCAGGAAGGTCACTGATCATCGTGACGTTGTACATTGTCGAGGTCACGTGCTCCTGCGTCACCACTAACTTTCTTGAAGCGCCTCGGCGAATAAACAACGCGCATGCTGCGGCACCTGGTCGCTATGACCATGATGCGGACGCGGATCCCAAAGACCATAACGTTCGTGTTATTATTGCCGCTCACTGTGCGAAAAACGACATTAGGAAAGTGTTTGGGTTTCATGTGGCGAACAATGTCCATGGCGTTTCCTATAATCCGTTCAGAGAGGCAGAAGTGTGCTGTCCACCGCAGGGGGATTCAAACAATTCATCTCAGGATTCCGGAGAGAAAAATATATACAATGTATCGATGCCGTGTTTTTAGTGCAAACTCTATACCTCTAAGCCAACAGTCCTTCCGTATATAGACAACGGACGATGTATTATTGCCTTATTAAAGCAGCGTTTAGGGCGTTCCATCGGCTCTTAGTGTAGCAACAAAAGGTCTTTCGTGTTCTGATGTTGTTGTGAGAGAAATCTGGCACTAAGACAACGGGTTAAAGAGCGGGGATATCGGCCAAATTGCAAAGTTCACAAGATTCTCTCGTCTCCTCCACGCCCGGCGATGCCGCCGGACTGCCTTCGCACGCACCTTACTCCTCAGCAGCGTGTCCCTTTTCTTAGCAAACAAACACAGTGTAAGCCTACGCGATAACTTGAGAAACAAAGCCGGCGCTAATGCAACGACTACACGGCTCTCTCTGGGCACCATTAGGGCGTCGTTCGTCGTGAGTGCGTCGTTTAGAGACGAGAGAAAAAGAAGAATGACAAGGGGGGATGTAGACGCAAGGAGAAAGAGATATATAAAGCGAGCGTGAGAGACGCGTGAAATGCTCGCGAGCTGGCGCTTTGCCGGGGCTGGACACAATGACCAATGAAACGCACACGCGCTCTCAGACGAGGAGCGAATGCTTTGCGAGCAAGAAGCACGGTCGTCAATCCCCCCCCCCCGCTCACTTTACTTTTTGCTGATGGTCACTTCAAGAACATCTGCTGTGTACTTTCACCAGTTGGTAACAGATGCGGCACTTCACGTTTTACTGAGCAGTGACTCGGGCGCGTCGCTCTTCTGTCGTTTTTGATCAGGGACCACACATCGGTGAAAAGAATAAGCGCCAAGAATATGCTGAATATTTTCCTATGTTCTACCACTTTCGAGTCCAGGCGCGAATGATATTGACCCGATTATCACGCAGTTACAGTAGTGAACAAAAAAGTGAATCGCTGAGAGTCAGATTAGTTCGCTCGACAACCACAGAGAGAGAGGGAGGAAGAAAGGATGTTTGCCAGAAAAACAACGTTCGGTTTGCTATCCTCAGTAAGGGGAACGAGAGAAGAACATAGAAACACAATGACCATCCGCGGACAGATCTATGAAGTCAAATGCGTTCACGGAAACCAGTCGTTTCTAAAAACCGCGAAAGTGCACCAATCTACACCAATATATCTACGAGGTATAGAAGACGACTTCGTGACCTGCCGCGATAACTTATCAGGAGAAATGTCGCACTGCTATTCTCGAGGAACTGGGACCGATTCCGACACACGGTGGCCTCACTTCAAATGGGCCGAAGTGCAGGGACAGTCGCCTGCTCAGATTTACGTGAGCACTAAGGACTAAGAGGTGGTGAGAATCAGTGGGGGTCCCAACAACGTGCGCGTCGTGATTTTGCAGTCTTGGCAAAGAGAACCTTAGAATTAATTTATTAATTATTGTTAACGATAGCCTTCGGAAAATATGTTGCGGTCGTTTAAATCAGGAACAGAGTTGAGCGGCCAGTCCGTACTAGTCGGTACCATATTGTCGGTGTCGTGGGAAAAAGCTGGCGGCCAGATAGCGTTTCTGCGTTGCCTTTCGGCTCGTCGGACTGTGTTCAAATTAAGTGCCACTGGGACGTATTGACCATGACGCAGCGGCAGTTCTCGATGAGTATTGGTGGAGCAGCTCCCTATCAGATGTTAAGTGCGTCACAGGGGTTGTGTAATCAAAACTATCGCTCGTGATGGCGCCAGCACCACACCTCGATAGCCCATTACAGTTGAAACCAATGAGGAACCGTCTCGCACGCAAACTCTGCATGATCTGACCAAGGTTTCCAATTTAAATGTCAATTGCAACACCAGGAATCAATGAATACACTATAAAGACCCATGACGGCGTCCACCAAAATATGTCCAACAGTGCATGCCGCCCACATTGACACACGCTCGCATGCTCTGTCTGCGACATTTCTATCACACATGGCCATGCGGCGTCCCACGCGGAACCGCCCTTTTCTTCCGGCATGACGCTGCATATATTTAGCGTGGGCGAAAAGAGTGGAATTAGAGAGAGATTCGTTAGGCGGGCAAACATGGTCCCGAAAGCCCGGGACGCTTGGACAGCGAGAGAATGGCTCTCACCATCCTCGGCTTTCGTGTAATCCGACGTTGTGTATATATTCGCCTCGTTTCGCGCTCCTCATCCGCCGTTGCAGATTCTCTCTCTGTTCTCTCTCTCCCACGTTATTTCTTCGCGTAGCGTCGCATTTCCTGCTCATCGAAGCGAGCGGAACTGTATCCCACACGCTTCTGTTTCCACTTTTGCGCCGTTAGTTCCTCGTCTGTGTGTATAGGGTTCAATGAACCGAGTCCGCGAAGCGTTCAGCAATCTCTTCTACAGAACGAAGCTCTCGGCGCCGGCATTTCTGCGCGGAACGATGAACACCCACGCTGTCAGAGGCGCGCTAATATTTCCGCGATACCCGAGAGGAACTAAGCTGCGTGGCGCAACCTTACAGCGAACCTCGTAGCCCTCGTGTTCATTGCCGGCCAATGAGCGTGGGACGAACATTTGTATACGTGTTCACGCGTGGTTCAGCCTTCGGGGCGTTAACCCGAGCGCGACGCCAAGTTACGGCAAGCTGTTCGGAGCGTTTGTGCGATTCACGTTAAGTCGGCGCTTCCTTCCTTACTGCGTACCGAATACTTTGTCCCACTATGTTCATTCTCGCCTGTTAGCTCCTCGATTTTGTTTTGTTTCCTTTTGTTTTCTCGAAAATTTAATGCACCAGAAAGAGGGTGCGAACAATAGGCGAATTGAAGCGCCTCCTCGCAACGCAAAAATATTAAAAAAAATGAAGTGAAGCGTGTTCGGTTCTCATCAACGAGATAAAATTCTTTAATGAGCAACCATGCCAAACCCTTCTGTAGGCAACAGCATTGCCGCTTTGAAGGTTTGCAAGAGACGAAGACCCCGGAAACAATAGGGGGGGGGGGGGGGGGCAGAAATTGAAACGACACAGTAAGAATTGTTTGGTAGCGGAAAGCGGAGAGGCCAAAGAGCTCTTTGTTAATAAGGCCTTCGTGGGATAACGGATTTCGAAGATAATTCAGAAATTGAAAAAAAGTAAAAGAAAAAGAAGGGGGAGAAGAAGGTAAGGACGGTGCAGCCGGTTTCTTATCGCTCATTCCGAACGAACTGCTTGCAGCTGCCTTGCGAGCTTCGCAGCCAGGACGAGGTGGCCGAGAGGTTAAGGCGATGGACTGCTAATCCATTGGGCTCTGCCCGCGTGGGTTCGAATCCCATCCTCGTCGTGTCTCTTTTTTTTTTTCGTTTATTTAAAAACAGTAATAAATGCGAGGTATATTTCTGTACGTTCTGAAAACCCCGTAGAAGCAAGTTTTCTGCTTATTGTTAACGATTCTCTTTTTCTTTCCAGGGGCTTCAGGACATGCGGTGCGATCGTTAATATAGGCTTACGTAACTGCCAATTCATCGACATCCTCCATAAGTATAACTGGGCATTCTCTTCTCTCGAGAGCTCAACAAGCGAACCCTGAAAGGTGTAGACGGTTTTGGACTGAGGAGCGCAAAAAATACAAGAAAGAAAGAAAGAAAGAAAGAAAGAAAGAAAGAAAGAAAGAAAGAAAGAAAGAAAGAAAGAAAAAAGAAAGAAAGAAAGAAAGAAAGAAAGAAAGAAAGAAAGAAAGAAAGAAAGAAAGAAAGAAAGAAAGAAAAAAAAAATCACCGCATCTCCACTAACGTGAATCATGACGAGCGGCGAAACACTGGGTATCGTACCGGTACGTCACCGTACGTCCCCTTGCTATAATTCGTATATCGTCTTGAGTTCTGTATGCACATACACACATGTGTTTCGACTATAGCAAAGGTTTTGTATATACCGTGACAGCGAGAGTCGACGACAAAGCTAGGTGCTAAAGTGCTGCAGTGTTTCCCGCAGGAAACGTCAGTCGCTGCTGATGGGCTTGCTTTACCGTAGCCACGACGACGCCGTTAGACGCCGACAGCCCGGTCGCATTAGCAGAAACTCGTGAGAATCGTTTCTGACCCGACAACCCTGCATATACACCGTCTGCCTGCACTGCCTCCAGGATCGGCCCACACATACACACACTATAGCAACGGTGCTGTGCCGTGACGGACGGACAACGCGGACAGACAAGGCTAGACCCTAAGGTGCTTCGCCCCTAATAATTAGGACGGTACAATTCTGTATCACCATCCACAGTACTTCGTAGGGCAGCCCATTCTCACTATAGTATAGAAATATAGCTACCACGGGTTCTCAGATTCTTTGTCAAAGGCAGCGTATTCCAATCGCGCAGCCAACCGTTTACGCATGTCCTCATTCGCACCGTATAAGGTATAACAGAAAGCTGATTTCACTCTCCGCGTTTTCCCTACGCAATCAGTTTCGAGTTTCGTCATTCATTTGTCGTGATAACGAGGAAATTGTACACGCATCTCCCCTCTGAAGTGAATGCGAAAACAATAAACCAACGCCTAATTATTTCAGTTGCAAGCTACTGCGTACTGCGTTTCACTGTACGCATATTAAGTGCTACCGTACTAATAAACTATTTCCGGGTAACGTAAATATAATCTGACCGCAGGAAACCGACGACCAGCAATGGCGGACAGTCAGGAGTGGTAACCTGAGTCGTTAGCCTGAAGATCGAATAAAGGAAAGAAAGTCCAGAAAATACTGTCTGTGTAATAATAATAATAATAATAATAATAATAATAATAATAATAATAAAACGACGGCATAGGAACTCAGAAAAAGACATACAGACAGGAAACAGAAGCCCTAACACCGGTGGAGGGCGCAGGAAGCGGAAATCTGACCGGACGCTCCGTGATTCGAGGGGACAGCGTGCCATTAAAGTGGACGTAAGCGCGCAGGAAATAATATCCGCTTCCTGGTTCCACCGAGCATGCCATCTTGTTCTACTCTGTCTATTTTCTAGAGCCTTCGTCCAAGTCATACTTAAGGTCTGACCGAAAGCATAGTCCAGACAGGTTCTTAACAAGGCAAGAGAAGCAACAATGTAGTGCGCTGTGCTCGCGGCTGCTGCTAACATCTTTGATGTTCGAGTGATGATGACTGAAAGGAGAATTATGGTAATGAAGCAGGAGCTCTCGCTATATGTAGGAAAGGCTGTCTTGAGGCGCGAAGGTAACCATGCTCTGAGGCCATGCGTTGAATCTCCGCGGGTGCCCTTGAGAGGGGAGGTGCTCTCCACGACTCCAAAGTAACTTCAGTAAAAGTACGTTTTTTCTCTTGCACTAGAAAATGAACGGGGGGGGGGGGGGGGGGTCATCTCTCTTTCTTGTTTTTTTTTTATTTCGAGAGTCGAAGGCCACCAGAAACACGCAGTTTAGTACTTAGTCATTCCTGCATTGCAGTACGAGCGATCAGGGGCTCAGGGAGTAACCACCGCGACTTCGCGCACGGCAACGTAATTTCCCGCCGCCGAAACGGACTGTGAACACGTGAATTACGCAACCTGACTTCTACGACTTCATTTTAAGGTCGAATGCGCTGTATGTACAAGGAAATAACAAGTACTAAAAACATAACAGTTAAACACCTTAAGCACGCAGAACCTGCGCGAGTAAAATACGGCCACACGCAAGACGCGAAAGATAATCTCATTTTTGCGTGCCGCAGACACGGCCGCTCGCTCCGTCTCGCGTCGACGGCGGCATATATTACGCCTCGCTGCATATAACGACATTTCGGGCGAGTAACTTAAGCCCCGCGACACCGCGTCACTTGCCTGCGGCCACGAGCGCTGCGCGAAAGACGAAAAAAGTGAGCAACAAACAACGGCACCTTGCCTCTCCGCGGGAGCAACAACCACGTAAGCCAGAGTCAAAGACCTTTGGCGCCGGACATCTTGTTATTTCTTCTTTAAGGATCACCGCTTTCTTCTATCCACTTACCTTCCTTATTTTGGCTCTCTATTGTGTACAGCGAACGAGCAGCGAAGCCGTGACGTTGCCACATTCACCTCAGCGTGTTACAAAATGGCCATGTTTCTCGCTGTCTCTCGTGTGCTCGACGACGCCTCCTCCTCTTCTCCCGTTCACCCGTCCCGCGCGTTGGGGATGTTGTTTTCTTCGTTCTCCGTGTGCGCTTGGCAATCCGGGGGTAGCTTTCAACCGTGGCGAAGCTACAGAGGCCCATACTGCAGCTTGTACCTCTACAGCTCAGTGTGGCGGACTGAGTTTAGTGGAGTAAACATTTTTCGACTTGCATCGCGCCCACGATGACTCCGTATAGAGATCAGTCATCTTTTACCGCGCGGGCAGTTCTTTGTTCCATGGGCTGTTTCTATACATGGCAGCGCGTTGACGCCACATCAAATGTTCCTCCGTTGCGGCTCTTCTTACTCGATAAGTACCATTGGGGCCTTTTTACCTTGTACGTGCGCCGAATCGCTCCACGATAGTAGAAAAGGATGTGCGGCGAACGGCTCAAGGTCACCTATACAAGCGCGTGAGAACAAGTGGAGGCGAAAGAGGAAAGCCGTAACACCCAACGCCTCACCCACATGCGACGAACTCCGCGTGATCATTGTGCCTCAGTCAGAAATAAAATAAATAAATTTTAGGGCTTCACGTGCCACAACCACGATATGACTCTCAGACACGTCGCTGAAAAGAGAGATAGAGATGAGGGGGGGGGCTAATGATTAAAGCCTTCTCCTTCATTTTCTTGATGATTTGTTCACATTTTCGTTGTTAGGCGTTTTAGCGAGATTACCGTTACTACTGCGAGCGCAACAAACGATCGACTTTTCTTCATATGCACATATCATCATTACTAGTACACCTTTCTATCTGTACATATATCATCAGGTGCCCGGCTCGTTCTTCGTTGTCGTAGCCCTATCGCGGCTACAATAAAAGCGGTTCCTCATACTATTAGATTTACTTATCGCTCCCATACACGAAAGACTTGCCAAGACGCGCTGTCGCCGTGTATACGGCGTATGCATATACGTCTCTGGCTGTTGTTGCTCATGTGGGCTGTTCTCTGCTCCCATGCGTAAACCTCACTGAGCGTTTCCAACTACCGAGTCCCGGGCTAGTCTCCGCCATCCCACGGTCTCCTCGCTGACAGATACGACGCCATTATCACGTGACTTAAAAGTCCCTTAGCCTGCCAGTTAGCGGGGCTTCAAGGAGGTCCCCGAGAAAAGCGAATGCGCCGCAGGCGTCCAGGGCCTTCCGGAACTGTCCAGAGCCGTACGGAGCCGTCCGGGACTTGTAAAACGAATACGATCAATGACACCTTACTCCAAAGACTGCAATCTCCACGAAAACCACTAATTCCCAACTTTCAGTGTGCAGTAATCGCGCTAGATCCTCGTTTCGCACCGTACAAGGTTGAGTTTGTTCCACTTCGCTGCTTCTGACAGCTTAACCAGTCAGTCAACCCCCCACCCTCCACCCGTCTTTTTTTTTTTTTTTTTTTCTCGTGCTAAACTTGCTTGACATAAACGTCCTCCTTCCTCATTACGACCTTTGTTCTTTATTTATTGTTAATTTACCGACGGGCGCGAATGGAGATTTCGTAAGGGCCAAGGGCGACAGCGCTTGCACGACGGAGCACTTTGCTCAGGACAATGGTCGCGTCTTGTTCTGGCTCAATGGCGCCGACAAGTTAAGCCGAGACGACCGCCGAAGGAAGGCGAAAGAGGATTAAAGAGTCTTTCCCTTTCCATCTGGCTCGCACAAGCGAATCGTGTCGCTTGCGGCGTTTACAACGCGTTAGTTGCTTATACATTGTGACGACGACCATCCCAGCGAGCCGACGTGGAAACGCGGTGCAGCTAGGCCTGGCTGAGCAGACTTGGGAACACCTGTTTGCAACGTCTTAGAGAGAGGAGTGGGGAATGGACAAGTTAAAGCGGACAAGTTCATTTTGCGAGAAGTCGACAGGTCTGAAACTTTCTGAAAGAATTTTAGAAGTAGATAGAAAAAAAAGAAAAAGAAAAGCAAAACCAAACATGCCGACCATTAGGTGGTTTACAACGTTTGTGTGTGTGTGTGTGTGTGTGTGTGTGTGTGTGTGTGTGTGTGTGTGTGTGTGTGTGTGTGTGTGTGTGTGTCGCTTTATACCTGCATCCCGTATATGCCAAATCCGATCTGCGCAGACTGCGTGCTGTTCAAATGAAAAATAAATCACTACCTCTAGCTCAAATACCGCGCCAAAGCAAACTTATTCCCTTGCCTCAAGAAATGCTACATACGGCTCTAATTAAACGCAGTCACCGCCACGTACGAAAATGAATTCCGTGTTATAACATTTGACTCCGCGGTAAGGTGTCAGAGTAATAACAAGTGCATTGCGTGAACGCTGGCGTCAGTGATCGTGTAAAATGTGTGACTCATCTAGCTGAGTGGTTAAATCCATCGGAGCCATTAATGAAAAAGCTTAGATGACGCAACTGTGTGCTATCCGCTGCGGTTTTTTCTTTTTCGTTTTCTTTTCTTTTTTTTTTTTCGTTCAGAGCTTTTAGGGTATCCGGCAGCGTCAGCTGCACGTAATTTGCGGGATTACCGCTTCGCTGCGACGAGAGGAAGCTTAATGCTTGCGTCATATAATGTTGGATAACTTATTAACAACATTGCGATCTGCACAGGAGACGTGATACGCTTCACTTATTTCTGGCAAAGACGCAACGGTTGCTAAGAAAAGAATGTCAGCCGGGTGGTGCTCGTTTCTTTCTTTTTCAAATGCTTCTTCCTTCACTGTCTTTCTTTTTTTTCCTTCACAGCACACATTTTTCCTTAACCCTTGCGTCGCTGCCAAAAAATGTGGAGCCCTGCTTAAGCAACACGCCGAGACGTCGAGCACGACAGGCTTGAAAACACAAGAAGACGGAACACGGATTTTGGCGCCGCACTCCGTTCGTGTATCAAATTCTTCAGCCACGTGCATCTGCGGCGTCGTTAGAGAAAGAAACATGTCGGAGAGAGAGTGGGACATGTATACGAAAACCACAGCTGTCAGCTGAGTCATAGGATAGACTTAACTTGTTGCGCCAGTGGAAGGGCGAAGAAGTCGACTGCACGCTGAACACTAGCGTTAGCTGTGGGCCCCAAATCGCACAGTGCGAGGTGTACAATGATAAACTCATAGAACTACTTTTTTTTTCTTTCTTTTTTTTTCGACTCATGTCACCGTTGTCCGTAGCCAGGAATGACGGTGCAATTTTCATCTACAGTGTGGCTTTTTATAAAAGGGAACATTGGACTTGTGGGCTTCTCCATCAGTGTGTATGAGCCCTAACTTGAGCGGAGCTTCTAATAACTTTGAAACTTTGATCCTATCACCATTATTCCAGCAAGCAGTGCTGCTATCATTGACAACATAACACGCTGTACTTGAGCATGCCAGGGGGCACATGAAAATATCTTAAAGCGAAAAACGCACGCTAAGTGATGCACGCTTTCTAAGGCTTGGTAAAATATTAAGGCAGGAGAGACAGAGAAAGAGAGAGAGAGAGAGAAATGAGGAAGCGAAGGCAGGGATGTTAACCAGTCAGGATTCCGGTTTGCTACCCTACACAGGGGGATGGGAAAAGGGCAAGAAAAGTAAAGAGGAGAGAGGGGGAATGCCTGCAGGGCAGTCCTATATAAGATATATCATAGGCGCTCGGTAAGGCCAGATGTCCTTAGAAAGCACAAAAGCGCTTTCATGGCCTTCTGAGCCATTGGTCGGTGAGGACGGTATTTCAAGTCTGTTCACTAAGTGGACAATCGTCGAGCTTTTTATTAGGGCAGGAATGTGAAAGAAGTCAACGAACAGGGCGCTTTGTCTTTTCTCTTCCTTCGGCAGTAATGACTTTTGTTTGTTTGTTTGTTTGTTTGTTTGTTTAACCTGGGGATGCAGATCTTTACTCCTATATGTACACTTCGAACATATAGTACGTTTTAAAAAGAATGCTTAAACCTTCCCACAGGCAAGCAGAGTGCGTCCGTTGTCAACTGAGTGCGCTGCTATACAAAGCTCCATCCCGGCTACAACTTTCCTGTAATGCGCGCAGAATGAGCAGACCGTACTGAGCTGTACATCATTAAACATCAACAGAGATCATCATCAGAGAGCAACGGATGTTAGGGCAAACGATGAACTCAGTTTGAATCCCACGTATTCGTGGCTTAGTACTTTCTTTTGCTTTTTTTTTTTCGTTAACGTAGTACAATTGCAATTTTCAAGCGGCGTTCGCGCTCGTTCGGCGAGAGCGTTTAAAACGTGGGCATGTTCGCGATACACGAAATTGAGTTCACAACTTTGTTATATAAGCTCGTGATTGTTGCTTGTACGAGTTCTCTTTATGCCCGGAACGTGCTCGTGTGGTTCATTCTGTAGACAGCCAGTCCCGCGGGGTAGCACGTATGAGGTAAGCAAAGATGTTCAGCTACCGTTAAAAATGTCTCTGCATACATGTATTTCTCTCGCTTTCCTGGGGCGAAGTGACGCTTAGAACACCGGTGCTGTTGCTCATGTAAGAGACTGCAAAGCATGCAAGCTTTTCTCGGCATTGCATGCTCGCTCAAGACGCCCCCATACAACAACGTCTTTCAAGATATGTCACCGACAGGCATTGCGCCCACGTAAGCACGATCCAGCCGCACGTTGTTTGCCACTCGCCGTACACTGCTCAACGCAATCACGGCCACTTTCGTCCCGAATGCGTCGCTTCACATTATCCGGCGCGTTACGTGCATTAGATGCCGTCTTCAGTGATGCTCACCAAGTACGTGTTCTTGTGAGTTTTTTTTTTTTCTATATATACATCTGACCATCTCTTATAATCTCTTTGTCCGTTCTAGCTTCTATCTGTCTCCCAATTTTCGACATAATAATGCTTCATCGAATTCGTTCGAACCAGTGACCTGAAATTAACGGACCTACAAAAATGCAATAAACAGGACGCGTGTCTTCATCGTGTTTATTTATAAGAAAGCTGAAGGTCAGAACATGCAGTCACGTGCACAAACATGACGCTCATTCACGTCTCTCCATACATCTTGACAGCTTTCCTAGCTTTTCTTCCTCCGGTGTCGCATACTAGAAATTCAAACAATTTGACTACGTTTGCCTCTTCTTTAGCTATTGTTACTACTCTCTTTCTTCGTGTGACGTGGTAACAGCAATATCGTTCAGTCATGTCCACGTGAACCCCGCACAAATTGCGATGTGACTCCACTTCCCAAAGGTACTGTTACTGAATGGTGAAATCCTGGTGATAAAAAAAAAAAAACGCGCCCTCATGGGGATACAGTAGACCTCTGTTTAATCCAGGGCACACTGAACTTGTCTCTTACCAGTAGCGCAACGCAGAAACAGTTTCGCAAGGGGCACGCAGGTGCTCTCGTGCGCCGGTTCATGTTACGAGTCAACGACAAAGGGAAATCTACGAGGCGGAGGTATGCGTTTTCGGTGTGCCACAGTTGGACTCGAAACGCTGTGCGTACTATAACACACGTCGACTGACGTCGCTACAGCTACCAGATTCCAGAGAATCATGCCACAGTGCGCGCTCATTTATAGTGTATGCCATTCGGAGGATTCAAAACATCACGTGACACTGCTATATGGAACGACAGCTGCAAGTCCCCCATTCCTGCTGTCGGTTCTCAATTTCACTTCCACGGCAACGGGTAGCGGAGGACGCCGCTATACCGGCGACATCGCGCCGTCATTGACAGGAGTGAATATAAATAATACACGGACCTTAAGAAGATAACAGTAAACAGAAAGCGCGGAGGGGGGTAGTAGGGGAGGAAGGGGCCAAGAACGGGACGGCGCGAAAGAAGGGTGAGCGTGGGCGAGATCGAGACAGCACGACAACCCGATTCGGGCCGGCAACTATGCCATGGTCGACGTGTGCCGCGTCTATCGCTCATCGTCGATTGTGGTCGCGGAACCCGCAGTAACGGGATTCCCGTACGCCGTGAGGCACGAGGTCGTCCGTCACTACGTACACAGCGCCCGCATCTGCGTCTCGCGAATATGCGTATCACCGTCGTCCCGCACGTATACATCTGAGGGCCTGCGGGAGGTGAGCTTTTTCGGCTCCGACACGGCTGCCCCTTGAGTACGGAAAGTGACCAGAACTCCGTGTCATGGTTGCCCCGCCACGGTGGTCTAATGGCTATGGTACTCGGCCGCTGATCCGAGGGTCGCTGGATCGAATCCCGGCTGGGCGGCTGCATTTCGATGGAGGCGAAATGTTGAGGCCCGTGTATTGTGCGATGTCAGTGCACGTTAAAGAACCCCAGGTGGTTAAAAATTTCTGAAGCCCTCCACTACGGCGTCTCTCATGATCACAGCTCGTTTTGGGACGTAAAACCCCAGAAATCAATCAATCCATGCCATGGAGACATCAGCAATGGTACATGGCGTAGCTTGGTGTGTATGCTACGTCAACGTGGTAATGGGAGAGGCGCTGATGAAACGCACACCACGGCGTTTGTGAAGTGCATGGTGTGTCGGTGAACACCGGTAAGAAAAATACGACATCTGATGTTTCATGATGCTGGCGAGCAAGTACATGGACTAGTAGAAAGACACCAAGAACGCCAATTTCGTGTTCCATTTCTATAGCCAGAACCAACCAGACCGGCTGTCTACGCTTGCCGAGAACAAAAGTTTCCGTGTATGTAACTCAACAGAAATGATTCACCGCATCACCGTCGCCTATTCCGCCACGGCTGTGTCACGCAAGGTTACGCGGAGAACACTTATTGTGAGGCAACGAGATATGCTTAAATTATGGCGCTTATAGTATTCACATGACAGTGTTCCTGTTTATTTGTCCTACAGTGTTATTTAAATACAATGTGATACCAACAAGCCAGCATTTCAACACCGAGCCATTGCGTATAGGCAACAGTTATTAAAGTATAAAAAAAAACTTTGAAAAAGCTAAATAAGCGCTTACTAAAGCACGAGGCAAAGAAAAAGAAGGCTTTGAGATAACTAGAGCGGAAGCAACGTCGGTGACAAAACTTTTCGGGATGCAAAACACGAAACGCCCGTAATGCAGTGCTAGAATTTAGCTTTCGCGCAAATTTCGCGACGAGTCAACGCTTAACGAAAGAAAAAGGTGTGCCCGCGGGGAGACTTGACATTCACAGTCCACAGTGCTTGTTACCATAACAGTATGCACGGACGTGCGCAGGGTCTCTGCAAAGTCGCTTCGGGGAGCTCTGGCTTTTCTCTTTAATGTCCCCTGCAGCGATAGCCTATACAGGAGCCAGACCACAGAACCCAAACTTCGCAGCGAACCCTGGTCGCGCCTGCTGCTGTTTCCAAAACTACGAAGAAAAAAAAAAAGAAAGAAAGGATTTCAAACGCGGTGTGCCTGTGTAAGCGCAGTTTATTCCGAACCTCGCGCTTTACAATACGCTCACAATTCTCTGACACCCTCTCGGATACACCCCTGCACACGCTACAACCTACAACCGCATATTGTGTCGAGCTTGATGTTTACCTGTGTACAGTATGGTGCCTACGCCCGTCTCTCCCTCTTCTAAGTTCTACTTTATCTTCCTTTCTCTATTTTAGTCCCCCTCCCCCATCCCCCGCACAGGACGGTTGAGGTGTCCTCCTCGACGAGAGACAGTTACTATCCTGTGCTTTTCTCTTCTTTTCAAATAAAGAATCTCTCTCAACCGCATATTGTAACGGCAGTGTGCAACATGAGTGTGCTAGCAGTTGCCTAAGCTCATGAAAGAAAGAAAGAAAGAAAGAAAGAAAGAAGAAAGAAAGAAGAAAGAAAGAAAGAAGAAAGAAAGAAAGAAAGAAAGAAAGAAAGAAAGAAAGAAAGAAAGAAACAGTCAGGCGTTTTTCTTTCACAGGACGATAATACAAGTTATTTATCTCGCCTGCTTTTCCTTGCGTTATCACATCGAACAAAGTAACTATAGTGGTCAAGAACGACGTGCAGTTATCAACATTTCATAGCATTACAGATATACGAAAGTAAGGAGCGCACAGCTTTCGAGAAAGAAAATGCAGGTCTGATGACGGACTGCACGCAGCAAGTAGATAATATACCTACCGAATGTTTAGTTTTGTTTATGATTATTGTTGTACGGAAGTGACGCACCAGTACGCACATGTTTTTTTTATTTTCCGGTTTCTTAGAGTGCAGGTGTCTAATTTGGAAAAGCAACCACACCAGTAAGCGATAATCTCTGCCGAATTTGCCTTCGCTCACTTCGTCACGGCAGGAGGTCATCATGTGCTTTTAATGGCAGCCTGTAAAACTGTCCTTGTTTCGCTAGAAATGAAGCTCCTAATTTTGCCGTCGATATGGGCCAAGGTTGTTTCGCGACCGTTCGCACAATGCGCCGAAACTCTCGAATGCGCACTCGTTATGCGCGATTAAAAGGGGCGAAAGCGGCGGCCTTGGGCATGCTTGACGAGCACCTGCCCGTCTAAGAGACACAGGTAATCAACACCCCGCAACGTCGTAATGGCGGCTTTCCTTTCGCTGCTGAAAGGTGGGTTGGGAATGATAGACTCACGACCTTCCGTCTTTTCGATGGAAGCGAAAATGCTATAGAGTACTGTGGGATGTCAGTGCACGTTAAAGGAACTCCAGCGAATCAAATTTCCGTAGCCCTGAGCTATGGCGCGCCTCTTAATCACACTGTGGATTTGGCACATAAGGCCCTAGATATTATTATTATTATTATTATTATTATTATTATTATTATTATTATTATTATTATTATTATTATTATTATTATTATTATTTGTCCGCATAATCCATTAGAGACAAGTCCAAAATCGCGTTGATGCGTAAAGTTGTTCTAGTAAGGTTGAAGATTGACCTAGCTTGTTCAATGTGGTCATGGCTGCATCGCACATAACCGCACAACAGAACGGGAAGGCACGGACTCGGCGCTGAAAAACCGACGGAAATTTTACGGGAAAACCTTACACATGTGTGCGAGTCACCGAAAAAAAAAATCACAAAAGCCTTGCCCTGTCCGCCATAGTCGGAAAGCGCATCACATTGACCATGTGTATCATTTCGTGTCGCTCGTTCAATTTTCATTCGCTTCATTGACGTGGAGTACGGTCTATGTGGTAGAGACCGCTTCGAAGTACATCGAGTCTGCTGCCGACAGACTCTACCACCATCTCTCGAGCCACGACCGGGGTCGTGGATGTCGGAAGGGCACGGACTCCCTCTCCGGAAAGCGATGGGGGTCTCAGCGTGGTGTCACGGCTGGCAGCAGCCGGCGTTCTGCCTCCGATCCCCCGTCGC
The DNA here is from genome assembly GCA_013339685.2 of Hyalomma asiaticum. Lineage (NCBI taxonomy): Eukaryota > Metazoa > Arthropoda > Arachnida > Ixodida > Ixodidae > Hyalomma > Hyalomma asiaticum. The sequence continues at coordinate 134,273,502 of CM023482.1, read as the reverse complement.
TGCTCTCGGTTCATTTACGCGAGAGGCCACACGCGCCGAGGAGGCCGCGACGCAGCGACGGGTCACGGACACAGCGCCCCCACGCAGGCAGTCAAGGCAACGCCGGACCATACTCTATTTCACTAGTTCCGTGCGGCAGAGCCAAGGCTACGCGACCTTCGAGCACGGATTCCTGCGAAGTGGAAGTAGTGCGAGCGTTAAGAAATGCCCCTGCTGCTTCCTCTGCAGCGCTCGTCCAGTCGTCGCTATAGCAAAAGACAGGACCCGGAAGTAGACGTTTAAGATGTGTTCGCCCTCCTGGTTGGTCAAACAGGCCTCTAGCTTATACAGCGCTGCACGAAACTACAGACACAAAGTGTAGTGAGCGAGAGACGACCGCTCAGGGACGCACGTGCAAGCGAGCAGCGCAAATGGAAGACCGGCCGCAAACAGAAATGGAGTGCACGGTTTTTGGAGGAGAGAGGAAGGGTACGCATATAATGCGCGAGACGAACCACGTTCGCCAGCGTATAGCACGAAACCAACGAGCACGGTCGTTACGGCTGCTTGTCGTTGCTCTAGTTTCACCTGTAATACGCCGTACTGCACGAGTGTGAAAGCTGCGCTATACTATAGTGTTCGCCATACGAAACAAATAGCAGGTAGCACTTGTCGTAGCTAGTTGTCGTAACTTGTCGTAACTGTAGGGGATCGAACTCGCGTGTTTCGGGACGGCAGCCGGTGTGGTACACTGCTATAGAACAGCAGAGTTGTACACTGCTATTGAAGTGTGCAAGTGTTGTACAGTGCTATGGAGTTGTACAATGCTCTACAGCGTTGTTGTACACCACTACAGAAGGAAGGAAGGAAGGAAGGGGAAAACAGAAAGGCAGGGAGGTTAGCCAGAAGCGAGTCCGGTTGGCTACCCTACACTGGGGGAATGGGAAGGGGGATAGAAAGATGGGAGAGAGAGAAGGAAGGGGAATAATGAAAAAGACGTTGTAGGACAAGTCCAACTGTCAAAGGCGTTCGCGCAGACCAGTCATCTTCAAAAAGCGCAAAAGTGCTTTTAGTGCCTTGTGGGCCGACAAGCGATGAGGGCGGTGTTCCAGTATCATCTGTAAGGAAAGTGGCCGATCGTCAAGGTGGCGTAGCGTCTCAGCAAGGGTTTTCCTTTCCCCGACGAATCGCGGACTATAGAACTATAGCTACTAGCTATTGGGCTTACCTGCGGGCTGACCTGACAGCATCACATGCGAAGTTGCCACCGATAATACTGTCGTGACCAGATTGGAAGAGATCGAAAGAAAATTTCCCGTCCACTAAAGACCGAGCACGATTGACACGATATCCTTAGCGCTTAATCTGAAATATGGCATTTCAGGCAGATTCTGAGTGACGCGCAATGAAACGAAGGAAAAATCAACGGCCAGGGTTTTGTTATAAATGAGGGCTTGCCCGCTAAATTAAAAGAAAAAAGATTTGCAGATCTTCAACCATCGTTGTTGCAAAAGCTTCTCGCTAGAGCTTTTCCAATCAATACTTTGCATCTCAAAAAACAGATATCAGTGAAAAAAAAAGGCAACAAAAATAAACGATTACCCTCCCGGCTATCTAGTCCGCTGAGTGCAGTGAAACTTCATAAGTACGAGAAAAAAAACAACAACAAAATTTTCACAGGAGACGTTGCATTATTCTGTATGAATATTGAACGAGTGCTGCTCCATTATGCTTTGTTCAATATAGGAAGCTTACGATCATTACAAACCAATAAGCTTACACAACCAAAGCGCGGTCGACGCTTTATGCGTGCCTCCTGCCGCCAATAAATTATGCGTGCACAACGCGAAGCCATCAGATGCAAACAGTCTCGTCTTGGATCGATTTGTGTACGGCCGCGTGCTTCTTGCATATTAATGAAGCTATTGATGCATCTGCCTGTCATAGTTGCGAAACAGGAAGTGCTGAACGCGACGTGGTTATTTTTTTGGGTCCCAATTCACGCAGGATGTTGATCGCATGTGTTCTTTATCGCTGGACTCCACTTATATTGCTTTGACCACAAGAAATGGATGACGTTTCCTGTTACGAACAATTGTATAGCGCAAGAGATCTTTCGGGGTCTAAGTCACCAAACTGATTGTCTATCACCATCTGAAAAAAAAAAGAACTTTTTCCAGGAGGTGGTCTTTAGAAATGTCCGCCCTATTAACACGCCATTCTGATGTACAGTCAAGCACCTTCATAACGAAGTGCTCAGGACTGTCATGGTAGGCGTGATTATTACGCCTACCACAACGCTCACAGCGAGGCTGGGGAAGTAAGGATTCTTTCGTTACACCGAACATTTAGTGGTAGAGCCGTTCGTTGTAAACTTGTTCGACTTATGCTCTCCACTACCATAGGTTCGTACCACTACCTTCAACAAAGGCATATAGATGCGTGTCAGAGCGTCACCGCCCACCACGATCCTCTTGGCGACATTTAATTATTTGTATATGTTGTGTGGTGTCCTAACTTCGCGGACAACAGAAGCAGCGACCGGCACACCTTTTATATATATACGAGCGCACATAACTGAGCTGTACCGCAGAGAGCCCACCTGAAACGGACGTCAGCGGGAGACCACTAGAAAAACCATTCCTGAAGTAATATACAATAATAAGCAAAGCAGATGCGTTCTCTTTATTTAAGATCACTTCTTGCCGATCCCTCACGGCGGCGCGCAATTTACCGAATGCCTAGGCCAATGTTTGTTCGCTCTTTGCTTGCTACAGCAGTCGGAAGTTTCTCGCGCAATAATATCGCCACGCGTAAAATACTGCAGGTTTGTGGACGTCGTGCGGAAAGCGACAACAGAATGTTTTGACGGTGCCAGCGTGCCGAGCTTTCAGGACAGTCGTTATGTTCAGCACCCCAGCTATGGGCCAGAACTGTGATCTATATATAGGCAACAACATCTTCGCCCAAGGCGGAAATGGTCTTTGTGGCGCTGCTTACTTATTTTTCCGAGCTTCCTCTTTGGACGTAATCACCCGTTTGGAAGATGTGACTCCTACGCCGCGCGTAAAGTAAGGCAAGCAAAGAAAAAAAATAAGGGAACAATAGCCAGAAGCACTGATATATGGACGTCTTACCCATTGTGGCCATCGATTTCTCGTCTCCTCCTTATGGTTCCAAAAGAAAGCGTCTGTTGCAAGCAGAGACGACATTCTGTTGTCATTGTTTACTTGTTTGTTTGTTGCCGTCCATGGGCCCTCGGGGAAGTCGTAATAAAGTGTGGCTCTTTAGTGTCCCCGAGTGTATCTGAAGCCTCCTATGAAAAGCTCCCATGGCACAGCCAGTGCGCACACGCTGACTGTAAATGTGAGCACTAATACAAGCTTGTGCGCGCGCTTCGATTACGTTCTGAGAGTTCCAACACGAAGAAGAAAAAAACGGGTTTTTCCACACCGTCTACAGCTACTGAGTGTCAAGAATGCGTCGCAAGCCTCTTCTATGCGTCACAAAGCAACTGTATTCGCATGCGCGGAGGCCTGTAGCGAAGTGACTAGTACTGTAGCTGCGAGCACTGAATTCTTAGTTGATGTTGATGTATAGAGGTTAAAAAAAAAAGGTAGCTTTTTTTTTTTCGCTGTGAGGGAGAGCACTGCGGTAGGCATAAGTTAGACTGTACGCGCCTTTTGTTCGGTTTTGATATCCATACAATGGTCGCAGTCGGAAAAAGAAAGAAAGGAAGAAAGTTTATTGATTTAAAGGCCAAGGTGAAGACGGAAGTGAATAAAACATAAACGAGGTGAAGGATCGAAATACATAAAACGTAAATAAAAGAATGACGCACCAGATGTGCGACGAAGTATATAGCGAATAAAATAGTGAATGAAAGAATAAAAAGGAAAGAATTAACAAGAATGGAATAACTAAATAAGAGAGTAGATTAATGGAGCAACGAATAAAGTAAATACACAAGGGAAAAAAGGAGAACTACTAAAAACAAACAAAAAATAAACGTGAAAAAAAATGAGGAAAACGGCATAATGACTGGGACTGTCGATACGTATAGTGATATCCCAGCAAACGAATTCAACGGTGATGAGACAGCAGCGAGACGCGAGTTAACGAGACTAGCAAGCAAAGATCGGCAGAGTCGGCGCCAACAGTGCCTCAGTACGTGCGCTGACTGACGTAACACCCTTTCAAGGACATCAGAAATTGACGCGCTGACAACAGGTTGCATGGACGGGAGCGAGCGTCCGGGGAAGTCTCCATAATGTTCTCGCGAGAAAAAAGAAAAAGAAAAAGGTACACAGGAAGGGGGGTTACTAACGTTTCGAATGTTTCAAACCGCTCTAGTTTAGCAGCTTGTGCTGTGTTTCGTCACTGGACATACTAGGCGCGACAAGAAAGCATGAAAGCTGGCGAAACGCTGTAAAAAGATGAAATCTAGAAAAGGACAATATCCGGTACTGCGTATCCTGGATTACGCAGATGCTATGAAACGCGAGAGAGAAAGTAGCAGGGGAGGATGCAAGAAGACAATCGTTCGTTCGGGAGACTCGAGCATGGACAAATAGGTAGGAGATGGCGTCACGTGACAATGTTCGAGCCTAGTCATAAAAAAGTTAAAGGAGAGAATCACGGGAAATGGGTCCCGGTCACGTAATAGGTGAGCAGTACATTAATGCCTCGCCAAACGCCACTGAAGGTTACCGCGTCCGAACGACGTCGAGCGGTTTGGCAGCTGTCGCGTTGGCCTAATCCTATCCGAAAGGCACTGTTCACAAGGCGACAGAGGAGGTTCGCTTGCGGAGCGAAGCCTAGCGGAATCAAGCGACGCGGAATCAATCGCACGCGGCCAGCACCCAGAACGTACGTAATCTTCGTCTCTTCTCTAAAAAGAAAGCGTTAGGAGAAAAATTATTACGGAAACAGACACCATCTCGAGGCGGCATACGAGCTTGCACTTTTTTTTTTTCGTAGAAAACCAAAGGTAACAAAGCAAATAGATACCACATCAAGATGAGCAAGCTGATACGATATTTATTTCATTTTATACACATTTTATTACAAATCGACCGAAAGTATCAACCGCGTTCCTTCTCCTGTTGCATATGGCGAGACACTTACCAAATGGCTCTCGAGAAAAGCGATAAGAAATCAAACTCATGGCTCGTTCTGCGAAGACACTGTTCTTCAGAACTCTCTCTTTCTCTCTCTCACTCTCTCTGACTCCTAATATCTTTCGCTCCCCAATTACTTGATGTTGTTCGATGACGATACGCATAAGAGCGAGATCACTCCCTTCAAGAAAACATAAAAAAGGGGCAGAAAGAGCGAGAAAGAAAGAAAATAAAAACAAAACAAAACAAACAGAAAATGAACGCACACCTTATGCGATCGTGCGCCTCTAATGGATTCTGCAACCGGCACCGCTGGTGATCACGCGCAGTAAAGTAATAACGTCCGTGTTTTCCGAACTCATCCGACCGCCAATATGAACGCACGGACAGATGAAAAAAATGAAGAAATAAAGGAACGAAAGAAAAGAAAAAAGAATAAACTGCAGAGGCAGCCCGGCCCGGGGCTGTTTCCACCGTCGCTCCCGCGGCCCTGCGGACGCGTCACGTGCTCAACATCGTTCTTTTCCCGCTTCTCGCGTACGCACCGGGAACTCGGGTACGCTTCAATTCAAAACGTTCACATACCGGTACATATGTACAAAGGCGAAGTGCATTGTATGGTAACAAAAATTACCCCACTCCGATTGCCTCTGGTCGTTCTATGGCGAACGTATCGGGCTATATGGTGCTTCGCGTGTTCGATCAGGTTCCTTCCCTCCATCTTTTCCGCGAAGTGGAAAGGATGGTAGGACTGGGGGAGAGGGAGGTTTAGGGCGCCGGATCGTAAATTACACTGAAATAATGAGTATTCGAAGAAGAACACTACCAAGCGTTGTTTATATATAGGTATATCTCCCACTATACAATCCACACACTGCAGAGTGCAGCAAAATTGTATTTCGCATCGGTCGTCGGAGCACTTACTAAAATTTAAGCAGAATTCGGGAACGCGAGTGCAAGGAAAATAAAAAGAAGCAAAGGGAAGTTTATTCAACTCATGACAAAGCACTGGTTTGCACTGTATCAGAGACTCTTATAATATACATCGTCCAACCTGAACAAATCCGTAACACACTTGGTATAATATACAAAACACAAGATCAGAACATGCACCGTGTGGAAATAGTACATACAAAGTCCAATTCATGGCGTTACACAAATCTACCCCGTGACGTACGTGGCACATACGAGCAAATGTACAATCTTGAATGGAAAGGTTACGTTAGCATCTTCTACACTACATATTCGGGGGAAAAACAAAAAAAAAGGGGGGGGGGGGGGGGGGTAGGAAGCGCGATGAAAGGAACTTGTCGGGAGAGTACAAAAGAAAAAAAAGTATGAGCCGCGCACACAGCGTCGTTAAGTAACCCACTAATATAATCAACTTGCCGTCTGAAACCAAATAAAAAAAAAAAGAAAAAGACGTAGCTCAAGGAAATCATTCGGTTCTTTCTTTCTTTCTTTCTTTCTTTCTTTCTTTCTTTCTTTCTTTCTTTCTTTCTTTCTTTCTTTCTTTCTTCGCTTAGCTCTGTTGCGTAGAGGTTTTTGCAAAGCGGTGAACAGTGATCTCAGAACCCTGTTCTTGGCAGCCTCTCTCACGACGAATCGAATTTCAAGTAAGCCGGCACACGGTGGCCCAACGTGGCGGCCTTATCTATACTAGCTTACACTGTATGCGGCGTGAAGCACTTAGCTCACCAAGCAAATGTCATGGCGAACAGTGCAAGGCTTGTATGGTAGCCGCCTCTATAGATAAGTTGACGTTTTGAAAGGTCACCCAGTATGTGGTCCGCCGTTGGTTTGATAGTATTACGAGATGCCTAAAATAGATAACGTTCGTAATGAAAATTTTCCTGCCGCCCTCACGATATCTAGGCGGTGGTCTGTCGTGCAGGATTTTATAAAGAACAGCAACTATCAGTGGCTCTTCGCAGGGTATTGAAGGAGGGCAAGGCTGATTTAGCGATGCCTGAAGTGGCCCTGACAAAATAGATTACATTTGGTAAGCGAAACGTTCACACCAGTATTCAGAGCGTTCATTCTGAGTCGTGTAGGAACAATAGACGTAGGAACGAAGAATCGTTTCCGATGTACGGAGCGAACAAGAGAAAGAGGGCAGACAGCACTCTAAAATGCAGAGGTTCGCACACATAGCGAACACTTTACGAAGTTCTAGCGGCCGCATGGGGCTGGACAAACAGGCTTGCAAGCTAGTTTAGACATGCTTTTGCTATCCTAATTGTGACCTTCCCAATTCGACGTCTCGAAATACAAGACTTGATTGATTTGTAGGGTTTAACGTCCCAAAACCAGCTCTGATTATGAGAGACGCCGTAGTGGACGTCTCCGGAAATTCCGACCACCTGGGGTTCTTTAACGTGCACTGACATCGCACAGTACACGGGCCCCAACATTTCGCCTCCATCGAAATGCAGCCGCCGCGGCCGGGATTCGATCCCGCGACCTTCGGATCTGCAGCCGAGTACCATAACCACTAGACCACCGTGGCGGGGCACGAAATACAAACTGAGAATTCACTCGTGTAAAAGTGCAAGTTGGCGTCCCCAGGAATAAAAACAAAATCATCTCACTTTGGTAATTGTCTCGATATACGTTCATCGTAGGGCCGCCGCCCAGCTTTTTTTTTTTTTTTTTTATTGTTAGCCTCCTTGCCTTCTCCCTCTATGTGCCCTATACTTTCTGACTTTCGGCCAAGCACGAAAGAGCGAGCAATGCAAGCGTTCAAATGAACGCGCATTAGAAACGCGAAAACACAGGAGTTCAAGTTAATTACTTTTTTAAAAAGGCCTCGCTGAGTTCTTTTTCTAGCACGAGTACCGGAAGAGCAGGTACTTAGTGAAAAGAACGTCAAACTGACACTATTTATTAACCGTAGAGGCTTAGGACCCATACAGTGCATATATTTAAGCTCTCATTCGAAAAGACTTGCTAACGTTTCAAACCGTCACTCATTTCCTAACGTTAGCATTCAAAGCCTACATGCACATGCACATCAAAAGCGTCAGTGATAGTCACAGCCACCTTCAGAGTTATCCACACCCCAACCAGTGCGACATTTGTGGTGTGGAATGGTCCGTCTTTCGCGGCGTGCATGCAGAATCTAATGTGCATACGATAACCGGTGAGTTATTCCTTCCCTAATTGGAAACATCTTCACACCAATGTTAACGATAAAATTCTGGTATACACATTATGCCTCAAAACACCGACGTGTTTACCAAAGAGTACGCAGTAGCGGTCTCCGGATCAATTTGGACCGCCTGGTGTTCTTGCACTTGCATGCGTGTATGGCGGATTCACGTCGCACCATCGTTTTCGCATTAAAACGCACCGAAATGCCGCCGCCGCGGTCAGAACTGAACGTTCGACTTCGCAGTCAGCAGCACAACAAACTTGGATTAAGAACAAGCATGAAAATGTAAACTAATGTAAATGTAAAATAAACATGGCGACTGCTGCGTCTAGTAATAACGCAGAACGTGAATAGTCAGATCGCTTGTCATGCGACGATACTCGCCCTTTGTAGTGACGCCACGCCTTCGACAAATTAATGGCGCAGACGACGCTATTTGAATCTGGGGTGCGTTTCAAGTTTCCTCGCCGTACGTAGAAATTGCGTGCGCTCGCGAATACACGACAATGACACTGTTCACTGTAGGCGGCGTCAATTTTATTGTGGGCCCGAACTGTTATTCTGCTCTGGCACTAATTCATTAATTACGTAAACGCAATTCTGCGAGCGCGCTCGCTGCGCGCTACGCCGCAGTAATGAATTGCCCACGCTCAAGTGTACAATATACGACGCATTGTGGCTGTGCAAAGCCGTAGGCAAATTGAAACGTCTCGGCTAGCACTGATCAATGTTGCTGCCAATGCAGGGCTTGCTCGTTTCTTGTGTGCCACCTTAATCACTTGTGTTTGCATGCGTGCGTGGGCGCTTTTGCATTTCAGCGTGGGCACAAGTATTCCTGACTGCCTGTGCCTGTCCGGAAAAAAAATTGTATATATGTTTTGAGATGGAAACAACCGCGTTACAATTAAATTCATTCTTATAGGCCTTGAGATAAGATTACGGAGAAAAGGTTGCAACACCTAAGAACGAACCAGAACTTGAATATTGTTGGACCCTTAAGCTTCGCCTTTAAGAGTTGAACGCGATAGCGAAATACGGCCCCTAGTGTGCACTTCAACCACTCAGTGCATACTTATTAATGTGTGTTGTTACACACACACACACATGCGCACAGACAAACACACACAGGCGCGCGCGCGACATATCTATAGTAATGGTAGAGGTTTTCGATCTATTTAATAGCACTTTTATATCAACTTCATGAAAATATTGCACAGTGATGTAGTCACATGTTCCTGTATTATGAACTGCATGCGCCTAGGCGTGACACTTTCATTCGTAAATGGTCACATTTTGTCGTCCTTCTTGCGTTAACTATCTTGCAGCTGTTCGATTTGTTCTTCTGGAGACATCTTCCGGCCACCGCAACAAGCATCACCTTATGGTCTTTGAAATGGCAAACAGCACATTATGTAATGTTTGCTGCTTTTTTTTTTTTTGTCACGCAGTATTGTGACTAGGAGAGCCTGACGTAGATAGCGTCTTGGGGCAGCCACTTTATTGGAGACCTTGTCCTAATTCGGCGGTGGTATAGCGACGACAGGCACAGCTGTCTTTCGACGGGTCACAAGAGAAAGAGCACCACGGGTTGGCGACGCACGCCGTTGAGTTCGAGCTCGACGCTCCTAAAGAGCGCGTCGAGACTAAGGATGAAAGTCGAACGCCACAGCATCATGACGCGCGTTCATACCAGACGCCTAGTGTTACGCATGCATAGGCGCAAGCCGAAGATGGAAATGCTAAGAGCGCGCGTCTGTCGCTTTAGATGAAAAGACGCCATGTGGCAATATGTTTCCTGTCGTAGAACGGCGGAACCATATAGGCTCTGCTGTAGTCGCATGGCCTCCGAGATGGCGGGCGCGCCCGCCGAACAAAATGCGTTACGGAGACTCCTTCCAGTACCTGACATTTATGTGGTGTTTTTTTCCGAGAAAGTTCCAAGTAACATCGTGGCTTTGCGTTGGGCCATGTGTACCTGAATGGGTACCTCGTGTAGAAGCTGTGTTGCACATGAAACCATTCTAATTTACCATGGTTATGCCATGGTGGGCCATCTGTAATATGCAGCGCTCCTTTTTTGTGCGTGGATGTGAGCGTGGAATACCGATCTCCACATATTATGTTCGAATATCGAATGGCAATAAAGAAAGAAAAAAACATCGTGGCTTTGCGGTAGGACACCTGCTTGCCACGCAAACGGCCCGGGTTGGATCCTCAATGGGACCGAAAATTTGTGTTGTTTATTTTATTTTATTTGCATCATTCTCGATTTTTCGCTCACGCAGAGACACCGACACCGACGGCGGTATTTCTGCGAAACGAGCTCTCTAACGCTATCGCGTTAATATTGTCGCATTTAACATTAGTCTTCTTGCGGCGTTCGCGGCATAAGTGTATGCTGGCGAAGGAACTCAACGTTCACGATTGCGTTGCGCCAATATTGACATTGGGAAACGCATACAAAGCACGTAGATGTCGTAAAAAAGTTGATATCACGTTAAACAAAGTAATAAGGGGAGAATTAAATAGCGGGAGAAACTTAATATTGACGTGTTTTTTTTTTTTTTCAGTGCATCGCGTCTTCCGTTTCTCATAATGTTTTCCCTCATTTAATTCGGCACAACGTAATCATGGACGCGCGCTGTGACTTTTGCTTCATGTTCGCAAATGTCATATCGCTCCTAAAAATAATAAAGATTGGACAAGAACCGTCGCCACCCCAAGCAAAAAGATCAAATTTCATTATTTTATTTATTTATACCACTTCTTGTGCGCCGGATAAAAAAAATGAAATTGAAAAGCGGAAGAATTCATTTCAGCCTTGCATTCTCGCTTCCTGGATCTCAGACATCATGCGACGCCAAGCAAACGTTTTTGCTCGCAAAATACGTATACGTTTTTGCTCGCAAAATACGTATACGCCACTCCGGGTAACACAAAAGAAAAAAAAGAAAAAGTGAAAAGGAACTTTGCGCGACGAGGACGACCTTCCGAGATTTTTTAGCGCGAAAAGGAACTTTGCACGACGAGGACGACCTTCCAAGATTTTTTAGCGCGGCGCGTAAACAGTCTAGCATACTCATGATTTCTTCCTCGGTCGTGGTTTATCCCGAAGCTGTATACCCTTGCTCTCGCCGCCACAGCGCAGGTGTTCCCCTCTCCGTGGCTGCAGTTCGTGCTCTTCTTATCCGCGCGCGCCCTTCCGCCTGTTTATACCTTCGCAGGATGGCGACGGCGAAAAAGAAAATCGTGACATAGATCACGCCCGGCTGTCGCAACCGGAGACGTATTGCGTTATTCATGCGTAAACGTATACCTGGCCGTGGGTACGTATATCAGCGGGGAGGTCATCACGAGATGCTCTTCCCTTTCCTACACCCATACAAACAAGAAGTAAGAAGAACCGCAAAGCTATAGAGTAATCGCAGACGAAAATCTACTCAAGCGGGGAAACGATATCTTTCTCAGGCTTTACACACACACACACACACACACACACACACACACACACACACACACACACACACACACACACACACACACACACACACACACACACGTGTGAGTGTGTGTGTGTGCGCGCGCGCAAGTTTGCTTTGATTTACCGCGAAGCCATTGCAGTCTAACAGAGTGCCCCGCTTCCCCGACGAATTCAAGTACCCTACTTACTTGCATGATAGATTACAACACTCGTTAGTTTAGTGTCTGTCGTTGGCTACTGTTAGCTAAACGTGAGTGGCTGAGTGATTAATAATGTGTGCTGATGTTTGCGGCCTGATTTTATTTAACGTAAGTTTAATGTATACATTGGCTAACTTTTTATTGTTAATAACTAGTTGTATCTATCTCCTTGAAGAGGGGGATGTCTTGCAATTCCCTAATATCCACCTACAGACCATTACAGACCGACATTGTGATACATCAGTCATAAGGACAGAAGGTGACGAAAGCGATAACAACTAAATCTAGTAGGAATTTATGAAAAAGAAATAAACTGTAGACCAAGGTAAGGGAACCAGATTTGCCAAAGCACCTTCAGACTAAAGCTCGTGGAAATACTAGAAATTAAGCTGCAGCATCTTTAGCGTCGCGTTAGACGCTGCTAAATGCCTTCCACAAGTAGCAGGCATGCGGACATCTACGTCAACGGGGCGCCTTAGCTGCATGCTGCAACAGACATACTGCTGCGTAGGCGAACACATTCATAAATGTTGAAATTACATTGGCGTTAAAGACGAGAGAGTAGAAAATGAAAGAAAAAAGGGATTCCAACACCACGACGCTCTTGGCCACAGTTTAAGATAACAAGCAATTACGATCAACGCTCGCTAGAAAGCGATATTACATGTGCAAGAAGCATCATTATCATCAGCCTATCTCCTGCCCACTGCAGGACGAAGGCCTCTCCCAATGCTCTCCATATTTGCCTGTCAACGTTTGAGGGTGGTGGGGTCGTGAGGGGACATAGGGAACCTGCGAGGTCCTGAATGACCTCAGAATAATTTTTTTTTTCTTCCTTCCTTCCTTCCTGCTGCGCGAGCTGATTCTGTCTGATGCCTGCAAGTTTCCTAATTTCGTCGCCTCATCTTACTCTCTGTCGCCCACGGCTACGCTTACCCTCTCTTGGTGTCCATTCCGTCGTTCTAACTGTCCATCGGTTATCTATAGCCTTCTCATCACGTGGACTGCCCATGTCAATTTTTTTTTGTTCTTAGCATCGTTTATCATGTCAGCGACCCCCGTCTGTTCCCTGACCCACTCGGATGTCACAGCAAAATATGGCAGATCACAGCAATATATGGCTCTACAAAACTGTAGTGCGAGAAAATTCTACGTTTTTATGATTCTACCCCATTTCCTAACAACACAGCAGAGGCAGCCGCACGCCAAAATACACCCTTCATCTTAGCGATGCTGTGTGTGCTGAAAGTCGCCGGTGACAAGTCCATTTCGCCCAGCTTATTTCCACACCCACGCTCTCGAAGGCATTCCGCAGAAGGAATGCCTTTAGAGAGATGCCGGTCTCTCCAACTCTTCTCTGGAAAGTCAATCTGCCCTTTATGACCTTGTCAGAACTTCTTGTTTCATTTTTTTTTTTTCGTACGTGCTCCGGTTTTTGTAATCTATTTTGTTTCTTGTGAAAATCCTGTCCGTTCAAAACTCAGCCGACGTGTTTCGGGAGCTACGCAACTGAACAACGAAAAATAAGGCGAGAGAAGACAGGCAAAAAAAAAAAACTGAAAAAGTCCACGCTGAAGCGTTGGCGCGCAGTCATTCGGAGGCCTTTTTCTTGCTCCCTCGCGTGGCACGAGCTGTTTTGGCGCGCAGGGAATTTTTGTCACGGACCGACGGACTTCGGTCAATGGTGCCTTCGACGGAGGCGGCCACATAACTCAAACCTCGGCGTGGCAGCTGCACTTGCTTCGTTTGTACGGCCACCTATCGAAGAGTGCCGATATCGCGTAGGTGAAGAAAACGCGTGGCACACCTGGATTCCAGGAAAACACCTGGCCGACAGCTTCGGTAACGTCACAATATGCAGGGAGAAAGAAAACTATACGTGAAGGAATCTAAGCGATAACTCTCCCAAAAAGTTGTTTTGGTGACGCTTTCTCACATAAACGTAGGCGACACCCACATTTACGATCGATTTTGTTCATAACAGCAGGAGACGCAGCGTTGTACAGAGAATGGGGACCATATTATCTTACGAAGGTGTCGACTATATTAACTTGTCATAACACGTTAGCTGAAGTTACTCGCTAAAGTGATAACATTAGGTTTATTTTTAAGGTTTATTTTTGTTTTTCCTTTTCAGACGGCAATGGTGTCACGGAAGCGGCAACAAACAGACCACTATCTGGAGAGGAATGGAATAATTGGCTAACCAGATCTGACACGGAGGACCAGCGACAAGTATATATGTGACGGTTTACGGGCACACCGTGAACGAGGAAGGACCATGCGACATTGAAAATAAACATATATAGTGGACCGAGCAAAGCGAATGCAGGGGTCGTATTATCAAGGTAAGGAAAGCACATGCCTGAGGGCGACATACTCAAGATCACCGAGTCTATCTTTTCTAATAGACTTGAAGTGAGGAGAAGCTTCACTACTTTTCGCTAAGACTTTCTTTTCCTCTCTCTTTCTCTATCTCAACGAAATGCGCTATAGGTATGGACGAATGACCAGTAAAAACATATGGACGAGGTAGTCTCCTGCGTCATAGAGACGAATCATAAAAATGCCGAGGCGTGAATTATTCATCCGGTAGGTGCCATCGGACATCCTAGACGTGCTAGCCGCGTAATTAAGATTGCCCCGGACACACAGTTCGCGCTCAAAGCCTAGCCCACTTACAACCCAACATCTATCTGCGTACTCCATATTACAAACCATAATCTATGCCGCGCATACCAGAACGCCACCGCGGAAGAAGAACAGTTGTCGTAACAGTAGTTAGCCGAGCTCGGTCGCGTGGCTACACTACGCGCGCGGGGTCGTGTCCGACGGGTCACTCTTCCCCCCACTGCAGGAATGATGGTGGGAGCGGTGACGCTTAGAAGGGCCGGACGGGCCGTGTTTCTCGGCTAACGATGGCCTACTTGTGCCGCCAACGTCGTCTGCGACGCCGGTGGCTAGGCCCCGTAATTACGTGGCGTTCTATGATGAGCGGCGGCCTGCATAGGAAAGAGAGAGAGGGCCCCGCTCCTGCAGCACGTGCTTCCTGAGCCGCCCCCGTATCCACTTCTTCCTCGTACTCATCTCGGCATATACACGGGGAGTGCATTGCCGCTGCCGGAGAGCGAGCAGCACGCGCCCAGTCGTCCAGGGGGAAACGCCCCGCTGCACACCGAATCGCCCCCGTATAAGTTTTGTATATGTACGAGACCCACGCGGCGGCAGCTTTTTTTATTACGTACTAGCGAGTGTGTGCCGGCCTTTCTACGGCAGCCGGGGCCGAGGTGTACACGTAGACCCCGACGATGAAGAGATCGCAGCTAATCGCGTGTCTAAAGTACGGGATTCATTGCCGGGTGGCGGTATAATGAAGTTCGCTTTCATGCTTTATCACGATCGCATAAACATTGGTAAACAGGAGCTTTCGAAACCGCCACGTTGCCGTCCTGGGAAGACTGTCATTGCAAGCACATCGGGAAGTGCTTCACAGGCCGAGACAAATTAAAAATGACAGAAAGCGAAGCTAGTTGGCATCGCTTAATAATAAGATAAAAGGCGTGCAAACGCAGACACTATACAGGGATAGAAGATGGAAATATGGAATGCGGGGACACAGGAAGTTCTTCGAACGATAATGCAGACAACTTTTTAAACAAAATTGGATGTTACTTTTTTTACACCGTAGGATGCTTATGCTATTGTTTTCTTTTCCCCTTTCCTGCTTGCCAGGCTTGCGAATCGCTCTTTGGGTCTGTTGAACATGTTGCTGGGTATAATTAAAATAATTGTAACGCTGTCTGTACGTCCGCGGCCTCAAGTATACAATGGGCCCGTGTAAGGCCGACAGTACTTGTGAAATATATAATTCACATCGTCGAGTATGCCTCAGCGTGCTACATGACAAAACGAAACTCCGCATCTACAGAAAAGATCGAGCGCTAGCGACGGAATGCTTCTGCGCGGTTAAAAGTCGACTACAGGCTTTAATTTCGCGAATATACCAAGTTGTAATGTGTTATTATGTACCGTTTGTGGTGAAAATAAACCCATTCCGATTGACGTCCCTGAGAACGGTATACAGAAGCGACACGCTTACCACGTAATGGGAGAGCAGGGGCCAAAGATGACGCGTAATTGGCATCCACTAAATCAGTGAAATCACCTGGAATGGACACACGCTTCCAAATCCCGAGTATCTACGAAGAAGGCTAGTTTGTCGGAACACCGGTGCGGGTGCGCGAAAGCTGCGGAGATCTTTACACAGCGCAATCGCTTCTATAGCCCCGTGAACAAAGCGGCGGGAGAAAAATCGATCATGTCTGAATGAAATGCAACTCACCGCTATGCAGCCCGAGTGCCTCTCACTTAACTGTATGCATCAAATATTTGCGAGGCTTTCGGTGTGTGTCTAGACTATAAGCACGGTATAATGCAATGCATCGTGTACATACACGATTTGCACTGGCCACTCGCGCACGAACTGGAACGACGCATCAGCGGCGTTCGCAGACCTAGCTACTAACAGCGTCAAGGTAGGCACGGCATAGCGTGAGAACAAGGAACGCAGGCGTGAACCAGCTCCGTAATTGCGAGCAACACCGACGCGACGATGTGGTAGCACCGCGTTACGACGCAAGGACGCCAACGATAAGCATCGCCGTCGGCTCCGAGAAAAGGTATACGCCATGCAAGAACGGGCATCATCGTTCCCTGCGCGAGTTTGTTTTGCCTCGAGGGGTCCGTTCTTCCGCGCCCTATTACAGCGAATACACGATCCATCCATCGTAAGCAGGTTTTCTTTGTTTTTAGTTTTTTTTTCTTGTCCCATCTCGTCCTGTTCGTCTATTCGCGGCGCACTATCGGCTGATCGAGGAGGCCTGGCTGACACGATGCAGGATGAGCTGCTCTACCGGGAAGCGCACTTACGCGGGCTCCAGCAGCGCTCATGGAGACGCGTACCACGTGGCCTGTTTCGAGATAAAAGGCAGCCCGCGCAACTGCGCGAGAGGAAGGACACGCGATCAATCGCCGCGGCTCGTACCGCGTCGTAAAAGAACAGGAAAGAAACTAGGAAGGCCCGAGAAAGTTTATGGTCAAGAGAAGTAATGCCAAGGTCGCTGCAACGTTCTTGTTTACTCAGCGCGTGTCGAGGGATTCTTGTTTGCGTGTGTACGTGCGTGTATACGTTCTGTCGGCGAGTGAGTGTGCTCGTGTTTTGTTTAAGCGTGGAGAGGAAGGGGGAAGGGGAGCGAATAGCGAGTTATCCCGAAAACCCTGGATTTTATCCCCCATCGGAGCTCGCATTGCGACGGAAAAAAAGAAAAAGAAGGAAGGGATATTATGCATGTTTAGTGTGCCGCCTCGCTCGAGTGGTACGACTGCATTTCCGATTAATCTCAATGTCAGCGGGCTTAGGCACGAACACGTGTGTTCGAGATTTTGTTGCGGTAAAGAATAAAAACTAATGACTTCAACATGTTTTCGTTATTTTATTTTTCGAAGTGCGTACTCTGGAAATCCGGCAGCAGACATCTGTTTTGACAGGTTTGAACGTTGCAAGTTGTCCGTAACAGCTCAGAAAATTGAAGTGTAAGCAGCTGCAAGCAGTGTTTGATCTTTGCGAGAAGTGTTGGGTCTGTTGTTTAGGTTATGATGTCAGCAGCACCTTTCACAGGCGTCTTCTATTCTTGCACTTAGAAAGCACGCTAACAGGAAGCCCCAGTAACGTTTGACTCACACAGTATTAATTATTATTTTTTTTCAATTGTACTCATTCAGCTACCGTTCTTGCCATTGTAACTTTTATGTTAACCATGAACAGGAGGTCCCAATTCAGTTTTTACTATGGGACTTCCTTCTGTATACCTCTACCTGTAAAAGCTTTTTGTGAAATAATAAGCATTTTATTGATTGATTGATTGATTGATTGATTGATTGATTGATTGATTGATTGATTGATTGATTTACTGATCTCGGTTTCTTTCGAGGAAGAAGCGTTATTCGAAGACCACGCTAGTATGGATTGTTCTCTTCTTTTTTTAAAGCTCACGATGGTGCCAGCCATGCAGTCCACTATATTGTCCTACATTTTAGGCATTTTGTGGAGGAAATTTGATTAGAAGTCATAGGTCAAAGTCAGATTTGTACTTGCGGTTGCAGTTTAACCGATTTATATCGACGACTTTAAATATAAATGTGTGCATGCGTAGCATTGTGCCTTCTATCCAAATGTGCCATATATAGCGAATTATACCCGACAGGTACCGGTATACGAGCACCTTTCTTTTCTTGGCTATCGAATGAAGCCACGCATGATACTATTAGTGATAACGTCATCAACTTTAAGCCAAGGTTAACACTGTTTTTATTTTTTGCAATGAGCCAGGCATTACCACGAACACAGCCAAATTGCTTAATCTCTGGGCTTACTCCAATGAAGCGGGCTTTATTTTCATTTCAGATAATGTAGTTGACCCTCTGCACGAGACAGCATGCGCGCAATTTTCTTAGCTTCAAGTGCGTGCCCTCAAAATCTGTGACGACACAGGAACCTGACGCAACAGATTTCACGTGTACGTTATACCGTTTGCATTTTCGTTCAGTCCAAATTGCAATGTTCAAGGTAAAATCGTACAATTTGGTTCTTTCGAAAATGCAGTGTACGAATAGCTTAATTGGCATGCGTTCTTATTATGACTTCAAGCGTCATTACGACTGGGCAGTGCATTATGCGCAATATGACGCCTTTATGATGTAGTGAAAAGCTTCGGTAGAGTGCTTATGAGTAAACATTACGTGCAAGCTAGGATGCAGCATACGCTAACTACCTGTCTGTTAAAAAAGCAAATGACATCGGGCTGAAGATACGTTCGAGGCTTGCGATGTTTAGTTTCATTTTACAGGACACGAGAAAATGTCGCGGCTTAACTTAAAGTCATTTTATGCCCGTAATTTTGCAAGTGTCAGTGTTGGTTTCTCAGACAAGCGACATTCATCATTTTTAACACGTGTCGGTTTCGTGCACCTTGTAAACCTTTCGTATTTGCTGCTGGAAAATGAGGAGGAAACGTCCACGGCTTGTTCGACTCTGTTTTTCATACGGTAACATGTTGCCTAGTTAGGAATAGCGGTGCATACGTGGTAATATACCGAACGACGGAGTTCCGTACAATAATTCCTGTAGGAAACTCTATACTCGGAAAGTATTCATGGCCTCCAAGATCAATTCGGGCGAAACACTCGAGCAGGTCTAGAAGGCGATATTGCGGCGTATCCCAGGCACGTCCGCGAAGTCGTCTTCGCCACACAATGTAAGCATGCATTATTCCGGATAAGACACTTGCGGTGGCAAAGCTTTATAATGAACGATCATCACCATCATCATTATCATCATGTCTACGCTCAATGCAGGGCCAAATGCCTCTCCCATGGACCTCCAACTGTATCGGCCCCTGAACAGGCTGAACGATGTGATGCCGCAAGTGTCTTCCACGTGGTCGCGAGGACGAATTACTGTTTAAAGGGCCCACCAAAGGGAAGCACAATTTTTCCCTTAGTGTAAATTAACTTTTTAGAATGTCAGAAGCACCATTACTGTGAGGAGTAGACGCTTGGTAAGCTACAAAACGCGCAAGAACGCAATACGGGAGGCGACGCCTCTCTGGGGCTCCCGCACTAATGTGCATGACGTCACAGAATTTTGGGCGTCCCCTGAGGCATACATGATACTTTGTCGTTAAAACATGTACTACACAATATGCTTGGTGGAAGCCAGAATTTAACACGGCGGGTATCAGAAGATGTTGTTGAGTCACTTAGGCGAGAATACGAAAAAGAGAATTACGAGAGAATATATATAAATAGTGACGTCATGAGCCTCAAGTCTGGACGCGAAATTTCAAGATGAAGTCTCGAGTATCTTTCTCTTTTTTTTTCTTATATAGAACATAATACGGCAAGATAAATGGCAATAGAGTTACTGAAAAATAATCTATCAGTCCAAACAGCTTACCCGTCTCTCTTTGGTGTTCCTTTGCAAAATCACGGGTGTTTTTGTCAAAAATCCAACAGAGATTGAGCAAATAGAAAACATTGATATGATAACCATGCATTATTTCCACAAAGGAAGTCACGAAGTGCCGTCACATTCTCGCAAAAAACAAAATGTATGCCCTTTGAGCATTTCCATATTTCAGTTCATTCTCGGTCGACTTTGGTATAAACAAAGTTTGAGACCTCCATAACCGGGAAACATGGCCTAAAGGATAACACAAAAATATAGAGAGAGGAGCCTTTGTCAGCTGTAATTTACAGAAGCTGTCCCTATGCACATTTTGCCCCCCTTATACTTTACGCTAAGGCACTCGAGAGATGACAAGCAGCTGTTAAGCGCGCACGCAAACGTCAAGCGTCGGCATGCAGTTCCTTCGGCATAGCTGATTCGACGAGATTGAAATTGATGTTAAAATAGAACGAAATACCACGATGGCGTTGCTTACTGTTTGGTTCTTCGTACGTATTTCCGGAAAAATAAACGAAGATAATGAATGTGATCAGCGGGTCACATAGTACTGATTTTTTTGTGATATCAGTCAGAAGGCGCCCGTCCAACTTCTGGCATCTGGAGACACGCAAAGCCTGCCTCAGTCGTGTCCATTTTTTGAAACCCACACCTGTTCTTTTCTTTTTCCTTAAGGGGGGGGGGGGGGGGGGGGGGGGAGAGGGTCATTTTGTTCAAACCACGCAGACGACCTAAGAAACAGCCGTACAGGAAATGTACAACACATACCCAATGCTTGACCATGGTAAATTAAACCATATCCTTTGCGTTGTTTCTTTTAGCCAGGACGATGTTTTATGCGACGGTGTAAAACACTGCACCGCAATCTCGTTGATACAGTCTTCCCGGGAAACGGAAAATAAAAGGTATCCCGAAAAATCCCATCAACCGAGTTAAATAAAATACATCATGCCTATTGTTGGTCGAGAAAGAAAAGAACGTATTATGCCTCAAAACGTATCAAGCGGGATCGTGTCAACGACACTTCATAAAAAAGCACCTCTAGCCATGACATTTTCAAAGTACGTTTGTATAGCGAGGCAGTGCGCAGCGAACACCTCTTCGTACCCTCCGGACGCAGGCCAGGTGTATATCCAGGTATAAATACATCTGACAAGCTCAGTGAATTGATGTAGACGCATACAAGGTGATTTATGGCTCAACTGCAAGACTAGACCAGTCCGCGTGAGACTCTCGCTGCATTCAAAGAGTAGCGAAAAAGAGCTCCTGCAAAGAGCCGACTTACCTATCGTCTTGATCATCTCGAAGTCCTCGAGCACAGGCCGCTTGCGGTACGACGAACCGGCAGCGTCGCCCTTGGCACCGGCGGCAGCTGTGCCATCCGAATCGTTGCCCGAGTCCTCCCTAGAGGGGCTAGCAGCCCGAACCTTGCCCTTCGAGACCACCATACCGCCGGAACCGTTCGACAGGAGCACGCGGGGACTGGACGCCATACAACGCCGAGCTACCAGGATGGTCCCCGAGCCGTCAGCGACGACGAGGAACACTCAGCTGTCGCTCAAGTTTCCAGTGAACTCTCCCGATCTTGGAACGAGAACAAACTTCGGCTTGAAAGCACCACACGCACTTTCGGCACAAAGCCTCTCCTCTTTTCCTCTCGGGGATGTGAAAGGACCGTTTTGTAGTCGCACCAGTTCAATCACCACACCGCGAACGAGGATGTCACTCGCGAAGACTCAGCTCAAAGATGTCGAGCAGCGTTTAAAAACCATCTCCTGTGAGAGTGAACGAAGGAACTAAGCACAACAGGTGATGGCGCCCTGGCGCTGGACCGCCGCGGCGCGTTTTCTCTTGGCACACTGTCACTCACGAAACTGCGCTACCAAGTCGTAGCACGTGCCCAGACCCAGCACCTCAAGAATAGAGGGCCGACGAACCGCACCGACCACGACGATTCGGGCGATTGCAAGCTGGCGCAACACCAGTCAGCGCGAGCACCGACCGACGCTCGAGCCGGGTCAATGCATTTCGAAGGCAAGTGGATGACCGCGGCGGGGACCGTCGCTTCAATTCCGAAGCGTTTGTCGTTGCCCGTCAACGGAGAAACGGCGGTTGACAACGAGCGAGCTCGCGGCGTCGTCTGCTTCGTTCTTCAACGGCGGGAACAGCACGCCAGGCAACGCTAGAGCCCGCTGCCGGAACAGCACGCACGCGGCTTTGTGACGCGAAGAGCGGCGCGCTTTTTTCGACGACTCCGAGCCGAGAGACCTCGCGGGCCAACTCCGCGCAGCGACCGGTGCAAGCAGGCTTTACCTCCTCGCTCGCCGCGCTTTTCGAGCGTAGCGTCGGGCCAGCGTCGTCGCCGCTCGCTTCACACAAAAGGCCGGGCGGCGGCGCTGGCGGCGTCGGCGAAAGAGCGGAGCAACCCCGCCGCCGATCGAGGAGGAAGAAGAGGAGGTATACGAAGAGACGTTGACGCTGCTGCGAGCCGGTTTGTGCGGAGAGTAAGCGAAGGGAGGGGTGGCAGCCAGGTTAGCCAGGTTGGATCTTTTTTATCCTTGCTTCTTTTTTTTTAATGGCGCGCTCGCGTCGCAGGGAATAAACGGACCGGTGCAGGCTGACCCCTGTAGTTCTCCTTCTTGCTTCACCAAGTATCCTCCTCCCTTCCTGTCTGTTTTTCTCTCTTTTTATAAGCTGGTTTCGTCCTGTCCAGGTGATGCGCTCTTCAACTCTCCTCTTCCTCCCTGACGCAGCGGGTCTGAGGTGCGAGTGAGAGAAACAGCTTGCTTCCCGCGTGCGCCGAGTTGCGTGCGCAGCGTGGTTGTTGCGTCGCCAATCTGCTCGCGTTTCCCGTTGAGTCATTTTTTTTTTCACTTATCTTTAGCCTATCTTTTCCGGGTAAGTGAGTTTATTGTTCCCCCTAAACGAACAACAACAGCGCAGGCAAAGCAATGTCAGTGTCCTCTCAGGCACCTCCTGATCGAGCCAAGTTATACTGTGAGAAAGTATTTCTTAGTTCTTTGAAACTCTTAATAAACCAGACATCTTTGTGATTGAGATAAATCCAGAGGCGAAACGCAAGAAGCCCTTGTACTTAGGCCTAGGTGCTCGTCAATGGCGTAGCCAGAAATATTTTTCCGGATGGTGTTGTACCCCACCGGTAATATATATATATATATATATATATATATATATATATATATATATATATATATATATATATATATATATATATTAATGAGCTTGCATGCGCCAAAGAAGAGGATGTGTGCAGCACTGAGAAAATTTAGGGGGGTTGTTCTGACATCGAAGCATCCATATTCCACCCCCCCCCCCCCCCTTCCGCCTTCCAACTACGCCCGTGGTGCGCGATAAAGAATTAACCCTGGGTGGTCGAAATTAATTTGGAGCTCCCAATTACAGCTTGCCCGTTCACAGCGTGTATTAGGCACGTAAAGAGCGCAGCAGTTATCACTATCATTAGCCTTAAGATTGACTAGTGGTAGTTGCTGGATGCTAGAGAACCTTATAGCGTACCAAAACTGGGGAAATGCATCCAAAGTGACTTGGGCAAAAGCAACCCTCATATACATTGTGTTGCAGCTGCCGTCATTTGTTGTTACAATTCACGAATAATGGTTGCTTCCTCTCAGATATTGGACCAACTGCTCCAAAGGTATCCATATTCGTATACTTTCCGGGAATCAGTAATCATCCAAGTCAGGGGTTTACCCAGAATTTCGATTTTGGGAGGCGGGGGAGGGGAGGGGGTGGTGGTGTTACCCATACTGTAACCATTACGCAGGGGTGTGTGGACACCAAGCCAATGGTTATCTGGAAAATTTACGTTTTCTTTCTGGGGGCGGGAGGGGGGGTATAAATCCCTGATCGAAGTAATCGGCTCGCAGTCCACTTCTCTCGGTTACGCTTAGCACGGCTCCAGATTCAGTTTTCACCGCCCCGCTTGTGATCGAACATCACGCAATCCCAGACCTTGACACTTACAGGAATGACAAACTTAAATTTACAAGAATAGCAGTGGCGCATGGGGGCCGACTTGACTGCTCGACTTCGTCTCTTCTCTCTTTCGTGTTACGTCATATCAACCACGAGGGCGCTGGATGCGTTGTGGAGCACGTATGAGAAATACCGTGACTAAATGTATAAGACGAGCGCGTCACGCACGGGTGAAAAGAAAGGGGGTGGTGGTGTGTGTGTGTGGGGGGGGGGGGGTTGTTTCTCTGGCGAATCCCGTTTCGTCCCATCGTGGCCATCTGGCGTAGAGAGCCCGCTCAAGGTGAACAAAGAGAAAGCGAGCTAACCGGTTAGTCATGTTTCTTGTCCTTTCTTTTTCCGCCCGGACATCTTTCCGATGGCTCCTCGCTGAAGAGATGCAGCCGTCCTCGGGTGGCTCCCGCAATCTGCAACGGCGTTGTCACGCAAGCTACGCTGGCCGCCAGCGCCGTCGATGTTCCCGTTACGTCCGCCCACGACGACGTTCTTACTACGGTTATCGTTGACGTTGCGACACGTGAGCAAGCGTATGACGGGAGCGCTCCATCGCGATATCCGGTTTAATAATGCGCATTGAGAAATACTTGTTTTGATATCCAGTCCACTCCTCCCGACCGAGTTTCGAAAGGTAACATAAGATATGAGCTGGATGGTGCACGTGTCACGATAAGGTTATGATAAGGCAGTGTTTGTATGACGTCGAGAGGCGCAGAAGTAAATAAAAGAAAAGCAGGAGACGCACATCCACGTTGACAACTTAAATGTAGAAGAGAAAAAAAAATGACAGGAGGGAAAACACTAGTGAAAACGCTTCAAGAGGCGGCAAACATAAAGCCCATCGTTGCTTACTGAGCATATCGGAATAAACAGCTCATCACTATAATAAACATATGCTCTGGGATTGCGATACAGTTCAAAGGAGAATCCCAGTCCTCCTCCTCCCCAGGTGCACTAGGGGCGCCGTGAAGAGCCGAACTGACTAGTTCAGATCTCCAAGACCAGCTTTGGGCCACCCAGCATGCGGGGGATGCTACCGAAAGACATGGTCTCTCAACTGACACCATGTTAAACAGAAGCTGAAGACCATGACGAATGAAAGCAAGCTTAAGACAACCTGCTTCGTAACTCCTTCTGTGCCCTACAAAGAGCCTTGTTTGCTTGCTTACCTGAATGCCAACACACTGTACACGCAATACTGCCAGCAGGATCATAGCCTGTTGTTTAAGTTGACACCAACCGTCAGAGAGTAGTCCATGGACGATCACCTAGTCTCCGCAACATACTGGACACTGATTACCCTTGCAGCACTATAAGCGGTGCACGTTCTCTTCGCAGCCGGGGACATCGCGCGCAGTACCTATCAGCCACGTATTCCAAATAATGCTGAGCAAGCCTTCCTACAGCCAACTTCAAGTGACAGCCGCCGCAAAGAAAAGACTCCATTTGCAAAGGAACAGCTAGCAAAACTAAATGCATAGAAAACTAGGATATATAATCTACGATACATCAATGCTAGTTATGCTGTATTTCGGTTTCATTTTGACAAGTTCGATCGAACGACTCTGGGTATCAAAAAAAAAAAAAAAAGCATTCCATCTTGAAGAGGCGTCCCTTCGAAGTTTCTGTAACTCATTGGGAAACGGTGCCGTATATATCTTGAACTGATCTGATGATGTGTGCCTAATGACTAAGAGCCAGCAGGTAAAGTACATTGACCAATTCAAATGTGTGCTCCTACGCGGCCCTTGAATGAGAGGCGCGCGAGGCGCTCAGCGGATGGTGCTACCAGTGGCCAGTGTACCGCCGTGACTTGGACGTCGAACCCTGGAAAAAAACTCTCCGCGCACCGGAGATGGTGCGCGGACGAGAAAGGCAGAAGAGGGACGGCTGCGCACGGCCAGAGACTCCGTACGCTTGCTTCCCCACAGTTTACTTTGACTTAAATAAATGATGGTTACTGTTACAGTAATCTTGCCAGTATTCTCTAGTTCTGCTACCGCACGTATTTCACGCAAAGTCTTCATTGCAAAACGTTGCTTATTTGCTCTGATATGAGTAAGCACGCGAAGTGACGCTTACCCTGCATAGCGTAAGACAGCTGGGCAACGGCACCGCGGCGTGCTTGCCTGATACGGTACAAGAGATCGCTTTTACCGCGCGATTGTCAACCATACTCGCGCCATTGAAAACGGAGCCATCAATTCGCGTTAGAGAGAGCTTCACTTGACTCGTGTGAACAGCGTTCAAGTTCTTTTACGCTGTTATATTTTGCATATCCAGATTTCTCGTTGCAAAAAGCATGCGTATATCCTCACTAATCAATTTCACGAGCACGTTTCGAATAAGAAACGATTCTAAAATAAGGAGATAGCTAAACAAAAACGCGTTATATACAAATTATGTCATTTTCGTGCGGCAGGCTGTCAGCAATGACTTGGCGGAGAGGAAGGGTTGGAGTCTCGAGAGACGGGCTCGTCCGCGACATGTCTATAAAAAAAAACAAGCGAAGGCGACGCACTTTGAGTTTCTTTCTTTCTTTCCTTCTTTCTTTCTTTCTTTTTTTCTTCCTTCCTTCCTAGCACGTTGGAAAACCGAGACACGCATTTGGCGAATTAAAGAGAGAGAGAGAGAGAGGGGGGGGGGGGGGAGGAAGCGCGGCAAATCGCATAATCATGTCCGACCAAGAGGTATCTTAGGGACGGTGGAAAAAGAAAAGAAAAAAGGAGAAGTACACGCTATCTTACGTCGCAGAAACAACCGCGCGAACGAGCGACGACGCATATGTACGTCACAGTGAATTGTCGCGTAGAGGAGTACATGCTAACGTTCCTTTTTCCTGTCCATTCGCTTACTCAGTTCAAGAAGACGCTTAGACCGTACGGAGAATATAAACAGGTAAAGGTAGAAGGAAGAGACGGGGAAGACGTAGTTATAAAAAGACTTGCAAGAAGAGGGCGAAATTAAAGCGTTAAGGTTTGTGGCGCAATACATTTCACCATCCTTCCGTGGGCTTTTGTCAGCGCGTATGGTACGGCACGAAAGTGGAAAGGGAAGTAGAGGGAAAAAAGAGATAGAATCCTTTTTGCTGCTGCCAGGGAAGATTACCGGAAAAGGAAATCTGTTGGGACAACGTGCCTAGAATTCACGCGAATAAATTGTAACCGGAAAGGAAACACTGCAAGAATTACAGTAATGAAGGAATGAAAGAAAATAACCGTGTTCGATCGAGGGCTTGAGATCCGGTCTTTTCTCGCGGGCCCGAGCTTCAGTTGCGAAAGAATAAGTGGGCCTGTGTCGTCGACTTTCGAGCGATCGAACGACTCTGGGTATCAAAAAAAAAAAAAAAAGCATTCCATCTTGAAGAGGCGTCCCTTCGAAGTTTCTGTAACTCATTGGGAAACGGTGCCGTATATATCTTGAACTGATCTGATGATGTGTGCCTAATGACTAAGAGCCAGCAGGTAAAGTACATTGACCAATTCAAATGTGTGCTCCTACGCGGCCCTTGAAGAGGCGCGCGAGGCGCTCAGCGGATGGTGCTACCAGTGGTCAGTGTACAGCCGTGACTTGGACGTTGAACCCTGGAAAGAAACTCTCCGCGCACCGGAGATGGTGCGCGGACGAGAAATGCAGAAGAGGGACGGCTGCGCACGGCAGACTCCGTACGCTTGCTTCCCCACAGTTTACTTTGACTTAAATAAATGATGGTTACTGTTACAGTAATCTTGCCAGTATTCTCTAGTTCTGCTACCGCACGTATTTCACGCAAGTCTTCATTGCAAAACGTTGCTTATTTGCTCTGATATGAGTAAGCACGCGAAGTGACGCTTACCCTGCATAGCGTAAGACAGCTGGGCAACGGCACCGCGGCGTGCTTGCCTGATACGGTACAAGAGATCGCTTTTACCGCGCGATTGTCAACCATACTCGCGCCATTGAAAACGGAGCCATCAATTCGCGTTAGAGAGAGCTTCACTTGACTCGTGTGAACAGCGTTCAAGTTCTTTTACGCTGTTATATTTTGCATATCCAGATTTCTCGTTGCAAAAAGCATGCGTATATCCTCACTAATCAATTTCACGAGCACGTTTCGAATAAGAAACGATTCTAAAATAAGGAGATAGCTAAACAAAAACGCGTTATATACAAATTATGTCATTTTCGTGCGGCAGGCTGTCAGCAATGACTTGGCGGAGAGGAAGGGTTGGAGTCTCGAGAGACGGGCTCGTCCGCGACATGTCTATAAAAAAAACAAGCGAAGGCGACGCACTTTGAGTTTCTTTCTTTCTTTCTTTCTTTCTTTCTTTCTTTCTTTCTTTCTTTCTTTCTTCCTAGCACGTTGGAAAACCGAGACACGCATTTGGCGAATTAAAGAGAGAGAGAGAGAGAGGGGGGGGGGGGGGAGGAAGCGCGGCAAATCGCATAATCATGTCCGACCAAGAGGTATCTTAGGGACGGTGGAAAAAGAAAAGAAAAAAAGGAGAAGTACACGCTATCTTACGTCGCAGAAAGAACCGCGCGAAACGAGCGACGACGCATATGTACGTCACAGTGAATTGTCGCGTAGAAGAGTACATGCTAACGTTCCTTTTTCCTGTCCATTCGCTTACTCAGTTCAAGAAGACGCTGAGACCGTACGGAGAATATAAACAGGTAAAGGTAGAAGGAAGAGACGGGGAAGACGTAGTTATAAAAAGACTTGCAAGAAGAGGGCGAAAATTAAAGCGTTAAGGTTTGTGGCGCAATACATTTCACCATCCTTCCGTGGGCTTTTGTCAGCGCGTATGGTACGGCACGAAAGTGGAAAGGGAAGTAGAGGGAAAAAAGAGATAGAATCCTTTTTGCTGCTGCCAGGGAAGATTACCGGAAAAGGAAATCTGTTGGGACAACGTGCCTAGAATTCACGCGAATAAATTGTAACCGGAAAGGAAACACTGCAAGAATTACAGTAATGAAGGAATGAAAGAAAATAACCGTGTTCGATCGAGGGGCTTGAGATCCGGTCTTTTCTCGCGGGCCCGAGCTTCAGTTGCGAAAGAATAAGTGGGCCTGTGTCGTCGACTTTCGAGCGAACGAACGAGTCGTCGGTGGCTGGAAAAAGAAAAGAAAACAAGCTTTGATCGAGCGGACGACAATTGTCGGTAGCGTTCGTTTGAACACCCTCTTGGAGAAAAGGCGGGGAGCAGTTGGAAAATTCCTCGCGTAATTATATTCGTAGCTCTTTTTCTGGTCACTCCTTGCGCCATTTTCCTTTCTTTGACATTCGTCGTCCTCCGTCACGGTTTTCTGTACAGTTAGCGCGAAATTATACAGAATATCGATGGGGAACGAAAACGGAGATATATTTATACAGTTCTATCTCTTTCACGTGATCTGTGCGTGATCTGCATATTTCGCCGCCTTCGTTTTCATCGGAAAATTTTGTCTGTTTTCAATATTACCTAGAGCGCTCTCAGCGTTGCCATGAGAATCGAGAGCGTTTCCGCCACCAGCAAGGCCTGTTCTCACCTGCTTTCACGAATTGTCCAGTTCGTCCGCTCGGTGTGAATAACTCCTTTTCTTTTCTAGAAGCGATACTGTTTCCAGCTGTATAAACAAATCAGCGCGTGCGCTTTCTGCGGGGCAGTAGTGCAAAGAAAGTTGTATGTATGTATGTATGTATGTATGTATGTATGTATGTATGTATGTATGTATGTATGTATGTATGTATGTATGTATGTATGTATGTATGTATGTATGTATGTATGTATGTATGTATGTATGTTAAACGTAGAAAAATGATGGCACTGCAGCGCTTCCGTCTACCCACGACGAAAGTAGTCGGTTGCTACCAGCCTTGCACTCAGCTGGCGGTCGCAGGCATGCTGAGAGCGTGGCTTATGCTCATTTCATAGCTTGCAAATCTATATACGCGTTAAGCTCAATTCAAGATACAGAAAAGTAATAGCGTCCAGTACGCACTGCTGTGCTTAGTTGTAAATTCTCTCGCGAAGTTCTTCGGCCTCTTATCCGCAATTGCACTCATGATCTCACCGGCACACAACTGTTCTCATACTTACCTGTGTGACTGGTTCGGCGCTATCGTGCTGGCGCTTCATAAAGCGATATCAGTGTTAGTTTGTATGGTGATTCTGGTATGCCGCTGGGGCACGCCTTGGAGGACATGAATTCGATTCCCGGCTGCCGCGGCCTCTTTTCAATGGCGTTGCATGCCATAGTGAATAACATAATCGTCGCTAAACAACTGGAGCAGCAAGCCAGGCCTTGAACCAGGCTAGTATCTTCCGAATCATCAATAAAGCGTTCTGTCTCCCCCTCTCTCTCCAATGGCATTGAAATGTAAAAATATGTAAAAATAATAGTGTGCTCATTCTTAGGTGTACGTTAAATAACGCCAGACAGACAAAAATTATTCTGTAGTGCCCTATTACGGTGTTCCTCAGAATCGTATCTTGCCTTTGGTACACAAGACCACAGAATTTATATTTACGCAATCTTATAGTCTTCAGCATATCGTTAACACCACATGTAACAGCCGCACTGTTACGAGCCCTTGCCTATTTTTTTTTTTTTTAGTGCACAGCACGCTTACATTTTCGTTTTTTGTCGGTCATATGTAAATTGTCCTAAACATCGAGTTGCCCGTTCATTTCCTGACGCTACGCCTACGTGGAGTCTTGGGGTATTGCAACAGCAAAGTCAGCAAGAATATTTTGTATAAAAATTCTGCTGTTGGGTGCGATCACAGCAAAATATTTTGTACAGAAATTCTACTGCTGGGTGTGAGCACGGCAGAATATTTTTCATAGAGATTCTGCGACTGAATGCACAACAGAACGTCGGTGAATTTTCTCCTTTGATTATCCGCTTGCACCATGCAGTCAGTCTCCAAGTACATTCGCGCAGTGACGAGTCAGAACAAAAGAACTTTCGAGGGCGCCTTATCCCAGGAGAAATCCCTGAAAAATACCTTGAAGCACTGAACAGAATGGTGTATTGAGTGCAATACGCTTGCGTGCTTCACTGCAAAGGCTCATTTATAAGCGGCTCCACAACCTGACTCCACAGAAATAAACCTTTGTCGTTTCGCAAAAGGTTGCGAAGTGCCGTCTAGGAATCGATCGGTATAGGCGCCAGAATTTTTAAGATTTGTCCATTGTTCAAGGACTGAAGAAACTGAAGTGTCGTAGCGCCTGGAGGCGAGCTTCAATGCCAACATCGATACTGATTTTTTTTTTTTTTCATTTGCATCCACTGGCTCCCGTAAGCGGTCTTCCCTCAAAGAGCCGTAGCACTGGCGTAGCTAGAGATATTTCGCGGTGGGTGTTCCGGGGGCCTTATACGTAGGGTGTGCAAATATCATGGGCGAAGCAAATGTCGAAAGTAGGGGGAGAGAGTGACCACGCTGCGCTCGGAAAATTCCCGCGTTGTTTCGACACCGAAATAGCCTTCCTGGCTATGCCCATGAGCCGTAAGGCATAGGTAAGTGCGACACGAAAATCAACGTAAACGCCACCTCTCTTCTTCCTTTTAACAGCAAAGCTGTTCAGCAAATCGTTTGTTGTTCGGCGAAACAAAAAATTATCATCATCGTTACATTACGTCCCCGAGTGTGCGCGTGCACTTCTCCTATGCAATGCCCAATAAGAGGTGACGATGATGATGATTGTGGTTCGATTAGGAAAGGACGCTAATTTCTGCAGCCCGTGTAGGGAGCACACGGCTAAGCGTCCGGGGGAGTGGGGGAAGGGAGTGAAAGAGATAGAGAGGAGGGAAAGGCCGTAGTGGAGGGCTCCGGAAATTTAGACCACATGGGGTTCTTTAACGTGCACTGACAACGCAGGGCGTAGACGAGCACTATGTAAGACAATTGGAAGACATCTACAACGGCTCCACAGCCACCATAGTCCTCCATAAGGAGAGCAGCAAGATACCTATAAGGAAGGGCGTAAGACAAGGCGACAATCTCTCCAATGTTATTCACAGCATGTTTACAAGAAGTATTTAGAAGGCTGGATTGGGAACAGGTGGGTGTAAGGGTTAATGGGGAATACCTCAGTAACCTCTGATTTGCTGATCACATTGCCTTGCTAAGTAACTCGGGAGATGAATTACAAAGCATGATTACTGACCTTAACAGGCAAAGTATAACAGTGGGCCTGAAAATTAATATGCAGAAAACTAAAGTAATGTTCAATAGCCTTGGGCGAGTACAGCGATTTCAGATAGCTGATGAGGCACTGGAAGTAGTAAGTGAATATGTCTACTTAGGCCAGGTAGTGACCCCTGATCCGAATCATGAGGCTGAGGTGATTAGGAGGGTTAGAATGGGGTGGAGTGCATTCGGCAAGCATTCTCAGATAATGAATAGTAGCTTACCATTGTCTCTGAAGAAGAAAGTGTATAACAGCTGCATCTTACCGGTACTCACCTACGGGGCAGAAACTTGGAGGCTAACTAAGAGGGTTCAGCTTAAATTGAGGACGACGCAGCGAGATATGGAACGGAAAATGGTAGGTGTAACCTTAAGGGACAAGAAGAGAGCGGTGTGGGTTAGGGAACAAACGCGTGTTAGGGACATACTAATAGAAATTAAGAAGAAGAAATGGGCCTGGGCGGGCCATGTAATGCGAAGACAAGACAACCGTTGGTCATTAAGGGTAACAGAGTGGATTCTTAGAGAAGGCAAGCGTAGCAGGGGGCGGCAGAAAGTTAGGTGGGCAGATGAGATCAGGAAGTTTGCGGGGATAAATTGGGCCCAGTTAGCACAGGACAAGGATAATTGGAGATCCATGGGAGAGGCCTTTGCCCTGCAGTGGGCATAGACAGGTTTATGATGATGATGATGATGATGACAACGCACAGCACACGGGCCTCTGGCATTTTCGCCTCCATCGAAAATGCGACCGCCGCGGCCAGGATTGAACCCGCGTTTTTTGGGTGGCAGCCGAGACCAATAAGAGGCGTCCGCACGAGCGCCTCTTTCTTCTCTTGCGCACATGACCTCAGCCCACTACTACACTGGCAAAACTGCGGCTGGTGGTCGCACGTGTTGCACGTGCAAGAAGGAGAAAGATAAAACAAAGACAGTGCGCGTCGATGGATGGATGGAAAAACTTTATTAAGGTCCATTAGGTCGCGTTAGCTTTCTAGCGAGAAGTGGGCAGCTCCCACGTTGGGACAGAAAGGCATAGCCACAACAAACGTGACCACGATTCGTTGTCATGGTGAGCGTAGCAACAAGAACGGCGTCAGAGCGCCGAGCGACAACCACGTGGAGTTACCGCTGTCAGGTTTATGTGAAGGAGCAAGTACGTGCTGCCATCTCAGGGCAAGCGGTGCACTGCCCTCATGGCAGTTTGGCGAACGCAACGGTAGGTAGCGGAGCAAACCCGCTGCCGAGCTTTCGTTCTTCATTGGCCGACTGTTTCGCTAATTCTATGTCTGCCACTACGATTGGTTGGCTTCTTATTTGCTGTCGTGGCACTATGCTTGGTAAGCGCGGGAACGCAACCAGGAACACGTTGTAACAGAAACATGCGACATGAATTGGTCGAAGAAAACGCTTCGCTAACTGCTGGGGACGGTGATCAATACGAAACGCTTACAGGCACAGATGAAGTAAATTAATTCGTGGATATTTATCACAATGATTAGATGGCTGATAATTTAGACGATATCGGTGCATCAGCAGTTGCGCGCCAATGATTGCTGTCTAGAGAGTGGAAGTAGGAGGAGGTGTGAAACTTTTGCAATCCAGAAGCTTGCGGGAAAGGAAGAGGAGGGAGGGGGCACACTGCCTAATACGAAATCTCCTTGCTTCAGCTGGAGGAATCGAACAGCAAATAAAATACCATATAATAAGAACATAGACGACAACGTTTATTTCTTCAGCGTTTCAACTAAAAATCTTGGAAGAACTTGACAAGGCTAGGAAACCGTTCTGGAAAACAGGGAATGTAGAAAATAAGTGGCAAATTGAATAGAGCAACGCGTAATGTGGTTCCCAGTGCCAGGAATTTACCCCCCCCCCCCCTCTCTCTCTCTCTCTTCCACACACACACCAAAAAAAAATTCAGCTAACCCGTATCCACACCCACCCCGCGTTCTGGTAAAACCGTGGTTAACACCCCAAAAACATCGAAATAAACCCCTGCCCCAAGTGCAGTTGCTTGGCACTTGCCTATTTATATCAGTTTTGCCGCACCGTGCTGTGATAAGATAGGGTGTAAGGGGGGAGGGTGTCAAGTCCGTTTTACGCGATTAACGCGGTGGAAGGAATGTCATAATCTCACAAACCTCGCCTCCCCCCTTTCTTTTCCGTCTGTAAGCCACCAGTCATCGGAAGCATTTATGACACTTATTACGCACTGCGCATTTTTCTGACAGAATGAGTGAAGGCCATCAGGCGAATTTTTGGGTTATATCAAGAGAAACGAAAGCTTTCTTTAACTTGACAAACTTATCTTTAATTGCAATATAGTTTCCCGCTCACTGTCCTGCAAAGTTTCAGCAATAGCCTTTACCAGTGCATAACCGCCTACGGCAGCTGCAAGAAAAGGCTCACGCACCAATGAAAGAAGGCACGTTGTTTAAAGGTTTTGTTTTCTGCAGAGTTGGCAATGGAACAACAAGCGCTACTTATATGTCTTCACTTTCAACGAAAACACTTGTTCAGGCGCAAAAGCACTTTAAATGAAATAAACGGCTTTCTAAAACCGCTAGACGGTTCGCCTATACATATTTGACAATCATCGTCGACAGTTCCTGCACTTTTTCTCGTTTTCCGCTTCAGATCTGACGCAAGCTCTTGAAAGTAGAGTGAAGAAAAAAGCACTTCATGCTGCTTGATGTGAGTACTTCGCAAATAACTTTGCTTTTTTTTTTTCAGTTTGCCTTCTTCCTGGATATTGTTGCCTGACTGCAGGAGGCTTAGGCAAATTAACAGAAAAATAACATGGATTCACAGTAGCCACAGTTTCACATCGCTTAGGAGATCTTCCAGGGTTCTGTGGTGTCGACGTCGAACACAGGGTGAAAATATGTGGCGGGGCCACTGTAATGCCTGAGACCTTCGCATACACATTCCCTTCACTGTAGAGAAACACTGCGGGGAATAACGCAGAAGTGCGGGATCCCCCTAAAAGGGGACGTCCAACTGCAGTTTCTCAGGACAAAAATAAAGTTCTGTGCCTGCCTGCCTGCCTGCGGATGTATAAGTGCTCATAGCCGAGCTGGAAGTCCAGGAATGAAGAATCTTGCAGGTACAGCAGTGGGGAATGACTAGCGAGCCCCTCGGCGGATTCAGTGGTCTCTGATCCTACCCGA
Source organism: Hyalomma asiaticum (assembly GCA_013339685.2). NCBI lineage: Eukaryota > Metazoa > Arthropoda > Arachnida > Ixodida > Ixodidae > Hyalomma > Hyalomma asiaticum. Next base: position 134,238,203 of record CM023482.1, on the reverse strand, counting down.
TCAGTTACTGGTCTGGTGTTTTGCGAGGCTTCGGAAGTCGTGGCATCGACATAGGCGCTTATAGAACTACGCGTGTGTTCAAAACAAGGATGGTGTCTTTGTTCTTGAATGCGGCTTTATATTACGTCTCCGAAGGGCAAACCGAGCAACAAAGTGTTCCTGGCCTAATGAACGTGGACGAAATCGGTTGTGACCCGCTGCCGTTATGGCACTAAACTGCCGACCTGAAGGTCTCAGGATGGAATCCTCGCCCCGGCGCCTGCATTTCGATGAAGGCGAAATGCCAGAGTCCCGTGTACGTTGCGATGTCGGTGCACGTTGAATAAACTCAGGCGGTCGAAATTTCCGGAGCCTTCCAATGCGGCGTCTCTCACAATCATACGTTTTGGGACATAAAACCCCAGAAAAAAACATTGGTGCTATAAGAGGAGGCAATAAATATAATGGACTTACTTATTTATTTTATTTAACAGAGAGTGACTAATATACGTATGTCAGGGAGGAGCGACACGCCGAAGCCTTAGCTTTAGCACCGAAAAAGCGGCGGTTGTGATCTTGACTGAACAGCCGAGTAATGATTAGGTATCAGTTCAACAGCTAGTCGCAGCTATTCTCGAGGCATAATAGATAATCAGTTGTTCACGTGGAATAAAGAAAGGCCATTGTCAAGCTGATCTGACGATGAAAGAGAAGTACAATTAAACTGCAAGACAACAAGTACATTACTTAGCACAACTTTTTGCGGGGCTGATTGGTATGCATTCATACGAGTACATATGAGTACTGCTAAACTAAATATAACGGCATACGAGGAATCCGCAAAGGGTAATGGTATAACGGTACGCAATGTTAACGCCAGTCAAAGACCCTTGCATACACCTTTTCTTTTTTTCTCATTCGATTGTAGTAATACGTTTAAATGTTGTAGGATGTTTACAGGACACGCGTTTTATACATATATAAGAGAGTGGAGATCGAGAGAGAAGGGCGTACCGTTTCGACCGCCCGGTTCCTGGTTCTGACTCATTCTGCGTCGCTCGCGCGTTTATAAAGGGCGCGATCGAAACAAGCGGTGTAGCGGTACACGCACGAAGGGGACAGCGCGTGAGACAGAGCTTCGGTGGGCGCAGTCTGGCCCAGTCTGGCAACCGACCCGTTCGTCTATCCGCGCTTTGCGGCGTTGTCCCTGCATGGATACACTTCAACAACGAGCCGGGCAGCGCGCGCTCGCAGGACACTTCCATAACGCCCGGCAAAAAACGCTGCCGCCATAGCTTTTTCCGCTATATTCGCACAGCTAAGTGACGATCGAGTATATTATAGATCACGGAGAATGGCCGATCTGTAGTTTGGTGTGCGTACCACGGGCCAGAGTCACATGCGCGAACCTCTCCGCAAAGTTCAAGGTGATCACTTCCGCTTCGTCGTTGGCTGGTTTAGTTTTCACGTAGCGTGAGGGGAGGCGTCCGGTCGGCTTTTGTGGCTCTCCGCTCCGATTGATTTCGATGACGAGGAAATGCGCCGCGGTTGGCAACAGTGGCACTGCTCGCCGGACACGCGGCCGCCGCCTTCGTGGACGACGCGACGTACAACTGCGCTTCCCCGTCCCGTCTCCTTCGTGGGTGGAGATTTTGAAACGCTGGATTACAACCGTACTCGTCATCAAGGTAAGAGTACACCCCCTCCCTCCGTCTACTATAGTGTCGCGCATCTTTCTTCCGTCCAACACATTTCTTTGGAATGTTCTGAGTACTACATTCTCTTTGTCCGTCATCCCCCTTTTTTCCTTTAACGCTCCCGCCCACGCCTCCTAAAATTACGAGCTCTATAGCCCTTTCGGTAAGACGTGGAGAGATTGGTTCAAGCCTGCCGCCCGGTTCCATTGTGTCGGACGATCGAATTGAAACGAGCGGTTGTTAAGGGATCCTCGCGTGAAAGGCCCTTTTGTCAAAAATATTATATTGCGAGTCGCCGCCCGTCTAGTTACGAAACTTGGTTAACAAGAAGGACGATTTCTCCAGCCTGTCGACAGTGCATTGAAGCCGCCCTACACGGTATGGCTTTAGACATGGCTTCGTGAAGTTCTCTTTACGTGAGGTTAATTCTTCTATCCACACATTCAGGTATGCTGTTGAAGCTAAATTACAGCATACAGAACAATGGCTTAGGAACTATTTCTGGTGAATGGGAAACAACGGTAAATACATGGTTCCGTATTAATAAAAAGAAATATTGCGTTAAAAGTGCCTGGAAAAGCATTTAAGTAGACTCGTCACCAAAAATAATATTAGTAAAATCATTCGTCCAGTAATGAAGAGCATTCATGAAATGGAAGCGCTCTGATTTCGACCCCTTGAATTTCGTTTCTTAATACCTCTATTTATAAAGCACTACATAACACATATTTTGCAGCTCGGATTACATAGGCATTCTTCGTATTTCGTCACGACAGACCCCAATTTATGAGTCTCTCACATTTAACCACGCACGAACCCACCTAAGAACACTGAATTTCTTTCGCAAACTTGATTATATTCTCTTACGAGGTGAGGACTCAATTATGTCATTTCTTATTTTTGTCTAGTATTTATAATATTTACTATTTTTCTGGATACACGCATTCTTGTTACGCGGCGAACGCCGCCAGCATTTTTCTCCTATACAGTTAACTTACTGCAGCATTTGCCAACACAGAGTTTCTGTCCCGTGGAACTTATTGTCGGTAGAGCTCGCTCATATTGAATGCAACAAATATGAATGCATCAACTAGCGAAAATTAAAAGATAACAATCCCAACAAAGAGGGACAGTCGCCAGTTTGTTCGCATTGTCATTTTTTTTTTCTTATGCATATAAGTTTTCACGCGAACGCGTCAGCGCCTGATTCGATGTATTCGATCACGTAACCTGTAGGCGACATTAAATCTGAAAAGTTGTCGAAAGCGTTCACACTGCGTCGGCTAAAAATTACGGACATCGTCTCTTCTTACAACTCGCCGAAGTGAAATCAATTAAAAGATAGCGAATCACCCACGTGCAAGCTTTTCAAAGTGTGAAGAAAAATACAGGGACTGCACTTAAGATGATGTCCCGACTACGGTTACGAGCCCTAGTACAAGAAGCTTGCTGTTGGAGACTGGCTAGTAACGAAGGGGTCGCAAGAAACAAAACGAACAATTAAGAACATTTACGATAATTAAAACGTTTTCATTGACAGTTTCTGCGGATTATTTCTGCAAAATTGGCAATTTTTTGCTTCTTTTATTTATTTATTTATTTATTTTTTTGAGGAGAATTAGGTCTATACTTATCGAGACATTTTCTAGCGCGCAGCTGTTTTTCTTTTTCAACCCCGTTTTTTCCTCGCATTCCACGTTAGTTTCTATATGTCTCGGCATGTGAGAATAACCTCTGATTAAACTAATGTTACACGAAAAATAATTATCAGCCATGCGGACTCAGTAACAAAACCTCTGCTACGCAACTGCCTTCTCTACGCGCATCACTCGACCAACAAAATGACTCCTTCAGCGATCAATGGCGACGCGGCGGCGGTCCGCACAAAACTTGGCCTTTTGAAGTGGCTGAGAGAATGGTGCTTTAGAAGCTCGTGACTTAGCTTTCGCTTCCGTGTTCGGACCTACTGCTATTTTGGGAGTAGAAATGCCAGCGTTTTGTGTTCGTAAATTGCCGCTCGCTAGCGGCAGACCCGCCTGGCTAATGAAATGCTCATGGTCTCGGTTGACTCGCATCTGTATGTTCTGCTCCAATCTCTTTCCTCGCTCCTCCACAACGCCGATATTTACGAGCTTTCGTGAATATTCATTTTCATTTCATGCTGTGTGGTGCAGCGCCCCTTAACGCATCTGTGATGCGGCGAAGCACACTTGCGCTGCTGCGTGGCACGTGCGCATGGCGGACAATCAAGGACACGCTTTAGAGCAACAGTGCGTGTTACTAGCCTGCTACCTTCATCATGCCTTGATAACTATAATTATTTCCGTACTCCTGGTAGTTGTAAAAACTTAACTATATTTTTATTTAACTATTTGCATATTCCCATTTACCATTGTCATTTACCTAAGCACCAAAATTTTAGGATGGGACGCAGTTAGTATACTAAGTTTTCTGATTGCGAGGATTATTTTTGTGGTTGAGGTCGTTCTTTTTCATATTTAGCTAGATTAGACAACCAACGTAACTTGTCGCTGCAGCCCACCCCCTCCCTTCCTGCACGCATTTTTTTTTTTTTTCATTGAACCGTTTCATGAAACGTTCATTCTTCTCTTACCGGTAGCATCATATTTTTAGTTTTCTGGAACTTTTGAGAGGATTGTTCGTTGACATGGGAAATGTGGCAGTTAAGTGACACTATGATGACTCTGCAACTTAATCTTTTTTTTCCTTTCGTTCGCTATTTGATATTGCGATTCAAGTTCAGTTTTCAGCATTGTAGGAAGGCGACGTTTCTTGTAAAGGGATCCAGGGGCACAATGGTACGACGGACCTTTACAAAAGATGGCCGTGTATCCTCGTATTTTATTAATGTTACTTATAATCCCTTCAAAAGGCCTTTCGACCCACGACCTTTTTCGATACTGAAGGGTTTCGTGTCGCCACCAAATCGAATTCAGCACACCGTGCGACGTGTTGAGCGCTTGCTGAATGTGGACATGCGGATCTTCAACGCAGTACCTCCCTCGACGATTGCTATTACCAGGTTTCCCGCTGTTGGCACTGAGTGAAGTAGCAGATACTTTCACGGGCTTGCACATAATGTTAACTCTGCTATCTATGCCTGTTTTATGCAGATAGTAAGATAGAACTCTGCGCCAAGGTCAGTAGGCATTCGCACGCTGTACATTGTCAATGTTCTTTTCCCTTAAGGGAGCCCTGCGACACTTTTACAAATAATCCCCGAGTGACAGCATTTTGAGGGAGCTTATTGCCTCACGAACAGCTTGCTGCAAAATTTTTCAAATTCGTTAGTTATTAGCTGAGTTGCAGCGTCCAGTTTGAGGGAGTTATACCACCCGAGCGCGTTTGCTCGCCTTTCGTCGCGCTGAGCCCGTTGGAAGCTACACAGAGGGTGCGGAAAAGAGACAAGAAGCCGCCCAAGAGAGCGCCATGACCTCGAACATGTTCTCTTCTCTTTTTCTTTGAGCGTATTCGCGCTTCCGCAGTGGCGACAAACTTGTGGCTAGTGCCACTACGCAGACGTGACGCCACCTCACGGCATCCGGGGAAACTGCACACGGGAATCAGCCAATGGTAGTTCTCCACAATTATTTCGTAGTTCTTCGCAGTTACGGCGTGTTCTGTTAAGAAAATAAAAGAGGGGGTGCTTTTCATGCGGGTGTATTTCAAAACCAAACAGGAAATTGCCCTACTGCATGTAGCGCGACATTATTTGGCTGACTATCTCACAGGAGCCGCGACAATTGATCGGCGGCTTTTTCTCGCTAGATTCAAAAAAGTGTTGCGAGGTCCCTTTAATACAGGCGAATTCAAACGGGTCATTCTGAATGTGGTCTGCTTAAATTCTGGCGCAGCAACGGCATCTAATTCGTCATGAACTGGTGAAAGCTGTTTTAGTGCTTTTAGTGATCATTTGGTAATGGTATTTACATAAGTGATTGTTAGAGTTTCACATGGTTGAAATGAACTTTGTTCGAAATGTTTTTTAGTCTTATCAATTGCCTCAGAACGACAGCACCCGTGACCCGCGGTTCCCAAGTTATTCCATGATTTTAAGCCAGTCTTTTATTATTATTATTATTATTGAAGAAACGTAAAAGTGAGCTAGGGGTGTAAAAGATCCCGCGGGGGTATCACTGACGTATACCACCACCATCTTTCTCAAGACAATATATTTCTCGTGACAAACTACGCTACGACGCTGCTTTTCAAGCTAATTTAAACTGCACAAAAATTAAAAAAAAAAAAGTTATGTGCTATCAACGTAAAGCTGAAGAAGAAGACAAACCGAAAAAAAAAAGTGTGTAGCAGAGCATATTGGCACCAACCTCAACTCTTAAACTGCCGCTAGAACACGCCTTGTTTCAAGTCATTCATTTTAATTTACCCAGAGCTAACGATGATTAATCGGTGACCCACATCTGTCCTGGAGAACGGCCACCAATGTACATAGAAAGGGTCCCGGCAAACGGTGTTCATCGCGTGCTGAAAGAAAATTTCTCATGAAATAGCGTACTTGAAGCAAACACTCGTTACACGGTGCTCGGATGCTCGGTGATGCAAGGATAACGAACTTCATCAGTCTTTCTTTTCTATTTTTTTGTACCACAGTACTTCAATCCATAAATAAAGCAACTGGGTATTATATACCCCGGGCTATTTGGCAGGGCTAAACAGAGAGATCACAGGATTAATTATTTCTTGCAGCAACCTGAGAAGTGGGTGGTACAGCTTTATTAAGCAGCTTCAACAGGGGTAATAAATAATTATTCTTTAAAGTATTATGATATCATAGCTCACAAAGCCATCCCGGACAAAGATTACTGCGCTTTTCAGCAAAGGCAAACGTGCTTGGCTGAATAAAACGAAAGAGGAATTTTAGAAAAGAAAAAAAGAAAAGAAAAACAAAACTCATTTAAGCTGTGCGCAGTGCTTGGGGCGTATTTCCTGCGAACGCGACCTCGTTGTGCTCGCTAACCAGTGACGTAGCAGCGCACAGTTAGCTCGGTTAGGAGTTAAAGCGCGGCCCACTAGATCCTGGCTGCGCGCGTTAAATTACCTCGGATTTTCCTTTGGGTAAAGTTATAGCTGAAGAGCTAGTTAAGGAACAAACAAACAAAAATTTCTCGTGAAAGCGCTGCGTCGTAGCTGTAGATTGCTGCTCGCCGGTACCTGCTGTAATTATGCCAGGTGTACGTGTATTCCATCGGCTGTGTCGGCCCGAAGGCAAGGTAATCGTTTATTTAACTTCAGCTCTGCACCAGAGACGCCTACCAGAAGTTCTGTGCCGCACCATGAGAACGGGAAATATCTTAAGAGCTCCCTTGAAAGTATCCGAGAACCAAGAAGCTGAATATGCCGTTGGGATTCAGAATATAAGCACTGCACCCCCATTTTGAAAAAAAAAAATATCCTGTAGTTCTCACCGCATACTCTCTTTGAGTGGTGAAGGGTGCCTAAGATCCTAAGCGTGTAACTCACACGTACAATACCATAACAACGTGAACACGACAAGGCACTGCAGCTGAAAGAACGCTTGACTACGAAGTAAAAAGCATTGCATTTTAATTTATTGATGTTTTGTGAAACCCATATCTATCGAAACACTTCTTTTTTTCATTTCTAAGCTTCGAGAAGTAAAATTCAAGGGGAAGGACTTAAATATACATGCGCAAAATTTGCAAGCTTATGTACCTAACATTCTCTGCTTGCTTTATTCTCGTTCCCTTACAAGCCTACTGCGTCCTGTTTCATACATCTTTATTTGACTTGGGGTCGCCTTTCTATGTATGTCTAGTTCCGTTTTATTTTAGATGCTGAGCATTTCTTGCTCGCGGGTATGTCACGCGTCCGGCGTCCGCACTCACACTACACATGCGCGACTCTCCTCTCCCTTCCCTCTCTCTAACAGCTGCTGCAATAAATAAAGCGGGTAGAGAGCGCGCGCGCGCTTCGCTTCAGTAGTATCTCCTCCTTCTCCGATGAAAGAAGTTGGTGGTGTTGTGTGATGGAAGCAACAGTTCCGTCAGCGAGTGGGTTGACGCAAGTACGCATCAGCATCAACCCACACTCTGACAACGGTCACGCGATGCGTGGTAACGAACCAAGTTAACAACGTAATGACACGCAAGGTTCACCACAAGGCTCACCGCAAAGGTAACACCGACAACACTGCAAACCTGTAAACACCGCCGTTAAATGCACCGTTGAAACTCCCAGCGATGCTCCACATTACCCCATGGTCCCTACGGGGAGATGGTGTTATTTTTGTTTTTACTGACACCGTGATCATTTACCCTTACTGCACGGTGTTATGTTGACGTCATTTCTTCAAGGGCACCGTCGTTGTCATCATCATCACCATCACACCACCACCACCACCACCACCAACAATAACAACAACAACAACAACAACAACAACAACAACAACAACAACAACAACAACAACAACAACAACAACAACAACAACAACAACAACAACAACAATCCACCCGTCTGAAGCGCAAAGCTTCAAAGTGGTGGATGCTAATTCCGCAGAACTCATTTGCCAATGGTGAAATATGTATTCATATTATTCAATATGTATTCATTTCTCTGCATTCAAGACAATGCAGAGAAATTATACTGAGGAATATGTTTTGTACTAGTTTATAAGTGGACCAGTCAAAACATTGCGTCACAAAACTTCGAACACATGCAGTGCGAGTTAGCCATCCAATCAACATGTCACCATCTTCGTAACCCAGCGTCACGGTTTTTCTTCTTCTTTCGTTTCTTTTCTTCTTTTTTGAGCAGAACGCGAAAATGTTCACCATATCGCTTTTGCCATCTGATATTAACGCTAACGGGCGCGCGAAAAGAAGTAACGGGAAATGTTTTTAATTTCCAGAAGGTCCTTTCCAGCAAAGCGCTATCTCGAACTGCCTCCACCGGTGTCCTCTCAACATTCTCACTGTACAAAGCGACGCCTGTCCTTACGCGTGCGGAAAAGCAATTTAAAACGAATGATTGTCGCGACATACCACGTAACGACCAGCAACGTCTGCACCACGGCGCAGTGCGTCGTCATGGCAACAACCAGAGCTGCAGCTTTTCTTTTTTTTTTTTTTTTGATCGTTCAAGGAGAAGTTGATGCGAGAGATATGAGGAGAAATGGCGCAATATTGAAATTAACGAGTGAATGGTTGCATGGGATGTTGGGCGAGAAAAGAGAAAATGTGAAAACAAAGATCAATTAACCCAGAAATTGTCGAACACGGTTTCTTATTGAATTGGGCGTTCATCTGCAAACAAAACTCAAGCGTATCACTCGTATCTTAAAACGAAAGTGCGTTTGTGTGTTGCGGGAGAACGAAGGAAGGAGGGGGGGAGGGGTCATTGCAACATTTTTTTTTTCTGCATTTCGTCATGGTTCGCTGTAGCACGCACGCTTACACATTCAACTGCTGGCATATTCGGCAAACACAAACTGATCTAAGGCAGGACTTTAGTATATTCGATTTCTAAGGAGGAACGGAATGACTTGTGCGCTCTGGCTGCTCCTATAACTGAATTATGCTTGTTCGGATAGCAGCCGTAAATTTCACAACCGCCTTCTCTTTAAGCTGTCTATAAGATATTCTATCCTTGTTCGGACTGTTCCTTAATTCAGCGATTCCGAGACGTGAAGCTTCGCTTTCTTTCTTTCTTTCTTTCTTTCTTTCTTTCTTTCTTTCTTTCTTTCTTTCTTTCTTTCTTCTTTCTTTCTTTCTTTCTTTCTTTCTTTCTTTCTTTCTTTCTTTCTTTCTTTCTTCATGTCTGCATACAAGGATACGAACGTTATGTTCATCGTAACCTTTCATTATTTCGCTCCTGAACTTTCCGCCGCTGTACGAATTATGTCCGAGCTTATTATTTTCAACAAAGGGACCCGTTTCCATTCCATTGCCGAGAACTTAATTTTCTATTCGCAGTCTCGTTGCGCATACCCTGTTAAAATCGCGCTGCGGTGTTATCTTGGGCCGGCCCTTCGAGACCACTTATTTCAAACATCTGGAACGAGCAAGCAACAAAATATCTCCACAGGAATTTACGTACAAAGACAGAGAACAGAAGGAAAAGGCGCAGAAAGATGTTGAGTAAGGCTCCAAGGCAACACCGCCGTGCGCGAATTATGCCGAGCCGCGGAGAGGCGGCGATCTTTTTTTTTTTTTTTCGCCTGGGAGAAGCTTAATTTATGCCAGTGTAGGAGGAGGGCCGAGGAAAAACTGGACTGCATAAAAGAAAATGCGAAATCTATAATAAAAGACTGGTTCGCAGAGGCTGTTTAGCCTAGGCACGGCATGTTTTCATTAACAGCTGCGCTAGAAATCTCGCTCAATGGAAAGTGAAAGCTGTGTAACGTTGGAACGACATCGTTAAGTGAAAAAAAAAAAAGTGAGGTTGTGCGCAGTTTTCACTACAGTCATTTGCACGTTGTCGACACGTTATACGTTATGTCGGCACTAAACGAGAACCTATGAGTTTATGCGGCTACAACGTGTAATTTTTTTCTAGAACAGGCGTTAAGGTGATGAAGCGTAAGGGAAGGGTGGACCATGCAACTTACAACCGGTAAGGGCCGGCATCGTGCGGAACGCAGGCTCTTGAGGCAGCCGCGGTGAGGTGAAAGAAATTTATGTTCTCCAGCGTTGGGAATAAATTGAGTCGATCTTCAACGTTCCGTGGGCGTCGCCGAGTCGGGTTGCTCACTGCTATGGCGTACGGGTATGGTATGCTGAAAAAGGAGGCCAGTGAAATGAGTAGTCGTTTTTTTAAAAGCCCATCCGTACGATAATCTTAAGTGTCTCACTGCATGCATGACTTCACTGCATTTAAACACTCAGAAAGAGATTATTTCAGTGCACCAAGTTGGGCTAGTTGATTAGTTTTCATCTTGAGACGTCGATCCTTAAAAATTCCGTTAAGCTTTTCTTCGGCCCACTAAAAAACAGTAAAAACTGCTATTATTCTGCTGAGTATTAGGTCTGCCCTGAAAAAGTCTTGGCCCAAGTGGCAAAACTTAGTGTCGAACACCAAGTGGCCAGACTGACTACTGCAAGGTATCTGAGCTATGTAAGAGCAGAAATATGTGAAAAACTAATCAAGAAGGTCAAGGACGGCATTTCTGCTTCATCTCCGGATAATTACCAGGAGCACAGACGGTATGCCGTGATACGTTACCAGCACAAGGTATCACACATCCTCAAAAAGAAAGAAAAAGAAAAGCTGTGCAGCGTTATAGTGTCAACATTGTTTTCCACCCCTCAAAAAAATGGCTCGTTTGTGTGCGCGTGTAATGGAAAAAAAATTGTCAGGTCACCTAGCAGTAGCCCTTTTGTTTATTGCACAAACCATACGTCAATCTCAGAATATGTCCCCTGCGATATAGTCTACGAATCCTCTTTCACTAGTGGTTGTGTCTATATTGGACAAACGAGTGGCTGTATTAATACTCGTCTTAATGAGAATTCTAAGAATATTTTATCTGACAGGTATTCCCGTGTGGCAAACCTCTGCAGGGACAGCAAAAGACAGAACTACAAGGAGTGCCTCCCGCTTCTAAAAAAAGAATTTTATAACGACATAAGGCCGCATTACATGGGAGCGCTAGAGGCACATGTGATAAAGAAAACGCGTGGACGTGTCAGCGTTCCGTCGGCGGCACTTGCAGATCATGAAATGCAACATCTAGGCGCGTTTGAAACGACCATGTGACCTTGCTTTACCAATCACCTCAGGTTCTGCATTTTTATCCTCACTGTATATTTGCCATCTTTCATTCAATAAATATTAGTTGTGACTATGCGCATATGGCGTCCTTCTGTGTTCTCTGATACTTGTTTCTAGAGCCCCCAGTTAAAATACTTTCCCAAGATCAGGAATTACATCAACGTTGTAAGGCTTCTTCAACAGTTTACTGTCTATTTCTGCTCGAACGTTTACGAGTAAATAAGCGGCAGTGTAGTGTAATATAAGCGCAAATAATTTATACGTGACTTGCTCAATTGTGTCGCGTGCTTTTCGGTCGGTTATCCCGACGTTCACTCGCTCCACGTGGTTTTCACGACAGAAGCGATGCTCAGCTTTAGAGCCCTTAAACGTCAGTGCCTGTAATTACAGGCACGTTGCACGCTAAAACAGATTCCATGAGAAAACTCCAGCCGACCAGCAAGAGCTCCTTGCCAACGGCAGATGTCATTTAATCGAAAAAACTTCGTGAATTCCGCTTCAATTTTTGAAGACAATATATCATTCTAGGCCTCTCGCACACACGTGTTTAACGGCGTATGATTTTGCTGTCCACAATAAATGCTGACCGAATTTTACTACCAATTTTACTCGTGTATTACATTCACTGGCAAAAGTTGGCTATCAGTGACTATTATTGGCTAGTGCTGGACAACGTTAGTTAGCTTGGCTAACTGTTGACTAATTTACAGTTGTCTTTGGCTATGCGCGACGACCTTTTAAGTGCTTCACTGTGACATATTTCACTTGCTATGACGTGCCTAATTAGGTCATGCATCCACCACTGTCACCAGTAGCGCATTGCAATACAGGGAGCATCACTTTCATCGCATGCGTAAGGCACGATTAAGATTTGTTTAGGACTCTAGGTAACTCTTAGCGATGATGAAACAAAATTTGACGTACCCAGGAGAGCATCAACGATGGCCCTGGTGGGAACAAGACTGGTCGAGAGATGTGCTTCCGAACCCCCGACGTCGAAGAAACGTCGCACCTGCAGAAATGATGACGGACCCTTTGGGAGCACTTTGGGAGTCCGCTGGATACACCAGCTGTGAAGAGGTGGGCCGCTGGATTTTTTTTTCTGTTTAACACGGTTGCACGCTTTTCCGTTCTGCCCTGCGTGTGTGTAACGAAAATCACCCTGAGTGCATTCGGCAGTGATCGCTACGTAAAATAGTGCTCACAAGATGTCTTTTACTTTTAATTTGTTTTAAATTGCACTAAGTTCCGGGTGTTAAAACAACAGAAAATATGCTTAAAAGTCTCGGATGGCCCTAGCTGTTTTATTATAAGATCTTTTCAACAGCCACTTTCGATATCGCTTTAGGAAATCAACCTGTGTCATGTCTTCATGGCCACGAAATTGATCACGCGCGAGAGCACAAGGTGGAATTTAGTATCTCGGTCTGGCTCACTGCATCACTTGATGCTGCTGGAACGATACTCTTGCAGCTGTAACGGTGTCTGTGTTCGGTGTCTGTGTTCCTTGCAAATGTACGCAAACGTAGCACGGCAACGCTATCGCGTACCACTCTCATAGGCGAGGCGAAGTGTTCTTCAATATCTTGTGGCATGTTTTTACATAATTCGCATGCTAGACAAGTTATAAGAAATGTAAATCCTCCAGCTACACATAAGGTGCTCATAGTTGAGCAAAATAGAGAACTGGGCATATTGGTGTAATTGAGCGTATATCACTCCGCCCTCCCTTCTTTCTTTTTCTTTGCTTGTACAAGGTTCCTTGTGCTAGCTTACGATGTTCTCTCTTTAACGAACGAATAGATTGGTTGTTTCGCTCACACATTATTTTCTCTCTTCTTTTTTCTGTCTCTCTCCTTTGGCTTGTACAGAAGAACCAATGAAGCTTCTAATTAAGTATGCACTAGCACACAAGTTCAATGCTAATGCAGAAAAGAAAGCGTTCTAGAGATGTCTTCATCATACCCTCGAAATTTAACTATACCGATAGTTGCAGACTTCGTCCGCCACGTACGCAAGAAAAAAATACACAATGAACTGGCTAACACGTTTACCTACCTCGCACACTCTATCGAAAATCTACTCAAGTTGTTAAGACTCGACAACTTTCGAACAAGCTTCGACGCAAAAAAAATTTTTTTTCAGGAACTGAAAGTTCACTTGATCTTCACTTTAAGACGCCTAATGTGTTTAGCCCTTAAGACACGGCTAAGGGGTAGATAAGTTTGCCTGTATAAGAAAAAAAAAAGGAAAGAAAGAAAGATTAGAGAGTGAAGGAGCGAGCCGAGGCAAATCTGTGTGGCGTGTTGACGGTAGCTTAATGCAGCGAACATCGCGGAATGAAGCGCGTAAAAAGAGGGTCGTCGAATATCGAGCGCGCGGCACCGTAGGAAACGGTCTCATATAGAAGACTGCTAAAAAAAAAAAAAAAACGAGCGCACATGTTCGTGCGTCTGGAAAGCCTAAAATAAATAGAGACTTCGCTTCCTTCCGCATAATGTGTGTTCGACGCCCGTACCGTCGTCGAAAATTCCTTCGAGCCGAAGTGACGGCGACGCGAGGCCGCGCTATCTCGCTTATGGTTCATGTTTCCTCCCGTTTAGGCTTTTGGTTTTTGTAGTCTTCTTAGCTTCCTCCAACTCCCGAGTTCCCCAGGCCTCACTTCCGGAGCTCGGAAGTGCGAACGCTTCGCTAGCGTTGTTTGCATAAACAGTGGCGCATGGCGGGTTTTTTCTCACCTAGATAGTAATACAAATAAGCGATAAGAGACAAAAGCATAATAAAAACGTGGTGCCAGGTTCGTTTATTTCATTTTAAGCATTCGATAAGGAATTTTTAAGTGATTGTTGTTGTTATTGTTCTGCTCGCTGAGCACTGCATACGCGCCAAAGTGAAGTCACGCTCTGACACGTTCGTTCGCCGCGGGTTTTGACACTCGTTCAGCGTGCAAGCGCTGATCGGGAATATGACTGAGCACAGCGTATAAGCTTGCAGCTCTTAAGCTTTCGCAAAGCACAAGCACGCGCAATATGTGAGGGAGAAGAAAATTTCGATTAGATGTCAAAGTCAACGTCAAGGCAAGCACGTTTGGATGACAAACTTCGTTCGATTTGGTTGGAAATATGGAAGCTCAACAAAGAAAAAAAAAGTATGCGTACTTGTTTCCTGTCGGCGTCCGAACTTTCCTGTCTGCTCGTTTTACACTTCTAATGCACTATGTCAGCGGTAAGAGGAGTTCTTAAACATGTGATGTCGTAAAACAGTGGACTGGCACTGCACGTACGCTTCTGAAAGTTATTTCAAAGGCACGCTTAAAATGGAGCTGGTTAAGCCGTACTAGTATAATTTCCTTCGATAATAAAAAAAACGCAGTTATTCTGGCCAGAGGAAGTCTTATAGACCGAGGTGACAAAACAGAGAGAAGGAGACGCCGCTTTGAAGATCCTCATCAGTTTGCAGTAACGCCGTCTATGCAGTAATGCAGTAATACGTCTGTACAAACATTGTTATTCATGTGAAGGAATGCGTAGCGGCCTAACTCGGGCAATAGCCGGCGCTACGCAAATTTTTAGAAAGGCTACATCGGCCTGACTTCACAAAAAAAGAAAGGATATGTTCAATTGCAGGACAACACAGTAACATACTGACGTGGAGATTTAGCTGTGAAAAAAGAAGATATGGAATTTTGAACTTCCGTTTCTTTTTCTAGTGGTCAACCTTTCACGGCGTCAAAAGCACCGGTACAGGAACGCCCAGTTGTACGTACTCATTCTGTACTCTGTAAAGCGTGCACCGCCGCAAGCTTCTTATTAGTGCAAAGAAGCCTAGCTTTGCAAGCTGGGATTCTAGCATTTTTGCAGCGGACCAGCGAAAAATAAACTGACAGGAAAGAGTGAGTGACAGCAAGTTAGATATCTAAACTGCAACAAGTTGCAGTTTACATAAAATAACATCGTAGTCTCTGAATGTTCCGTGCCCGCGTGTCAACACCGGTACACGAGGCGATGCACCCAAGCCGCTTAGTCGTGGTTCAGTCTCATGCACGACCTTTGATTTTCGTAAATGTGTCATGAATTAATATAATAAATAAATAAATAAATAAATAAATAAATAAATAAATAAATAAATAAATTCATTTTGTTGTTATTTTCAAATATTTGTGTATGTTTGCTTATGAGGCGCTTCTTTTTACCATAGTAAATACGTGAAGTAGCATGCCTCGCCACAGTATGATGAATTTCTTATAAATTCGAAGAAACTACCAACGCTCGCTCCGGTCGTTTGGTGTTAAATATGCAGTTCATTGACAGTGTTCCTCTAACTCGTGAGAGCGAGAAATGGCACAGTGGGGTGACGAAAAAATAAAGAACTCCATAACTTTTAGACATCTCACCCAACTCATCATATTCCGGCTGTTAGATGCACTTAACCAAACTAGGTCAAGAGGTTTTTTTTTTTACAGTTATATCGCTTTTTTTATGGTGTGCAGTGGTAGTAAATGATGATAAACGAGCTGTTCGCGCATAGTGTATATTTCATTTGTATGAACTTACCCAAGTTATAGTTAATTTCCTTGTTTTTAGCGACGCACTACGGTTGATTGGACGCGAAGTTAACGGTAATTTTAAATATGTATTTCCGTCTCTTTTTCTTCTTCTTGTGTTAATCTGAGTGTCTAGCTAAGTTTTTTTCGTGGAGCGTTCCCTTGACGACGATGTCACAGAACGCTAATCTCAATATCAGACGTCACGGAAGAGAGCAAAACACAAGCTGGAAAGAAAAGTGTTCCGCTAGACTTGCTTATCGAAGTCGTTGAAATGTGAGACAGAAAGAAAGAAAGAAAAAGGAAAGGAGGAAACTATCTTGGAAGGCAGACGGCAGCCACTTCGGTAATGAAAACGTTCGAGTAATTACGCGTATTGCCTTTGTGTGACGTGGATTTCCTGCGTATGTATTTTCTCTCTCTCGCTGGCACGTCACCCGTCGAGGAAAGAAAGCAGTTCTGTACTTGACAGAAGAGCGTCGTTAAGAAAAATATTCGTTCGCAAAGTAAAACAGAGAGAGAATACATAAAAAAAAACTCAAGCCTTTCGTGGGGGGGTATCATCTTGCTGAGAACAAAGAGCGCTGACACGACCATCGCTCCCAGGGGCTTTAGACCGGGGAAGGTCGCTTACTCCCAGAAGGAACTCGTGCGGAGAACAGATTGTCAGTGACGTGATAAATTTCTCCCCGGACCTCGGTTGCGGAACCCTGCACCCGAAGAGCTTTCAATCTTAGTCGCAACTCGAGCATCACTCTTAAACTACTCTTTCTATTTTCTCTTTCTTTAATAGTGGTCTGCGTGTTATGACACACTTGAGAGTGTTTCAGAGCGGCGCAGGCATCTCGAAACTCAGGTGCCATGTATCATCCAGCGAGAGTTCTTTCTCTTGGACTACACTTGCCTAATGACACTGAGAGCGAAGCGTCCATGCTTAAAGTACGCGGCACAGCTAGAAGCATGAGAAAGCTACATAAAAAAGCCTTCTCTCTGTTCGCTAAAGTCGAAGACCATACGTGCTGTCATCATACAAGCTGTGACTACATAACGGTATGAATAGGGTTGATTTATTTCTACTCTGTGTATCTCTGCCGATTTGATTGTCACTGTGTATTCCAGACACAACATGTGTAGACAGTAGACCAACTATTTGTCTTTCGGCGGCATCGCGAAGGGCTCCAGTGCCGCCATTACAACTGTTTTGAATAAGGACTCTCTTTTCTATAGTCATATATACTACGAAATAATAGCCAACTACATATACGTGTGTAAACTTTCAACCGCATCGTTAAATTATCAGAAAATGAATGTCTTTAGGAGCGCTCAGCTGCTCACCGACATTCCCACCTGACCCATCGTGGTAGCTTAGCGGCCAGGTGTTGGCTTCACGGGATCGAATCCCGGCTATGGCGACCGCAAAACACCCGTGTTAATGTGGAGGTGCTCATTAACGAACCCAAGGTGGACAAAATTACTCCGGAGGCCTCCACTATGGCGTCTCTCATAATCATAGCTGGTTTTGGCACGTAAAACCCCGTCAATTATTATTGTTACATTCACATCTGAAGCATGAGTAAGCCTTCTTCTAGTCTTAAGTGGTCTGCAATTTTCGGTGAAGATTGCCTGAAGACCACTGCTACTTACTTTCTGTATTCTCTCCCTCCTTTTTTGGTATCTTTCTTTGAAACTCAAAATGTATTGAAGAATGAGCATACTTCGCTTCTATGCCTTTAATATGTGGAAGTGAAGCATACTAAACGAAACCCTCAAGAAAACGTCGATACAAGAACTTGACAAGCGTGAAAACACAGAACACGGACAAACTTGAATATCTGAAAGCGGACGCGTGTACAGAGGAGCCGATACAGCATTTTATGACTGGAGCTCAAGGCAATAAAATCGGGAGTGTCGTTCTTGCATGAACACTGCTGCACTGTAGGCGAACTTGAATGCTTTTTTTACGCATACGCTGTCACTGGTAACTGTACCGCCATGACCTAAGGGTGCTTCGTTCAAGCGGAACGATAAACGGCATTGTTCAATTCATCTCGAAATGTTTCTGACGCGAGTTAACAAGCGTACGTTCGTACGTTCGTTGTGCGAATTAAGCAGAGCGCTGTGGAGTGTTCACGAGTTCTAGTTAGAGGACGAAGCCCTGCTCTGACCTCTGATTGCGAGCGCACGCGAGACACCATTTCAAGTGTTTTTCCGACTTGGTTGGGGTGACGGTGCTTGTATTTTCTTTGAGGCACTAACAATATAAGGCTTAATAAAAAATAGATATGAGCATAATGAACAATGCAAGGCGACAAAGTGTTGGGGTGGTATAGCGCTTTATCTAACTTCCCCATATTGTGGTAAAAGATTAAATTGCAGAGTTTATCATCCAGGAACGGCTCAGCGGATAATTAGACGTCCTATGTATAGAAGCTCTGGATGAGATTTTATTTAAAGACTGAAGTGTCTTTAACGAGCACCTAATGCACTGCACACGACCTTTCTTTAATTCTGCCTCCATCCGAACGCCACCACCGCTGCGGAGATTGGACCAAGTACGTTATCACTTTTTGTACTGTGCGTCGTGCCGCGGAAAGAGGAGCGTACTTACGATTTCTCTGCCGGCTAATAGCTAATCTTCTTCAGTTCTTCTTCGTGCCTTGCGTGTATTTGCATGGGCGTTTCTGAAGAAAAAAGAACGGAAGAAAAAAAAAAAAGACGAGCGCATCAGCCCTACGGCCTTCTGTTCAAATCTCTTGCTCTCACGGCACGAACTACTGATAACAAACTGCGCTTTAAACATAGCAACTAGAACGCTCTCGGTTCGATATGCTTCAGCATAGAAAAAGTTAAAGAAGTAACAGAAAAAACCGAACAAGCGACTCGGTTGGTCTGGGCTCTTCTGGGTCCGATACGCCTCCATCTGGCCGCCAGGAAGAGATTGCGATAACCGGTTGTTGCTGAACTTGTCCCACAATTGTAGTGCCACCGTGGGGAATGATCGAATTTAACGGTATCGTCAGCTGAGCTCAGCGAAGAACGAAGGCAAACTACACAAAGAATAAAATGAAGAATAAAATGTAGAAAACAAGGAGCAGCGTTCAAACTTTCTCCTCTTCAGCTGTGCGGGTTGGTTGAAACCGATCGATTTTTCACCGTCGATCTCCTTCCTGCTGCACGATGTATTTTTTTAATGAACTTTTTTTTTCTAGCGATGCTCGCATGACTGCACTTACCTGCAACGCAAGCAGAACGGTGGTGTGTACCATCATTTGTTTTCTAGAATTTAAACTGAAAACAAAATTCGTGTTACAAAACCATCTGATGTTGCGTAAGAATACAGGGCTGTGAAAAGCACATGTTCCCTCAAACTATTTCATCAGCGGCGCCGACGCCACGTCCTGAAGGGAGGGAGGCGATCCAACTTGTCAGAAAGAAAGAAAGGAAAATTGATAAGTGCTGTTCAAGGTTTTCCGCTCTCAGCAGATTGCGTGTTTCGAAAGATCCTTTCTCCCTTCTAACTATATACACAGCGCAGCAAGGCTGATATACGTGTGTGATCCATTTTAAACGCGATAGATTTTTTTGTGTGTGTGTGTAGAAACGACCGTTTATTAACTCGCTGTTATGCAAAATAACTGAACGAATCATGAATCATTACTAAAGCGCTACGTGCAGACTATACAGCTATCAGTACTTTCGTCAACATCATTAGGCGCGTGTCGTCTGCGTTGCTGTAGGCCTATCGGACATGAACTGTACTGAAACTTTTGTTTTGCATATTTCTCAACCGAACTTCGAGAAGTATGAGGAACATGAAAACCGCTAAAACAATCAAAGGTCTATATGATATACGGCGGTAGCATTTACGGGTGGTGGAGTGTAAAAATTATCGTTTAGTAAAATTAGCAAGAGCGAGATTTGAGAACACGATAGAGAACACAATAAATCTCACTTAAACTCGACCCACTTTCGAATTCGAAGACAGTGCATGAAGCTTGCGTACCATCTTTGCTTAGCGCTGATGTCAGGATCCTTGCTGTTGCGGCTGCAGAGTTTAGCGGCAGGAAATGTGCCCTACATTTCCTTGAGCAATTAGTCTTAATTGGCATCAGTTAAAGCTGAGCAGTGCAAACGCAGAGCGGGAAGAAGCGGAAAATCAGGACGGGGGCGAGTAGTGCCGAGGCGCCTTCGTGAAATCGATGCATTACTTACAGCTTCGATACACACAAATAAAAAGCGCTGTCTGCCAAGTTCTTCTTCTTCGCCCCGCCACGGTGGTCTAGTGGTTATGCCACTCGGTTGCTGATCCTAAGGTCGCGGGATCGAATCCCGGCCGCGGCGGCTGCATTTCGATGGAGGCGAAATGTTGTGGCCCGCGTGCTGTGCGATGTCAGTGCACGTTAAAGAACCCCAGGACGTTAAACCCCACAAATCAAGAACCCCAGGTGGCCGGAATTTCCGGAGACCTCCACTACGGCGTCTCTCACAATCAGAGCTGGTTTTGGGACGTTAAACCCCACAAATCAATCAATCTTGTTATTCTTCTTCGTTTTTTTGACGCTATTCTATCACCTAGTTTGTTCACTTTCTCCTCTGCTTCAACGCAATTACCTTTCTCGCTCTAAGGCTGAACGCGATGTTCGAAAAACACGCGGGCATTATTGTTACCCTATTGGTTCCCGCGCTTGTTGTAACAGAGGAAACTGTAAAACACAACTTATTCTGCTTATGTTAGCACACCGTCTCTGAAGGAAGTCTACAGGTGTTTATTTTTCCATCCTTTCTTTTTTTTTTCTTAGTCTTAGTGGCGATCTACACTGATCACTGAAAGCACTGACGACGTGGAACAAATAGATATATGAGCAAGGCAGATTTCCGGCTCACAATCTCTCCTCTTATAACCATCGCTGTTATAACCATCCTCTTATAACCATCGCTAACCAAACTGTACCGTAAGACTTCACGAATTAACTTCAGAATTCATGCGCACATTTCTTAACGGCGTACACAGACTCTGCCACTTATTAGTTAACGGCAGCGCTAACGCGAGGAGAAAAGAGACAGAACAATAGATGTCGAAACGTCGTTTTCGTCGCATGTTAGGGCCGCACTCTCTTGCACGAAAACCTTATTTCCATCCCTCCGAGTTTAGCATTATGCTCAAACTATATTCAATCAGCGGGTTGTTCGTCATACTGTACGACATAAGAAAACACAGGAATTATAAAAGGCGATGTGCAGTCGAGTGTAGTTGTCTACGACGAGCAGGTGTCCATGCATACGAACGGCGGATAAAGAGCATATTTGCAGTTTGCCTCTATCATAATTAGGCCGGGAATCGAAACCGCGTCTTCTTAATCAGCGGCGGAACGCCCTCTCTTAATCGGGGACAGATCTTAATCGTTCTTAATCAGCGACAGAACGCCACCATGAAGGTGCTGCAGCTGCATTCTAAAGTTTACTAAATTCTTTGGTGTAGGGTTTTCCCCTAGTGCAGGGTAGCCAACCGGACGCCTTTCTAATAATAATAATAATAATACTCTTTATTCTGGCATGCGTAAAACAGTTACATGCCACCGAGATCAGGCAAAAGGAAACAGACGTTGCTGTTTCCTGACTAGGCCTACATCCCGGCACCCTTTCCTTCCTTCCTTCCTTCTTTGGTTTTGTGGGACAAAACGACGACCTGATTATGAGGCATGCCGCATCATGGGAGATTCCGGATCAAATATGTCCACCCACAGTTCTTTTAACGTGACCTATATATACAAGCTGTTCTTGTGTTTATCCCTTATCGCAGTGCTTCCGTGCAAGTTAGGAATCGAACCCACGTCCTCATGCTTAGCAGTGCAGCATCGCATCCGCTAAACCATCATGGATATATCGTTCCTTAGAAACACTCTCCGTGACAGCTTATCGCCTATGGTGTCGGCCTGCAAAGTATGAGGTCTCCGGATGGAATCCTGTCCACGACGGCTTCATTTCGGTGGGAGCAGATGGCAATAGACATCCGTGTGCTTATATTTAGGTGCACATTCAAGAACCTGAGGTGGTCAAAATTAATCCGGAGCCCTCCACTACGGCGTGGCTCATACTTAAGTCGTGATTTTGGCACGTAACACCCTATCAGTTGAAAAAGTTATTCCTTGGAAGCAGATACCCACACTACGGCGTGCCTCATACTTAAATCTTGATTTCGGCACGTAACACCCCATCAGTTGAAAAAGTTATTCCTTTGAAGCAGACCTTACTGCGACCGTCTTTCATGTAGGCTGAACCAAGGCGTCCAGTTCTAAAGCCCCGTTTTGTACGTAAAGCTTTTAGCACGCCTAAGCGAGACACGCAGAGTTTGCAAGCAATGACATCTTATGTGGCAAAGGCATGAGAGTTTCGACGTCACTTTTTGCGTGATGACGTATGCGCAACGTTATGTGATTATAAATTCTTGTTGCTGCTGCCCAGTTTTCGCCGCACCACATGATCGGCGAAAGGAACCGTGAAGAAAATTGACGCCCAACTTGTATTTCGGTATGAAGCTGTGAAATCATAATTCGTATGACTCGCGAAGGAGTTTCTTCCTTAAAAAGTTTGTACGAAAAGAAATTGTGTGACCCGCTATACATTGTATATAATTTCCAGTAGTCACGGCGAGTTTAACTCGAAAAGCGCAAAACCAGGCAAAGAAGAAGAATGGCGGCACTCAGCGTCTTGTGGAATGTCTTTGCTTTCACGATTTCCTTTATTCATCAAGCTGTGACGTTAAATGTGACCTTCCTTCATAATTTCTACACCTGGCTCTCTAATAAATAGAAACCGAAGTTTTTCTATTATAAAGACCATGTAACACGAGAAATCTCGCACTTTCAACTTATTTCCCTCTTAGTGGAATGTACACTTTTTTTTTCTGTTAGATAGAAACGTCTAAGCATAATTATTACGGTACGGAACCCGACCCAATTCTTGGGCATCTTTAGCACTATTCCCTCTTACAGCAGGTTGAACCTCTTATATCTTTTGTTTTATGTTTTGCTAGTCCAGCTCTTGCAAGCTTTTGCCCGTAAGCGAAAGGTGCGACAGCGTCAGGAAAATTAATATGCCTGAAAAGCGTCGCCGGATGACGTTTCACGCACGAACAGCTCGTGTGAAGAAAATAAAGGCTGGCAGCAATGTAGAAACAAACATGTTCGGTGATGATCTGTGAATGTGAGTTGCGGGTAAACCCTCCAAGCTGTAAGTTCCTAATTCTTCTTTCTTCGTTTTTTTTTTTTACATTTTAGCCGTTGGCAATTACGCTTCGTTAATAGTATGTTCAGGGCTAGGGTTCACCGAAATGTGCTCTTAAGAACAGTTCTGACGGGAGATTCTTCTGAGTGGCTTCGTTGTAGATGTCACATTGACAAGGTCATAAAATTGATGCCGTTCTTCATTCGAAACAGTACATTTTTTCTGTTTTCCTTTTTTTTCAGCCTTCACGTGTAATGAGGCGAACAGGGGCTATATTTTTGTTTGTGGTGTATTTAAAGGTTGTGTTTAAGCGTAATCTTCATTTAATTTAATTATTTGTATCTTTTTAAAATGTCAGCAGAAAGCATTATCGCACACATAACGAAGGAAGAAACCGGTAGAGATGAAATCGGCAACGTAACAAGAAACTAGAAGGCGGAACGTGCGTATGCTGA
Source organism: Hyalomma asiaticum (assembly GCA_013339685.2). Lineage (NCBI taxonomy): Eukaryota > Metazoa > Arthropoda > Arachnida > Ixodida > Ixodidae > Hyalomma > Hyalomma asiaticum. Next base: position 134,214,534 of record CM023482.1, on the reverse strand, counting down.
AGCAAGATCACATGAAGCAGTCTGTTCATCTATTCGTTTCTTCCAATCTATTGAGAAGGCACCGTTTAGGGAGCTCTAGGTGCAGAGCAAAGCACGCTTGTCAAGAATTGTCACGGCGCGCTACTCTAACATTGTTCCAAAAGACGATGTACGAAAGGCGTGATGAAAATGCAGTGATACCTCTATATGCAAAGCAAAAAGGATAGGCAATGATACAGGAACACAATGAGTAGTTAGATGCCACAGGTATTTATCGAAGAACCTACAGAGTGTGTGCACAGCCCTAGTCTAGAAGAGACATAGGCGAGTAAACGGGATCCACTAATGTACAAGCCAAATAATCGAGCCAGTGTGGAGCCTGCTGCTGTTGCTCACCATTGTTGCTTTCTCTCTCTCTCCTCTTTTTATATCAAATAAACTGTAACGGTTCACTATCTGTTCCACCAATAGACACTTCTCAAAAAGACTCAGACGCGCTCGCAAGACAGATGGAGCGGAAGTGCTAAAACTCGTGAAACAATGCCCGCCTCTGTCGCGCTTCCAGTCACAGTCGTTGCGCTATTATTTTGCCATCGGAAGGCAGCGCGTTATAAACGGCTGTGAGAAGCTTGCCAGCTGGGGAATTACGTGTAAGACCCACGAAAGATCCCACACACTAACACAAAGTACATCGCCTGAAACAGCGCCCGCCTGCGACTTCTCTCCGCCTCAGTGGTTCTTCGCGATGCCTGCTTCCTTTTCTGTTTTCTTTCCTGTGCGTTTCTATCCCATCCATGGCAATATATGTGGTTTTGTCGGAAAACATTCCCTGTACATGGGAACCCCAGCCTGGAAGTATAGTAGATTACGCAAGAGAAGAGAAAAATAATACACGGTGAGCCGAAGTCTGCGGAGGGATAAATCGCGATCAAATGCGTTGCGGGAGGCCTCCGTGCCGGCGGCTGTGACGTCTAATGCTCATAAAATATGGAACGTTGAGCCAGCGAGCAGGCCCCGAGCTGCTACCGAGCCCGTAGCGTGTACGTACAAGCTCCAGTTAAGGCGAGATACGCTATACAACCTACAACTCTGCACACACTGTACGCTCCAGGTCTACTGATAGCGAACGTACGCTCAGCGTAATCTCCTGGGAATTCCAATGAAAAGAAAAAATAAAATAAAATGCCTCAGATGGTTCGCGTGTAGTACGTCGGAGAATCGAACGAGGCTTACGGTAAAGCGTGCTTTACTTTACCGAGCAAGACTAAAGTGTAACATTCCTGGCCGAAGGGAGAAGGGCGCCAAACAGCACCTCCTTCCCTTCGTTTTTCTTGTTCTGCTTTCTACAAGGCGTGATGCTTTCTTAGTTCTTTCTGGTGTTCCACTTAGCTTGGTGCGCTCGCAACTGTTAGTGTGTTCCACGGCGCATGCGCACTTTAGTGAAGGAGGAATGGAAGTATAAATCACTAAGAGCTTCGGAGGGAAGCGCCCTTCGATCTCGCAAACGATTCGGAGTAAAAAGGGCGTAAATCAGCGGCGCACGTACGGATAAACGCTAGATTAACCATGGGGCTGCCAACCAGAGTAACGCGTGGATGGCTGCCATATTCAGGGGGAGAAGAAGATGTGGCATTACAAAAGAGCAAGAAGACAAGAGATGCGGGATTTGTGCTCATTCGCTGCCGTCAAGAGGCCGCCTCGCACAAGCTAGCCATTTGCCAAAATTTCTGTTATTCGCTGACCTCTTGACACATGATCTGTGGAGATAATGGTGGTTGTTTTGCCAACGAAAAAAATAAAATAAAATCAGCTGGCAGCCTTATTTTAAGACCATACGACCTTAGTCCCTTTCCCCCATATAGTAAGGTAGCAAAGCGTCTGCGCGTCTGGCTGACCTCTTTGCCTCATCCACCTTGAGCCCAGATACGAATTCGTCGTCGAAATTCACACAAAAAGCAAACATTCTTTGTCCAGGCAAAGCGCTTGAGTAAATTGAGCGAAATTTGCTGCGCTTAAAAAGCATTCATGGAGTTAGAATAAAGGCATAAAGTACGTTTCTTATAGGTGATAGAGCCGAGATAAAATTATTTATTTTATTTATTTAGAAAGACCTCACAGGCCTACGAATAGACATTGGGTGAGGGGGCGTATGTTACAATACAGTGCAATTGTGCAATACTTCGTGGCGATGATGCGCGCCGTACCAGGAGATTTCGGATTATCTTTGACTCAAGGCCACCATGTCCAGGCATTGAACGATCACCCTGATAGAAGCACGACGCCGTAAGCGACATGGTATTAAGGCAGGTTCTTCATGGAGGTCTAGTCGAGAAATAGGGCACAATCTAGAATTAAATATCGTATAATCTAGACAACTGCCGGATATGTATATATATTGGAAAGAACATCTTGCATACACCAGCATAGTCTGGCAAAGGTTTCCAGACGTGCTTGCCTGAGTCGCGTAATGATATCCTTTACTAAGTACCGATGCCTCTCTGGTCGTATCTCCTGCTCATTTCTCTTATGACAACGCATGCAACATATTCTTTATTTTTTACTATTTCCCGAAAATTGACATGTTGTCTTTAACGAAGTCCATTATTGCTTTGGATGCCACATTTTTAGAGCTTCTGGCATGGGAAGTTGACGCAATGGGTGCTGCAGTGCGATTGGTAGGGCATTTGCAGAAACGTCATCATTAACACGGCAGCGTAAGTATAATGGTTTTATATATTTTACGGTTTTAATAGACGTGAATAGCACAAGGAACGGAATCGTTGTGGCCAACAGTATCTCATGCTTACTATCTACGATGAAGCAGACCATTGCGAATATATATGTTGTTGGTTGCTTCTTTTATTGATAACTAAGTAGCTTCCACGTCGTCGTGTTATAGGCCTTCAAAATTTTCACTTTCATGCAAGTCTTCACCGGTAAGTGATATCCATAACATGCTGTGAGATTTTGTTTTCTCATTGCACCATTAAGCACCGAATATTACGTTTCACTGGGCACTAGACAGCGTACTGCAAGGAGGTGCTCGACGTTACATATCGAGCAAGGAAATCAGCAGCTTAGTTCGGAAAAGAAAAGAGCAAAGAAAAATTAACAGCACAATCGACCTACAAAGCAAACGTCGCGTGCCGTTTCGTTTCGCTACTCCATCGGGTTTTTCGTAGCCGCGCCAGTCCTTCCCTTACCACCCATCTCTCTTCGCCTGCTTTCCCTCTCGTCATCCCTAATGTAGGACAGCGCACGCGCGTGCGCGGGAGCGCGAAGTCTACCACGCATGCGCGAAGGTGACGCGCGTTCGCACGAGCGAGTGACGTGGTGCGCGCCGAGGGAGCGTAGACTTGCAACACTGCGTAGTTGGGAAGCTCCGACCAAAAGCTCGATGTTCTTTCAGGAACGAGACGGGGCGCCGCTAGACGGCCGTGTCGAAACCCTCGGTGGCTTTCCGAAGCATACTGTGACCCTTCCGCTCTTGGAAAGCCGAGCTTCGCTTATTTTCTCCGTCCAGAGATGGCGCCTCGGTCTGCGTATTCCTCATTGGCGCACCTAGTCTGGGATCACGTTTTTCGTCGTTCCGCGCAAGGCGAAGCTCGCTACTAGGGATATTGAACAGGATTATCGGGAGCCAGAGTCCCAGCGCCATTCGCTGCCGCCACTCTTCCGAGAATCCACCGGCCGCGCAGCATCACCCCATCTCCATCACTGCTCTCGAGCCTCCTGCACACGCACGCACGCTTCGCTTTGGTTTCTCCGTCGACCAGGGAGCGCTGACTCACAGCAGAGCGGTTTGTCTGTGTTCTTGAGTGACTCCTTTTGCTTGCCGGTGATCTCGTGAAGAAGACGGGGACGTCTCTACAGACTTGAGAAAGAGGCAACACGCCATTTCTCGGGCGTCCGTACTTCATCGCCGTCCGAGGCAGGTAAGCGCCTAATTGATGAGTGAAAAAAAAAAAGTTGCGGGGAGAGAGGGGCTCTTCTAGCGAATGACCTCTACAGAAACGGGCTTTATTTTTGTTCGTTTTCGTTCCAAGGTATCCTGGCTTAGTTTGTTTTCATCGGAATTTGATTTTTTAACTATGAAATACTCGTCCATACTGTCTATAGATTTTGTAAACACGCTGAATGAAGCAGAATAGAACAACCCGAAAGCCGCCCTCAACGGATGTGATTATGCTAGAGACACGCCAATGATATGGATTTTATAAATGTTTTGACGAGATTTATGGTGGAGTAGTGTTTGTTGGTGGCAGCGATGGCGTGATAGAAAAGTTTTGGAGAACACGTATCAGAGATGTAAAGCAACTGAATCAGAATTGTACGCAGTCGTCGTGCTATGATCGTGTAAATATCATATGAATCGAAACAAATAGTTTACATAACGTTGGTCATTTTGTACTGTATTTGCATGCCCTTTGAGCATATTTACGGATAAGCTGCTGCAGAGAGTTTCACAGCGGATAAGCTGCTGTAAAGAGCTTCACAGCGGTAGTGGTCAATGATTATAGCAAGCTAGTGCGGATTAATAACAACCTTTGTACGCGCTCTTTTACGAGTAATCTGCTTTTTGTTTCTTGTCACTTTGAATTAAGCCAGGTCTCCAATGGAGGTCAGATGTGAATTTGTACGGCTGTAACGGCGCGAGTAGACGGAGTGTTGCTTTAATAAAGCCCGCGTGATATTTTCTTTATTTTCCTCATTCGCGTTAGGCTGATCTAGTTAGACAGCTGTGTACTGCTCTTGCATAGTAGAGCATATAGTACTCTTCTTCCAAAGACTGCTAACGGCAGCCAGTAACTAGAGCTGCGGAAATCTGCAGCAATACTGCTCCTGTGCTCGACTAAGGCCATGCGCCAGCGAACACACTTTACAAGTCTATGAGAACTCACTCATGCTGCTTCGGTGTCCTAGATTCGTTAGCTGACAGGTCTACATACTTCGATGAACATTTTAAAGTAACGTTAGCAGCGACATTGTACCTTTCTTACTTAGCGTGCCGCAGTTATTATTCAAAACATTCTTATGGGTTAGAGGGGAAGGTCTATTTTATATTGTGGAATTATTTTATGCACGTACGTTAAGTTGACCTCCAAAATGGCACAATGTTTGTTATTCTGTAGAAGGTATTCAGAAATGACGTTGGTGTGTCTAAGTGTATTTTCTTATATGTAGTCGCCGCTTCTATTACATACCATACAGCTACCTTTTTTTTTTTTTTACGTAATGTTGAGGTTAGCAGTTGAAAAAATGAAATGAGGTATACCAGTACAGAAGATAGAACATAAGTACTGCGATTGCTAGGACGGAAACTTATTGAAGCGCTAAGTAAAATTGTGAAAAGAAGCATAAGCTGGATTATAAAGGTCAACTTACAGAGCCGTTCAGCTCATGAAACCTAAAATGTACATGCATACAAATTGAAATGCGTTAGCCATAGTGTAATATTATAACTGCAGTTAAAAAAAAGAGCTTTTTTTACTGTGCCTTAAGAAAACAAATGTTCCAAGAGCATTGTTATTTGAGAGGGCATTGCTGTTGGAACACAGTGTACAAAAAGCAACAATAAGGACAGCCCGATACACTTGTATTGCAATATGTTCTCCGTTGGCATAAATATACACAATTCAGTCGAAGTACAATGCAGTACAAAGAGTAAAATGCTATGCTTAGGTTTTCTAATAAAATGGTGTGTCGAATGAAAAACTCTTACACAATGTAAAAAGAATGCGTAGCTTCGGAATGTCTTTGATGTTACAGCCCTGGTCCTTGCGAAATGTTCGACGTCTCAAACTCAAGTGCCGCGGTAGCTTGGCTAATGATGCGTAGCTGGATTTTGCCTTTCTGAAGAGTCAGGGGAATATGGACAAAGGAACGTTGACAATGCGAGCTCTTCTTTGTCAATACGTCGCCGCTTCTTCAGGGAGACGTCATCGGTTCTACATGAGCGTACTGTGATGAAAGTTTGACGGAATCCTTAGACGAGCGCTCGAAAGCTGTTTCATCTTCGCGTGAAAAGCTGTAATGTGATGAAGTGCAGCATCCTACTGCTTCTGCATCGCGCATAGGAGCGAATCCAGGTTCTTTTTTTTTTCCCCAAGTGGAGGTAACCAACTTTGGCATGGTGATTCGTAGTGATGACGATGACCGTACCGGTGCTTAGAGACAACAACAACAACAACAACAACAACAACAACAACAACAACAACAACAACAACAACAACAACAACAACAACAACAATAATAATAATAATAATAATAATAATAATAAATTCGTGTAGAGGTTATCATACCTGCAACAGAATAACAGCTAGCTGGGAACACGGGTTCCATGACCATATACATACGCTTTGCACACAAAATTCAAAGGAAGTGGAAGGGGGGGGGGAGGAGGAGGAACGGGAGGAAGTAAGTTGGACACTCGGATATCTGCCCTGAAATAATCCAAGATTTGTTATGTTTGGCGCGGTTTGATTTATTTGACTGCGTTTGCGCAGCGTAGAATCACTGGCTTCAGACAATTTCTGAAATGTTCGTTGATTTATTCATGGGGCTTAACGTCCAAAAACCACGACATGATTATGAGAGACGCCGTAGTGGAGGGCTCCGGAAATTTAAACCAGCTGCACTGACATCGTACAGTACACGGGCCTCAACATTTCGCCTCCATCTAAACGCAGCCGCCGCGACCAGGATTCGATACCGCGATCTTCGGATCAGTAGCCGAGTACCATAGCGCTCTGAGATACTCGTTTAACTTCGCATTTAAGTTTCTTTTCTGTTTCGTTCTGTACAAATCTGTTAGGTTATGTTCACAAATAAATCTGTTATTTGTGAGCATAACTTGACAGTATTTTAACTACGCCTCTCCCCCTTTTTGCAGTGCCCACCAGGTTCGTTAGTGTACACGAAAAAAAAAAAACGTATAAAGAGAAAAGTGAACAAAGACGGTGTTTCAAAACGTCAAAATTCCCTTCGAGACACCAAAGCTTTAAGACAGCCTTGAAACACCGAAATACGTCTAGTATTACTGTACTTAGCGATACTACATTGCCCTTGTAGTGATAGTGAAGATACTTGAAGGGGTATCGCGACAATACTTTCTTTAATGATTAAAAATACACGTACAGGAAAGGAAGCGCTTCAGTGTACCTAAAGTGGTCGTTTTCACACTCATACTAAACAAAATATGGCCATAATTATGGGAAGGCAAGGCAAGTTGATTGCAGCGACACACTTCTACGTTGGCCTGCGCAAGATAGTGCCTGGGATTATTACTAAAGCAGGAGGTAGTGACACCTGCTTAGGGACAAATTATATTAGTTCGAAAACTTCTGGCGCATTATTTTTATATACGTGCGTACTGGTGATCATATATTAATTATTTCAATTCTGTTCGTAAAACTAAGCGTAGTGAATAATTCAATATGGGAGACATGCACGAAGCAGTTCGCGGGTTTTGTCCGATAATGAACATGCTCTTTGACAAATGATGATAGTTTGTTGCTAGGCACCAGCATTACCACCGTTGTCGTGTGTTTTCCGTTGCATTGTACCCGTACTGCACATGCGAATTCACGAATGTTTACGTACGATGTAGAAGATAGCTGAGACAAGGGAGCTTTCTACCGAATATCGGAATACATCAAGTCAAGAGCTCGATGAAAGTAGGTCTTGTCAGGCAGCACGATCATGAAGAAGTTGCGGTCGCTGACAAAGTCAAGGTGGAAAAATGCACGAGATACCTTTTGGGAATCCGTGTGAGTTCCCTGATCACACTAAGGGTAGTGAATAAGCTAAGTGCGATCGATCAAGGAGGCCGTGTTAGTCCCGGAAGGTCTCGTGGGCTTTTTACACCTTAGATTGGTCAGTGACCACAGTTTGTTGATCATAGTAATATAATACGTAATCATCATGTTGAGGTGACCTCTGGGGAAAGCGCACTTTGTGAAAACAATAAAATTTCGGGACAATGCACTTTACTAAGAGAGGAATGCACTAAACCAAATATCGAAGAATCCCCGAATGTAACATTCTCTTCGCTGATTCTGCTTATAATAGAAGTGCTATCTCAGGTCACAGCCTGCTCCAAATATTCCGCCTGATTAATCTCGAAAAGAAAGATGAAAGCGTCAGCGCTCGCGAAAAGATTCCCCTCGGCGCCACATTTTGCGCGACGCATTCGTGACCGCTGACGCGTGTTGACCCGGACACAACGCGGGCGATGCACTGAGAGCGCGAAAAGACGACCGGCGTGCAAAATTGAATCTTCCAGACAGAAAAGGAAAAAAAAAAAGCGGGTATACAGATGCGGCACTGCAAGCTATTTGATTTGCTTCGTTCCCGAAGGAGCCGTAGCCGGAGCGGTATAACACCAACACGAAGAGAACATAAAGGTTGGGAAGACTGCTAAGGGATTCGTGAATAAAGGCGCCGAAAGAGGAGGCCGAGGGACGGAGGCAAGTGAATCCCTTCATCCGGATGGAGCATGCGTTACCAAGGCAACCGCAGCGCGCAAACAGAAACTGAATCAGGTTCGCTTGGAAGCAAGGACGGCGCCAGGTTGATAGGCGACGACCAGTTACGGTGCGTACAACGTACGCACCGCCTCCTGGGCGCGTTGCAACGCAGCTTCGTCGGTGAAAGCTTGGAGAAGCCTCTCTCTTGCGGAGCCGAAGAATGATGTAGCGGCGGTGCTTCTCAAAATTAAAACGTGCTCCTGATGGCGGATACGAAGGGATCTCCGAGTTCCTCGGGGCTTCTCATCTCAGGAGGCCGTTCAATTAAAAGGGGTCTTGCCGGAATGACCTCTCTGAAGGCTCCGCCTGTCTTCTGAGAGCTGGTCGTTCAAGCGGCGTCTCCGCGCGCATCCATGTGTCTTCGTTGGGTGGGTGAAAGGCTCGAGAGAGATTGCAGCGACATTGCAGGGGGGCTTCTGCTGGGAGTAATTTGTCTCTTCGTGACGCTGCTACTGCCTCGCTGCGCGGAGGGCAATATCCCGGAGAAGCTCGGAGACGAGGTCTTTTTAAGCTGAATTCTGATTTGTGAAAATGTAGCATTCCCCCAAGACAACAACGCTTATATTTTTCTTTACGTCAGCGGAAGTGCGTTCAAGAGCAGGTATCATTTCTTTAAGAAGCGACGCTTTAGAACCTGGCGCACAAAGTCTTTAGTTCGTGAGACCTGTCCTTTGTTTACTAGTCACTTTCACAAAACGATGCGCATGCTAATATAACGCCTGGCACATATCATCCTATCCTCTATTTCCATTAATGCGCCTCAGTAACAATCGGAACGGCAGGTCTCTTAATATAAACTCATTTCTGATAGCTTAACGGGCGGCGTAAAATGGAACGAGAAAGCTGGAGGTGACGGTGAATCGTTCGCACGGAACGTTTACGGGATTCATTGATAGTGACTTGACATCCAAGCAGAGAGACAAACAAAACATGTATGACATCGAAGACCAAATTGCAGCCCGCGTCAAGGTAAATTCTAGATTATAAACTGATGGAGATGATACGAATACTCCTACGTAACTCACGCTAGACAGAACGAGCAGCTCGTGCAGCCTCAGGTAGAATACCGTCAGGCACGAACGACCACTCTGATTGCAGTGTTAGCGCAACGCCTTCTGAGGGAATCAGCAACAGAATTAAAATAATGCTGCGCTCACTACCTCGATAGCTTTGAACTTTGAGCATCATCGGTTCGAGACCTACGTAGGGACGTCAGAGTCAGCATATTGCCCACGCTTTCGCGGGCCTCACACTAGGTTTGAGCATGTTTTTCTAACCACTGCCGAGGTACAACATGAAATAAAAATAACGGTCGGAGGAACATTCGCACTGACGGGCCTCCAATTTCTTCTTTTATTACTCCTTCGTGTATTTTTTATCATCTTTCATTTACCTTCTACCGTTCAAGCGCTCGAGTTACGTATTTGTCAATTCCCAATCAGGATATTTATTTCATTTCTTTTAAACTTTTAGCTTGAATGCCTCTTCTAACAATGCATTCTCCCTGCACCTCCCTATTCTTTGTCGCATGAATTCTATAGCTACGTGCAACTATCTTTGATATTATCACTACATGTCATCACCAACTGTACCCCAGATATAACAGCCACAACTTCGCACCTCGTACGTTACCGCGAATTTTCGCGTCGCTGTCACCGACAGCGCCGTACACGCGACTTCGCGCGAGCATTTCGCAAATTTTCGCACCATTCCCAGCGCCCGCCTCCCGGCCAATTTAAATCCAGCGGGAGCCCCGCAGCGTCACGACGGGCGCATAGCTCCCTCGCGTTAATCTCCCTCGCCTCCTCCCACGCAGCACCCGCCTCCGCGCGCCATATTTCCCCGGGGCAATCAGTCTGGATCAACAAGATGACTGCATTGAAGCGACGCTGCGGGCAGTGCCATGACTCACGCGAGAGATAGAGAGGCGCGGGAGCGCGGAATGCCGCAGATTTTCATCCCCTCATATAGTGGCCTCCCGGCGCGCCGCCTCGCCTGTGGCGATCTCCCATTCCTTCTATTTTTCCCACCCCTAACTGAACGCGTTATCAGCTATAGAACACACACAAGGTCCGCCGACCCTGTCTCTCTTCGTGTCTTTGTGTTTCTCACGCATTGCTCCTCGTTTTTTCGATTTCGGGGATGTGAGGTGCGCGCGTTTTTTAATGACGCTTCAAAGCCCAAGTGCAAACATTTCAGAAACTCGATGCACCAAGAATAACGAGGAGACGCCGATGAACGATCTTGGAAGGTTATGCGGGTTTAAACAAAGACTCGTAATTCTGGACAGGAACAAGCCATCATCTGCAGTTGCTATGCGCCTATGGAGACGGGAGGTCACATATAAGCGCGAAATGTGTGGTTTAGATTAGGATGGCCTGTTTTATATCGAAATACAAGGAGATAGAAAATATATCGGGTCAGAATACCATTCTTTTTATATACGCTTGTCTTTCCGTGTACCTAGATATAAAACTGAGCGACGCAACGCATTTTCATGGCGATGGGTACGACATTGCAGTATCGAGAAGAAACGGGCACTGCGAATAATGTTGCTTCGAGACTACAGTGACATTCCGCAAAAGCTCCAGACATCTATACCGGAAGAGTAATAAAAAGGCTAATATTAACAGCTCTTATTAATTACGTGCGCATACCAAGCTAGTATTACTAAGCTCATGGTAGATCAGCAAATCTCGCGTCTTCGTTTGTCCACCTTTAATATACGTGGATGCTCCTTCTGTATTTATTTCTGGTATACGTTCTCCCGAACACTTTTATTGATGCTTTTCCAGCACATGTGCAGCGCTAGCGTTAAGGCGCTCCCATCAACTTAGTAGGCTGTAAGCTGACGCCTGTGGCACTTAATTTGCTATAAGTGTGAACTCACGCTTGCACGGACAAGCGTCTTCGCTGAGCATTTCTTTCTTTCTGTGGTACGAAAGAAATTCCATTCGAAACTTTAAATTAGGCGTGGTTCTGCCTCTCCTTACGCGACTGTCTACACTGACAAACTCAGTAGATACATGTCTACACAAAATAATGGTGATGGAGCAGTTTTACTGTACGTGCTTTACACTATTAAAATGGATTATCTTAAACGTCGGCTTGCGTCGTTAGCTAAGCGACATCGAAAGTAAGGGCTGTAAAAATATCTTGTAGCAAAAATCTCTTGTACAATAATATCCACGTCAATTGCGTTTATATATCCGAATTTTGAGGCTCGTGATTCCGTTTTTACATCGCTGGAGTAATTTGAGACCTACAGCCCATCAACCGCGTACAAACACAGTTTTCATGTTTTCTCTCTTTACTGCCGCCAAGCCGACACTCGGAAATATAAGCTGTACGAAACATAAGCTGTGCCCTTCTTCGATTCGAGCCTGCGCAGTTACCTAGGATCGTGCTTCCCACCATTTCTTTTGCCATCGTTAGCGAACTGCGGCGTCACTGATGTACGATAAAGACGTACAGATCAAAAACAAGCCAGCGGGCAATGTAACGTACATGCCAGCAGCACTTTTTCACCAGTGCGCGCTTCTGGTATCGACACTCTCATCATTCCCAGCTCAGGGATAACGATCCTAATCGTAGCACTGGCCATCGCGTGTGACAAGCGACTCCACGGCGAGGCAGTCGTTCCCTCTCCGCGTGTGAACGAATGATGGTGTGCGGACCGAGCTCCAGCGTTCCGTCATCATCCGGCGCGGCGACCGGAAAAAGGAAGGGGCCCGGCACCCAGCACTCGGCATTCGGTTTGGAGGGAGTATGGGGATCAGCCAGTCCCCATACTTATTTTGTCGTTCTTCCCATCTCCCTTCCGCACTCCTGCGGGAGCACGTGGCGTTGACGTTGGTGCGCACAGGAAAAGCGAGGCTATTGGGCCTCGCTTTCCTGCCTCTGAGTCACGTGCGGCGCGTCCTCTTCGGCGGGACACCGCTGTCGCCCCGGAATTTCATCCCTCCTCTGTATATACTATGTACGCAGTCTCCGCATGCCGCCAATTTCCCTCCGCATCAATTGACGCACCCGCTCGTGTGTGTAGTGCGCCGGCGGCATAGCGTCGCGCACGGAACGGTGCCGGCTTTCTGTCCCAGGCAGGCCCCGCTCCCCAACCACCGCGCTCCCACGGTGTTGTTCTCCGTTCCTGCGGGAATTGTTCGAGGGCGGTTCGGAAAACGCGAATGAGCTGGACGGGGTGCGTTTCCTAATCTCAAAGGTTACAAGTCTAGCGAACTAAAGACAATGCTTGTATCTCTGCAGTTTCCGCTTCTGCTGACTTTCCACCGCCGATGTGACTGCAAACCTGCGGTTTGGAAGAAGTTTGTTAGCGCGGGAACGCGCACTGACACAACGACGCCCTAGCTATCGCATTGCCGCGTAGTCGTTCACTGCCGTTGGCCAGCGTCCTATGCGTTAACGCCTACATGCGCCTGCATCTGCTCCGAACAAGATAAGGGGCAGCGCAGGGGCGGACGCCATCTGATGGGACGTACAGGGTACTTGGGGGAAAGTGTATATTGCGCAAACGTGCGAGTCTGGACTGTGTGGTATAGCGTCTATACCTCTTCTGAATCCGCGCGGTGCTGCCCGTTGCTGTGCACGCGCTCAATGGACCATTTTCAAAATGACTTGCAGGGAACGTCGGCATGCGCCATTAGCCAATCGGCCATTTCGTCGTAGCGTCGACTACGTTGCGTCTACCGTATATAGACGCCGCACTATTCGAGCAGCTTAAGTTACCCGACGATGCGGGCGTATAGTAGCACCATGAAAATTCAACTGCGTGCCTCGAAGACGAGCCGTGATGCAAGTGCTCGCAGGTTAACATGGGCGGCCCATTATTGTGGCAATTTTCTTTCTTCCCTCGGCATATCGGTTGCAGTGGTAATGTTTTATGCATTATGCTGTTGCTATAATTTCAGTGTATCTTGACGTACTCTCAGATGAGAACACCGCAGCCTGGATTGATAGTTCGAATCGCCTTTATATCCACAAAACCCAACGAATGCATCTATCTATCTATCTATCTATCTATCTATCTATCTATCTATCTATCTATCTATCTATCTATCTATCTATCTATCTATCTATTATTATTATTATTATTATTATTATTATTATTATTATTATTATTATTATTATTATTATTATTATTATTATTATTATTATTATTATTATTATTGGACTAAAATATGTGACGGGAACAAAACCTAACGTGAATACATAGACTAGGGTGTAAATGACGGTGGTTAATTGTGTAGCTGATATTCAGAGGCGGACATGAACAAACTAGAGATATGAAGCATAGGACAGCAAAAACGGGGTAGCATAATAAAAGTGGCACGATCGACTGCCAATGAATATGCAAATAGTATCGAAAATTGAGCGACAGAATATGGAGCGATAAAATTAGGGAATATAAAGACATTGAATGGAATCGGGTGATTAAGACCGAAGAGCGTCTGTGGCTGTCTAGGCGAGTGCGCCTTCTGCTATACAGGCAAAATATGGATACTCCGTACAGATCTGAAGTACAGACAAAACAGTCCAAACACGGTGAAGATGGCAGAGATAATCCTCCTGCACCAGCTTCGCTGGTCTGTACGAAATACAAACTTTCTTCATACTCTTCACTAAATACTTTAACAAGTACTTTACCGTATGCCTGCTGAGATACGGAACTCTTGTCCATTTTGATGCAGATAAAGGTCGTTCATCGGGCCATGCGCCGAATTCCATATCTTCGTCTATAGACTTTAAAACCTGATTTTGCTGAGGATTCAAGCTTTTAGTGAGTGTGAATTCACAGGCGAGACAGGCTGACAGACGTTTAGATTACGTGCCTTCGTTGTTGTTCTCTTTTTTTTATCGCCTCCTTTATGCACCTACCACAGCCTTCGATCAGCCACGACCACGTCTTCGTTTTACTGCAGTCGCGTGGCGTTTGCATAAGCCGTCGCCCTCCAATAGAGCCCGTGGCCAGTCTTCGTCGCGCCGTAAAGTATGCACGAGGGTGCATTCAAATAATGGCATTCGCCTGTAGGCGCCTGCACCCGCGAACCGCTTTTCTTGCGTTTCTCGTGTTTGCCCTGATGCTACGTTTCGCTTGTTGCCGTTGCAGCCTATTTCTATGGTCGTTGTTGCTGTTTTCACTTACGGGTTTTATTTTCTTCTTCTTCCACTTCTCGAGCGAGGTCATGGCTTCTATACCTCGGTCTCCGCATGAATAAATTAGCAGTAGCACTTTTGTTGCATGAGCGCGCTCAGCATTTTGTTGTTGAGGGGAGTGCAAAGTTTTTCTTTTACGTGTGCCGGCGCCGAGAGCAAACAAGGACACTTGTGCTGGAGGTGAAAAAAAAAGAGTGGAAAGAAGAGAGGCGTTACCGTTCTGCATAAGTAAAAGGGGCAGCGCGGAATTTCTATAACGACTGAGAGCGCGAAGAGAAAGCGGACCGCTAATGTTCACTTTCGCGAGTGGTTTTCTTTCTTTCTCCCTTCTTCTTCTTAGAAGAAGACAGAGTGCATGAACTTGTGCCTGGAAATGGCATATTTAGAGAGGTGAGTTCGCGAGAGCTTATTGAAAAGTCTTCACCTCGACGTCTAAAACATTCAATGTTGAACGCCGCATTACTTGCGGTGGGAACAAAGACTTCATTCTTAGAATTCGCATCACCTGCGCATTGCAATGTCTTCAACGTATACCACCTCATCAATGCGGCAGAAAGTGGCGCGTGGCAAGTTAAAAAATAGGAACAGTTTCGCCCATAACACTACAAGCGACTACAAGCGGTTCGACAATCGATTACGAGCCGTAATAGCTTTTTAAAATTGCGCATCCAGATGGCGAAACGGAAGGACAAGGCTTTATCAAAAGCCGGACTTTTCTATTGGTTCCTACTAAACCAGCCAACTAGCTAGTTCCTTACTGCTAGATTTGCTCGACAAGGGGTGGGTACTAATAACGTCTCTTCTATAAAAAAAATATTGAAAGAATCTAAGCGCAATAAAGCGTTATAACAGCATACGTACAACTCCAACCGAGCGCGAAAATGGCTCGTCATGATTTATCTGCTAAATCAGCGGCAGTGCTGAGGTTACTAGAGTGCACGAAATGGGGTGTGCACTGATGGCTCGATTTTGAAGGTGCATGTAGACGAATAAAACACTATGAATGTATTGCTTGTCATATATACTTGTAGGTGCCATAACACGAAGACATTAGTTTCTTTTGAGGCAATCATCGCAGATTTGTGCTAGATACTTTCATCACCTTCCGACGGCATATATAGGAAATGCCCGTTGCAGCTGAAAGCGCCTATTTTACTATGTCTAGATCACGTAATATGGCCGGATATTCTAGGTCGGTGAGGATAAATATGTGTAGACGAAAGGACCTGTGTCCTCTCGGACAAATTTACATGTGTTCAGTATTCTAAGGAATATGTAGCGGCTTCATTGTCGCCTTGTTAACAATGGAAGCGGTAAAAGCTGGGACTCGCTTGCCTTAGCGGTGGTACCATACAAAATACACAAGTTTGAAGTATGAGATGCCCTTGAGCACGTCTTAAGGTCCGCTTTTTGTCTATTCTGGAATCACGCTCAAGAAAGGGTCTAGGGTATAGTTTTTTTTTAGCGCACACTAAGTAGAGTGTACCCTTAGCGCGCATGCAACTTGAAAAGCAGCCTTATCCATAGAATAAAGTTCTCTGTATGTATCAATAAAGTTCTTTGTATGTATGTATCCATAGCCTTGAGACAACGTTGAACATCTGTCCACTGGTGTAGTCTAGTGGTTATCGTGCGTGAATGTGTATGCATTATGTTACTGTAAATCACTGCTACTTGTTAGTCCTGAAGTACAAATATTTTATTTCCTGTTTAATTCGGAGTTGCTGCGCATCCTCACCTCTCGTTACAAAGCGCAAGCCTCCAACAAGTGCAATTAATGTCAGGAAAAGCAGTTCAGAGAGCTAAGCGCGATCAAATGTTTAAAGCACGTACTATACTAATGAATTGCATTTTTGACATGGTGCCAGCAAGATTACTTTGGTCAAAAGAAACAGGGGCCATCGCCCATATCTAGCGTCCGCCGCGGTGACGTAGTGGAAGGTGCGACCACCATGGTGGGGTCGCATTTTCTATGGAAGTGAAAGTGGTGGAGGCCTGTGTACTGCGCGTTATCAACACACGTTAAAGAACACCAGGTGGTCGAAGTTTTCTGAGCCCTCCACTGCTGCACGCGTCATAAATCTTATCGTGATCTTGGCACGCGGAACTCCACCAATCATTATTGTTGCTCATATTGACCATTTTCTACTTTGAATCGACCCTTCCCGACCTTTCTACGTCGCCTGCCCTTCTTTCAGGTTTCAACGTCCGCACATCTTCCTACAACTGCTGTCTTATAGCACAGTAACACTCTCTCCCCTTTGGCTCTCAGGACTTATCGCGGAGGAGGCGGCGGCGGCGGCGGTTAATCGACGCCACCGATGACGTAGTCTCCACACAAAAGCGACCACGTCTCACCCGCGTTCCCTTCTGATGAGCGCGAGCTGCGGCTAATTGGATCCGCCGGTACAGCAACGCCAGTCACTCTCGGCGGCGATCCGCTCTGAGAATGGCCTAATGAGAAAGTTCCCGGATCGAGAGTAACGACCTGGCCTCCCATACTCTTCTCTCTGAGCTGCCCGCCGCAGAAGCCGTCGCTATTGGCGTCGCACGATGGACCCTGTCATTGTGCTGCTTTCAGTCGCACGCCCCCCCATCGACCAGTTATGGAGGACAGCGTTTCCGCTTGCCGGTTGTGTGGGGCTGGGGGAGGGGGGAATTTTTCATTTCGCGTGCTGGATTGATGGCGCGTCAGACCGTGGGTTGGTGGGTACAACCGAAGTGCCTAATCTAATTCCCTTTAATTGGCGCGAGGTTGTACGAGTCACTCGCCAATCTTCTCTTGCGGTTCCTGTAAGCAATGCGAGTCGTGTCGCTGTTCGGAGTCCCAGTGGGATTATGTCTCTGCTCTGGTTGGCAGAGCCGGCTTGAGCTTCGGGTTCTCTGGTTGCAATGCACCAGAAACGCACAATATTCGTTTCATTTCAGTTGCTATGAAACACGCTGCCTATATGTACTCCTCTCGCGGTGTCATCGAGGTGCATCCCATGGCTACGCCATGGAAGTTTCTAGATTTGCGGTCTGTGCAGTGTTCATACGTCGCTGTCTTTATTTCTTGTTCTAATTAAAGCAATTGAATGCGCCAGTTTATACTTGACTATAGCCATCGGAATAGCATGAGAGAATAATAGCTATTACTTTCATTTTCTCACACTGCGCATCTTTCTATTTATGTAAACCTCTTCTCGTTATTATCACGACAGACGTTAACATCGGCTTTGTCCTCATAGCACCTGTTTGTAGTAATGACGTCTCATAGTTAAATACAGGTAGACAGCTGCTTTCATTAAGGTTAAGCTCGTAAACAGTGTAGTAAAAAGCGCAAATACTGCATGGAATTGCGCCTTGCATGGCATGGCAAGACGACAAGCCTACGTATATCATTTAGTCGTATACTATTGAATAATTCACGTTGCGAAAGCTTCGAATAGCATAGTTTCTACTTTGTGCACTGCGGCCTGCCTATCTGTTTTTTTTTTTATTTGTGCAAGTCTTTCTTTTTTCTTCTATCGCGTGCGACTAGGCTTCGTGTGCCTGTTCAACCCTCCGAGGCTGAATACAGTACGGGATGAAGTCAAATAGGTTCAACGGTGTGTTGCTAATTATATCGTAACCTCGCACATGCCATCTTGCAATGTTGCTTATCGATCTTTCGAACGTGTAACATTTATTTTCATGGTGATATTTATTTTATTCACCGTCATATGAGCCCACTCATGCTGCGGCCATGTGTCTTTACTTTCGTATAAAAACAGGCCAGGACAGCACGTCGTTTTGCTAACGTTCTTTCGTAAGGAGGCA
The DNA here is from genome assembly GCA_013339685.2 of Hyalomma asiaticum. Taxonomy (NCBI): domain Eukaryota; kingdom Metazoa; phylum Arthropoda; class Arachnida; order Ixodida; family Ixodidae; genus Hyalomma; species Hyalomma asiaticum. Next base: position 134,196,055 of record CM023482.1, on the reverse strand, counting down.
AGCCGTCAGCACGGGATGCCTATTCTTTTCATTATTACGTAACTACCGCGACTGTAAGCGCCGTTTCGTGGACGACGCAGTGGCGACCACTTTAGTGCAAATACTGGAAGACGTAAGACTACATAATCGGTGTCTACGAACTCGGAAAGCTGGCAGTACAGCCGTAAAACGTCGCCGACGACGACGCGACCCGTTAACACGATCGCGTAAACACCACCGCCCAGCGCGTCCTTTCGTCAGACCCACCACCACCGCCGTCTGTGCGCACACGTAGGTTTCTCATCGTCGCAACAAGAAGATAAAGACAATAATGTCGACGCGACGTCTGCGTACTGCACGAAGACACGAAGGCCATGCCATTCGTTTACAACGTCCTTCGGGGCGCCTGTTTTATGGACGCCCTAGGAAAGGACGACAGCGTCGACGGCGGCAGCCACCGAGGACGCACTTCTAAATCTGCTTGATAGATGTCGCGGCCTGTCTCTAACGCGCCGCGCGCCCTGGCAACTGAGGGCTCCCGCTTGCCGGACCTCAATCGATCCACTCGGGGAACTGCGTAGCTGCTGCACTTCGCATCTGAAGGGAATTCTCTTTTCGATGCTTCTGCCAGCACCACATTCGTTTGTTTTTTTTTCTTGATTTTTGCATCACTTCATCTCTTCCTTTTACACACGTGCCATCGTTCTTCCGATTACGCTTTATACTGCGGCCCGCTTTTGCTCCCTCTGTCTCCTCTATCCGTATGGCAGTTCCTGGTTTCGTCCTCGAGCCAATTTTTAAGCCTGTTTTTTTTTTTTCTCTTTCTTCGCTACGTCTTATCGACATCGCGATCTTGCGCAATCTCTGTTCTTGGTTTTCTATTGGACTATATGGGATTCCCGTCCCTATTCCCCTTTACAACTATCGCGCATCCTCTTCCGCATATTGACTATATACCTATTGTGCCAGCGCCTGGCCGAATGATCTACGATGCGTGCGAGTGCATTCCATGTTCGATAGCTTCGCTTGTCCCATCTTCTTGCGTTTCCTAAATAAGTTCTGCTCTTCTTTCTTTTTTTCTTTTTTTTTTCTTTGGGTGGGAGGGGGGTCTATCTCTCACGTCAAGCCTAGGCAACCATTCAACCGGATCAGATAAGAACCAGCATCTTAAATTCCAGCGGTTCCTTTCGCAGTCCGATGATACGAACAACTTTCGAAGACTGCATGAAACTTTTCGAAGGAAAACATAAAAGGTGGAAAGAGATCGCTGAACGCAGCCGGAGATATCGAGTAAAGTGGCAGTCAGAGATGAAACTCGGGTGGCGTGAGTGGCCCGTTCTTACGCAAATTTTAAGGCTCGAACTTTGTTTTATGTTGCTTTTTTTTAGATAACTGTGCGCAAGTCTCCTAGAAACTTCTAATATAGGTAAAAAGAATGAGTGTAGTATACTGCCTTCAATTCGTGCATGTTACACGCACGATATTCAGGTGCCGAAGGTGTGACGTTCTGTCTGTCTGTCTGTCTGTCTGTCTGTCTGTCTGTCTGTCTGTCTGTCTGTCTGTCTGTCTGTCTGTATTCTTTTTAAACCACCAAAATAAGACAAAAGGAAACACGCCCGCTTCCTACGTTATCGTGGTTAAACACGGGGGGTAGTTAGATTTTGTACGACACTGAAAATGAGAAAAATAAAACCATATTTAAGAATAGAAAGAGGCACTAGAGAAGAAGTTCCATACAACAAATTGCGTATCAGGTTGCTCTTGCTTACAGACAGGGCTTCTGCAGTTCACTTTCCAGGCACGACTTCCTAGTTTCACTTGGCCGTAATTCAATCACCTTTACTCAAAAGCAGTAAATTCGTACTTGCGAGAAGCGTATTATGCGAGCGATAACATTATGCAACCACTTTACACCGCCGTATAAAACTAAATAAAAGACACGACGTACGTGAGATAAGTTACTTCATTTAAGCTTCATGATTGTGAGGAGGCGTTTCTGCTCAGCCGGCTTCGTTCTCAATAATTCTCATCCCAGGTGCTAGTACCGGCAGAAAGTAAGTTTAGCTAGAGAAATGAGCGCAATTAAAGTTGGAAGGCGCGTGCTGAAAGTAGCGTACTGACGAAGTTTCGACGCGCGTTGAGTAAGTAAAGGTGCTTTATAGACAGCGACTAAAATTATGCTACGTACGCTTTATCTGGGCGAGCACTCAGCACTGCATCGTTCCAAAATTATTAACTTTACCAGAGCGCAACATAGTAATGGATTCAGTGTTCTAGGTTAGCTAAGGGACGCCGCAAATTCTATGTAAATTGACATTGAATGCTAAGTATAAAATAAAATAAAGGGAGGGGGGGGGGGGGGGTAGTGTCGTTGAGGTTGCTTTCGCCGCAGTAAGAAGCTGTCCGCAGAGAAGCCAGCTTCACGCACCTCGTCAGTTCATTGTTTTTCTGTCGCAATGTCTAACCTACTAAATGCAGAGATAAGGACGTTTCGAAGAAGGAGAGAGAACGTGGAGGTGGTGCTTCCACGATCGAGAATATTCACTTACATCTTTCCCTGCATCGCCTAAGTCATCTGCATTATAGAAGTCTGACTTCCGGCCCATGATACTATCACGCTCTGCGATTAAAAAAAAAAGTTTCTGTTTTAATTGCAGCGCTAAACACAGTTCAATTTCTTCTTTTTTTTTTGAACAAATGCACTCTGAGCATGACGTAGTAAAACGGCCATCGACAAAAGCTTGGGTTTCCGATAAAATTAACTTAAATGTCATTTCGGCGACTTCAGGGCTCGAGTTTAACGCCGCGTCGCCAAACATGCTACGTTACTTTTGTTCTTTGTTTCATGCTTCACAAACCGGCCGCAACGCAGTTTTTCACCAGGCGCGGCCAGTAGACTGGGAACTACGTGTAAGTTTGCAAATGTGTGTGTGTGTGTGTGTGTGTGTTTGTTTTCTTGAAATCCAAGGTGATACCTTGCGGACACATTACCGCAAAATCCAAGAAAACCTGTAATTGCCTAACGACGTGCAATTTCGCTTAAACCGGGTCACTCGCGCGTTTGGAAGCAATCTCGCGGATTGGCCGATTGCTTAAGAATTCTATCGCCCCTCTTTCACCAAAGTCCGATATCACGTGAACCGTTAAGTCTGTAATCTTCCGAACACTTGTTTAAAAGGGAAAATAAATATAATGGAACATACTCCCCCTTCTCTCCCTCTTTCTCTATTCTCTCATTCTTTCTCTTGCGAATCTAGAAGGCAGTGGAAATCAATGCTTTCAACTACCACTTTCGAATATGGCGTATTCGCTTGCTTGTATTTTTCTGCCCTAAGAACACGCCTCGTTTCTTACATTCGCTCGCCGATTCTTCAAGTGGCACACGATCATCGTACGTGTACGCGTTCTTGCGCCAGGATCGACCGCCCTGCTTGCGTCAACAGAGATGCCGGTGGCCCATTACAGTGCATACATATTTTTTTTGTCCCACCAGATATGTTTTCGAGAGTAAGAAACCGAAGAGAAACACTCGACAAAATGTATACATTTATCCACCCGTAAAAACAAATAAACGAATGAGGCAAGATTTTTTCCACCGCCGCAAAACACATGTCTCCGCTTCATCGCTTCGAACGCGCCATCGTTTCGTGAGAATTTGAGGAATGACTGCTGCTTCTACGGTGAAGAAAAAGGAAAGCGAACGTAATGCGTGTCCTCGTTCCTGATTCTGCTTACAAGTGCTTACATCTTTTTTTTTTCTTCCTCTTGCCTTCATTTTGTACAACAAAAGCCGCCATCGATGGCTTTTTCTCGGTGTTTCCAAGTGCCTTCGTGCTTTGGAATAACAAATGCAAAACGCCTTCGAAGGTTCGAAATTTCATACGATACTGGTTCGAGAGTCTTTTCTTATTTGTTTTATTTTTCAGGTGGCAGGCTGACTGATTATATATCCCAACTCTTTCATGGGAGAAACTTTCACAATTGTACACAAATACACAAAAACAAAAGGAAAGGAACAATCATTTACATGTTTTGGCAGGCGTGGACACGAGAAATGCGAGCGCCATGCTGAAAATCTGCGCAGGGCAGCAACCGAAGTGCGTCACGGCGTATACTGTGTGCAAATGGTCGCGCTTCCAGTTCTCTGCTTTCTCGTCTTTCTTTCTTTTTTGCTCTTTTTTTTTTGTGGAGCTTCAATCGTTTCCCTGTTTGCTGAAAACCAAGCAATTTACTTACCGCGTGGATCTGAAAGGGAAAAAAGGATGGCTGTCCTCGTTTCGTTCGGAGTTCCCCCCCTTTATTTATTTTTTTTTTTTGTTCCCGTTTCTATTCGAAGCATTTCGTTTAGATTTAGTAACATTCTGAAAGAAAGTTCAGTGAAACAAATAAGCGAGGGACCAGGACTGTTCCAAAGCAAATCTGCAGACGTCTGGAATCCGAGAATTTATGCGAACGATTCGAGCCAAATGTGCATCTCTCGTGCACTGTATACAAAACTGCGCCCTGTTTCTTTTCTCCTTGCGAAACCATCAGCGTTGCTGCGCAGAAGTAAACGAACCAGCGAAATGGAGCTGGTTCGTCAGGCAAGGTATTTCGTGCACGTGTTTCATGGGGTCCATGTACCTCAAATAGTTATGGTTAGAGGCTAGTTATGGCATGCACATTTTTTTTTTTTCACTCGGCGGGAAATCATGCTGCGACCTCAGTAAGCGACATTAAAGAGAAACACGAGCTCGTATTTTTGCCCTAGCTTGTCCCGCCGGTTTAAAAAGCGACAAAAAGATTCTGCAAAAGACCCTTTACGAATGGTGGGTTTATCTGAGCGTCGACGACTACAATTTTGAATTTAAGCAATCGCGCAACGTACGTTCGTGTTCTTTTTCGGCTTAAAAGATCCACAGTGATAGCGTAGTAGCAAAGGTTTCTCAATGGTAAGCTCGAGGCTGCGGGCTTGGTTCCCAGCCCCTGCCATCGAGTTTAAATGGGGCAAAGACGATCCGTTGATGTAAAACATTGCCTGGATTGTAATTTTGATATTTGCTAAAGGAGACCCACGTAGTTTACCGATTTGCTGACTGAAGCCCGCGTGTTCCCGAGTTCCTCACTACAGCGTGCCTTGTAACATTATTGTCGTTTTGGTGCGTAAGTTCTTATATAATTATCTTATTATCGTGCTTACATTGGTGGTGGAGTTGGACATTCTGTATGTCATGGCTAATAGAGCGACCGCCATTCCTCAAACAGGCACACTTTATTTTTGTTTCGCACAGCCGCTTGTTATACCGTGTTCCGGAACACGAAATCTCGGGTAGCCGTTAGTGTTCCTCCTTGTCAATTTGTCCACTCAACTTTTGGTTAGTCCTATACAGCTCTCGCCGCTATTCTTTTTAGAATATTGTAATGAATATGTTCTGTATTATTTGCCAGAATGTTCTCGGTCACTCGGCTGTGGAACACATGTATACAATGTGAGGAAATCGATTCAGAAGCTCAGCCATGCAGCAAAAACTTGCAGTGCGTGAAAGACTTTCATAGCCAGCATGAAGTCTATTAGTGAACCGCAGAATATTTTTTTTTCTCATCTCCTGCACATACATACATTCACTTTTGCGGATAATGAAAGTGAAGATGTTCAGTCAGCGTCTTTGTACTGACGAATTCGCCGCTATCCACAGTTGGCGATTCAGATTTTCATGCTGGAGTTTCAGTGCTGGCTAAAAGCTGGATGGTTGAATCACAAGTCGAAGTGACCGCATCAAAATGGGGCTGGAATGCAAAGTCTGCGCGCTTTACTTTCAATTAAGTTTAAAGATTTCGAACGGGCTAAAATAATCGGGACCTACCAACTAAGATACTGAGATTTCAGGGGCAAACTGTAAGATTTGTATGCCTCATTAAAAATAACGGTTACCGCAGTATCCAAATGAAAACAGACGTTTCCAAACAGAGCAGGAGCTCTGGCGAAGACAAGTCCACTTCTCAAAATGTTGGCTTAGTGGCATTCATTGTTTTCCATTTCTTGCAGTGATATGTTCATTATAGCCGCATCACGTATGTTAATGCCCTAGGAGAAGAACTGGCGCATCTCCACGACCGCGCGATGTACGAATGATCAGTCTTGGAATGGTGGAACAATCGAGGTTCAAATAAGAAAGCCACGAAGACGCTATTAGCTTCCTACAGCAACGGGCCAAGCTGAGCTTCTGTAACACTACTGCGTGCGTGCGTGCGTGCGTGCGTGCGTGCGTGCGTGCGTGTGTGTGTGTGTGTGTGTGTGTGTGTGTGTGTGTGTGTGTGTGTGTGTGTGTGTGTGTGTGTGTGTGTGTGTGTGTGTGTGTGTGTGTTTACCTATCTCTTTCTCTTTAACTATCATTTTGTTTTCCTTTTAACTTGTCTATCTCCCCTTCCCCAGTTCACAGTAGCGAACTGGATGTTCTATTCTGGTTAACCTCCTTTTCATCTGCGCAGCTCTTATTTCTCTCTCTTACTGCTGAACAAAATAGCAACGATACATGTGTACAGCGTGTACCACGGCCCCTTATCGCGGTCGTTCGACTCCTTGCTCTTTTCGCTTCCTCAAGTGTTTGCTCAACGTTCTTCCTGTCTCTCTCTCGGCGTTCCCGTTATAATCCTTCTTATCTTTCCGTTTCGTCTCTTCACTGCTATCTGCCCTCTGGAGCTTCGTTCGCTGACCGTTCGTCGCCGTTCCGTTCTAGCTTCCTTTACTCTCTTCTCTCCTCGCGTTCGCTTTTTCGAGTCCCTGCTCCTACTCTATAAATTCCGCTCGTGGAGCTGTCCTCACCCGGACACCTCTGGCGCACTGCCCGAAAAATACCTTTTCGTTAGTGCGACCGCTCCTGGTGAAAGTGGTGTCGGCCTAGCTACGAAACTATAAAGAGGAAATACTAGCAGCCACCCGGTGCCCGACGTCGTTATTCCTTTTTACTCGCGTGAAAAAACGACAAGCGGGGAAATTGGGAAAGAGAAATAAAAATAGGAGGTCTCTCTGGGCCTTTTCCAGGACTAAGGAGAGCGACCGCGCTATCAGGTGAAAAACACGAATGGGGGAGAAAACAGGGAAAGGTTTTTTCGAGTGACCCGGAAGCGTTGCGTTTTTTTCTCTCTCTCTCTCTCTTCTCTTCCGGGAAAGCGAGCGGAGTTGTCCGGAAGTTGAGAGTTCGACCGGGCCAGCAGCAGTAAGAGATCGTTCGTGGCGACGCCACTGGAGGCCATCAGCGCACGTGGGGGGAACGACCTCACGGCGGTGACCCGGACCCGGGCTCGGACTCGGACTCGGCCACGCTTAAGGAGGAATAGTGGGAAGGAGGAAATAGGTGGGAAAGGAGGAGAAAGTGGGGCTGCGTGCCAAGCGAGAGAAAGAGAGCTTCCGACTAGGCGAAAGAGAGCTTAACGGCCCGCGGAACTTTAAAAACAAAACGACACCACCCCACCCAACAGCCCTGAGCCCCCATTTTTGCATGCGGTTGGAAAGCAGGAGACGACTTCCGCCATGCAGTCGGAACCTTTGTGACAAAAGTGTAACAAAATTGTCTCTATTCGCGGCGTTCCCTCTGCGTGCTTGTATGCAGAACGCGCAAGCATGAATGTAGTCTGGTTCTTTCGAGGAGTCACGCGAAAGTTATGACACTTTAGGAAAACGAAATCTGTTTGCATAAAAGGGGGCCCCATCTTGAACTAAACGTAAAAGGTAAGCGGGAAGAAAGCCAAGATCTATAAAAGTAGTGAGAGATGCAGGCCGAGACAAGCAGAAATCGATGGCTATGTCTGTAAAAAGTGAAAGGTTTCATACGTTCGTCTTATAAACACGACACTCTGACAGCACAATTGTCTAGCGCATTCTTCTTGTTTGCACCATCATTGATCTCAGGAATTGAGAACGCTTCTGATCGAAACAGTACAAATATTACTGAAAGTCTTAGAAGGTGTGTCGCAATCTCTTTTCCACCGTCCTATACATTGGTGACTACGGGGAGATCAATAAAAAGTGCGTTGCGTTTATTCTATTGTTTCCGTTTGATATGTGTCACGAAGAAATCAATTTAAGGAGGTAGGGAGGAAGATCATACCTCGTACAGAGCACATCATCCGTAAATTAAAAAAGAAATAGTCAATTAGATTCTGCTGCTTTACGAGTCGCAACCAAAACACGATTATGATGCACGTCCTAGAGGAGGACTCCGCATTATTTTCAACACCTCGCTTTCTGTATAGCGTGCACCTAAGTGAAAAAGTGTTCTTGCACTTCGTTTCCATTGAAATGCGTTCACCATAACATGGGAACCAAGCGGGCGTAGACGAGCTTAGCAGTGGAACTTAGCAGCTACGCGACGATTACGCATGTAAAGGATCGTCAAGCCACAGCTTACAGCGCACATATAACTTTCTGGGCACCAGCGTTTTCTCTCAAGGCATTTCTGTTGTAAGATTAAAAAACATCTGCTTTCAAGAATAATTATTGCCGGTGTTTTGTGGGCCCAAATCACGACATAATCATGAGGCATGCCCCTGGTGGAGGGCTCCGGACATTTTGTTTGTCTGTGGTTCTTTAACGTTCACTGGCCTCTAATATTTAGCCTCCATCGGAATGCGACATCCATGACTGAAACTTCAAGCATCCAAACACTCAAACTACTATACCACGGCGAAGGCTTTTACGAAGGACCTTGTCTCATTTTCATGACTAGAGAGACGAGAGGTCTCCGGTGCGTTGCCGCGCGCACGAGAATACCGCTGCTCGCGCTTGTGTTTGAGAAAAGCCGACGGTAACACTACGGGATCTCGCATATCTTGCTGGAGGTTTATCAACGTCGAAGCACCCGGCCTCTCCATGGGTCTAAAACACAGCATGAGAAAGGGCCTGGGCGCCATTTTCCAAGTCGCAGCCGCTTCGCTCGAGGCTTGCGTAATGTAAAGCTTGTTAAGGAACGCGTCGCGATAACGCTCGTCCCACGCGATGCTCCCAATGACAAAGACTGAGGCACACACGCAGCCCTGGTTCTTTTTCAAGGGCGAGGGCGACCAGATGTTTCCACTCCGAGCGGTTCTCAAGATGGCCGACGAGGATAAGTCCGCAGGCGTCATCTGAGGCCACGCTGGGTGTAGCGAGGTGCCGTGGAGCGAGCTGCGCGCCGAGATTGAGCCTGGAGACCTAAGGAAAGACATAAAAAAATTTTAAAAAGAACTGCTTGCCAGGCGACGTCCTTTCGCGGTTGACTGGAGAGCACGAGATGCAAGCAGCTGGGCGGCAGATTCGGAAGTGGAAAATCGATATGCATATTAGTGAAGTACAGGCGCGGATCTATTACAAAAGAAGCGCGTGGCGTCGGTGCGTACGTAATTGCACTGCTAAGTAACTGAAATATTCAAGAAGGAACGCAAGCTGCAGTTAGGTCTCTGAGATGCCTTCTGTATATTTGTTTATAGTGGAACATGTGCAGCTATTATTACAACCGTTATTCAGGCAACATTTCTGACAAAATTAATTTTGGGGGATTTACGTGCGGAAAGCATGATATGGTCATCGGTGACGCCGTAGCGGGGAACGACGGATTAATTTTCATCGGTTCTTTAACGTGCGGGTAAACTCAAGTTCACGGCTGTATTTGCGATTTCACTCTCGTCTAAACATGGCCGCCGTAGCCGCAAATTGAAGTCGTATTACCGTGCTTAATATTTAGAATAAGTGAGAAATGGTGAGAGACACTATTTGCCAGTTTCTTTTTTTTACTGACACTAAATAAATAAATAAATAAATAAATAACTAAATAATAAATAAATAAATAAATAAATAAATAAATAAATGTTTTCTGTAAGTTGGCTATAGCAATAAGCGTGAGACGGATAGGCGAAAACGACTAAGCCTTCTGAACCCATGAAAAACGGATGGTGTGTCCTGTAGATTTCTTTCCTCACTTTGCAGAACGACACTGGTGTGTAATGCCCGCTATTTATGGGAATGGCATGGCGCGGCAGGGCTTTGGCAAATAACGCACAGGAAGTTGCCTGTCCCAACTCTCGAGGCGGTAATCGCTAGTATTGCAACGGTGCGACGTGTGTCGGAGGAGCTAAAAGGGCGACTGCAAATAAAGCAACGTGAACCTTTCCTGCGCACCGCCTTTCCCACCCACGCCATCACCACCACACTTCTCACGGCTCTTTACTATCTCTTTCTGTCTCCTTTCACCCCTTCCCCAGTGCAGGGTAGCAAACTGGATATTTTCTCTTCCGGTTAACCTCCCTGCCTTCCGCCCATCATCTCTCTCTCTCTCTTACTATCTCACCTCATCTTCATGTTCTAGTTCTTACTCACTTCGTTCGTACATTGCATTCATCAGCTGCGGAGTTACTTCAGGAAAAGAGCGAAAGCATATAAGCGAAATACGACAGAAAAAAATAAACGATCAATAAACGATCGAATTGCGAGGACAGCGCCACTTTCTATAATGAACACGGAGCAAAAAAAAAAGAAAAACAGTAACACAGCGTCGGCAATAGGTGAACGGTTGACGTAGATAAGCTTGTTAGTTAAGACACTGATCCAGAAAGGTGTCATGGTTAGAGTTTAGCACGAAGTGACAGGTAGGTTAGACACAACAATCACCGGACTCGAGTTGAGACACACAATGCACCACACACTGACGCTCTGTCTATTGGTGTATTCCTTCCTTGTGTATGTCGCTTTAGCGCCCCGAAGCTCATGTTTCCTGACTGAGAGGTTGGTTTTCAGTCGATGTTGGAATATTGTTTTGTTTACGGCTAAGCTCGGTGACGCGGGTTAGATTGCCGGCCATAGCGGCCGCATGTCGATGGGAGGAAAGATAATGTGAAAGGATTGATTTGGTTAGATTCGATTTTGATTGAAATGCAGCAACGCACTTCGTGCACTCAGATTTAGGAGCATGTTGAATCAATCCGGAGACGCCCATTACATCACTTTTATGTCACGTGAAAGCCTAGAAATAATTAATTGTTGTGTTTCCCTTCCTTAGTTTCTTGTGACATTGCGCTCTACGTTGTTATTTCTGCCTCTTTTTTTAATGCATGTCTCGACGTTTAAGATATCCGATGTCCCTCCTATTGTTATGTTCCTTGTTTTACGTTATTATTATTATTATTATTATTATTATTATTATTATTATTATTAGTAGTAGTAGTAGTAGTAGTAGTAGTAGTAGTAGTAGTAGTAGTAGTAGTAGTAGTAGTAGTAGTAGTAGTAGTAGCAGCAGCAGCAGCAGCTTAGCAATCAGAAAGAGGCATTGCAATACAATCTGAGAAAAGGGTGGTAGGCGTGCTGAGCGAATAGCTAGATCATGGCATAAGAAACAAAAGATTGGGAAGTCACGTCGCTTCAAAGTGCAGCTAAACGGAGTTTTCCGAATTACTTCCATTTCCGACACGTAGGAGCAACCTCGTTTCCCGAAGTATGTAATACTCAACATATTATTTTGTTTGTTTGTTTGTTTGTTTGTTTGTTTGTTTGTTTGTTTGTTTGTTTGTTTGTTTGTTTGTTTGTTTCAAACTCGTACAGGAACATTTCTCCTGTGCACTTCGATCGCGCCTCTGCGTTGGGCTTTGCGGCAATGTTCAGAGATGAACCAGTGCTAGAGAGCCAACTTACGGGGAGCTTTAGAAAAAGGACTGTCGTCCCTGACGTCGCGCACAAAACAAATGGTGAGCTAAACCTCCAAATATAATACAACGAAGAAGCGATTTGAGAAAAGGAAAGGAGGAAGTGGATAACTCTAAAGGAACGAAAGCCGGGTGAACGTGCTCTTGCTTGGGAAGTGGAGACGAGGAGAGCGCAAGTTGGAAAAAAGAAGGCACATCAGCGAAATGATAAAGGGAGGCCAACAAATATGCCTAAAAAAATACAAAGAAATAAACGGCAATGGAATCTACGAAGCAGCCTTACAAAGCCGCGACGGAAAGGCGGTGTCGCCTGGCTCAGCGGCCTTTCCTTAGAGAAAGCCAGGGCGATGCTGTGAGGAAGGAAGACCTCGCCGCCTTGCAGGAAAGCCGCTGTCCAGGCAGTGTTATCAAAATGGTACCTACTAGAGCGACAGAGAGGGGGACGAAATAAATGAATTGGCTTAGGGGAACCAGCAGAGACTATAGAACTAACGAAGAAGCCGAAACGAAGTTGAAGTGTAGGAAGACGAGGAAAGGGAGAGTCAAAGAAACGAGAAGAAGGTTACAAAAGTTGGAAGAAAACATTCCATTGAAGCCAGAAGGCTACACAAAGAAAGAAAAAAAATAAACATGAAAAAACCGCGATGAAGCGCCTCCCTACGAAAGTATGTGGCGTGAAGAGCAGATCAATGAAAGAGGGTCAGAGAGGAGATGCACTGGAAAGAATGCGTGGGTTTACAACACTGCGAAAGAAGCGGAAGAAAGAAAGGAGGAATAAAAAGTTAGCGGAGTAAGCTCATGCACGTAAAAGGCTCCGCAAACAGCAGCAGCACTACAGCGATATAGAGGGCAAATGAGCTGAGCACTAACAATGAACTGAAGAAAGGAAAAAAAAAAAACCTGAGGGAAAGCCCATGAAAGGGGGACAACGGTAATACAGGGCGCGGTGCTCGCCCGCAAGACCCAAACACAACGGCATGTAAAAAAAAAAATAAAAGGAAGAGGAAAATAGAGGACGACGCCGGAAAGAGGAGCGAGAGACGAAAGGACGACGACGCGAAGGAGAGAGACGAGAAAGATGAACCAGCGGGAGAACGGGAGAGAGTGAGAGGAGAAGGGTAGTGCAGGGTCTCCTTCTCCTCCTTCAGTCTCCTTCAGTCGCGCTCTCCTCTCCACCCTCGCGAGGGCTAGGCTCCCTGGCTCGGCAGCCATTGGAAACAGCCGGGGCTGCGGCGAGGAGCTCCCGCTGCTGGCAACCGTCATCGCCGCCGCCGCCGCCATGTGAGCGAGCAACGACTGCGCTTGGCTGAATCGGGGGTCTCCTCCGCTGGCTCGGGGTTTCAGGCAGCGGTATGGACGCGGATACAACGTCCAAAGGTAAGATCTTCGAGCCTGCAGCCTCCGATGGTGCGTTTGTGACCGAAGCGGGGAAACAACTGTGCGTCTCGTATCGAACCCGCCAGCCGGAGCGATGGAGGAGAAGCAAGTGGTAGCTACGATCGAGGGCGGAACGTCTTTCCGCAACTCCTTACTTCCTACCATGCCGAGACGATGTGTGTCTTGCTTCGCGTCACCCCTGCACTTCCGTCTCACGTTGGGAAGCAGCTCGACTTCGTGGTGCAGTGCTCCTGGCAAACGACGGCTGGTTTCGTGCCTCGAGTGTGTGCGACGACGGTGCAATGTGGTGTAGCAGCCTTGCGGTGGCGGTCGCGTCGAGGTCCGCCCACTGTTTGGCCCGGTGCCTACGCGGCTCTGGGCGATCGGGCAGCGGCCCGCATGACTCATACGTGTTGCTTACTGAACGTCTTGTTAGAATGTGTAATTCGTTTCGAGTGGAGCTGTAACATGCGGCATGGGCATGTAGTGTACGTTCCTTCGAGTGAGGCAAACAGTCCTGGCGTAGTTGGTTTCTGTTTTGGTTTCCACCGTAAGTCGGCCAAGAACGTAGCCTAGACCAGTTCGCGGGAGCAGCATGCCTGATTACTGAACACATTTAAATGTTTCAGTCAAAATGATTTCCGTGTGATACACTGAATAATTTTACTTTCCGTCATACCCATCTGTAGCAGAATGCCAGGAGTGCTCTATAGTAGTCTCTCAAGTACCCGAATCACCCTCTCTTTCTCTGTCTTTCTCTTTATAGTTGTTATCAAAATGAGCACTTTACGACCGGCCTTCTTATCGCTGAGACACTTGTGTCCGTCATTGGGTGCGACATGCCTGTTGAGAAAGATAGAGTGTGTGTGTGTGTGCGTGTGTGTGGTTGGGAGGGGGTGTTCACTGTCATATTATAGCCACTGGGTGAGTCCTGTAACGGGCGGGTAGCGTAATACGGCACAGATTCTCCCGCCTACTGACCTGAAGTGGGCAGATGAAATGGCTGCAGGCTTTGTTTACGGAATACCGACAGCTGGAGGCCCTGTGTTAACGGGACGCGCATGCGTAGTCCTCTTAATAAGGTGCCTACATGTTTGCGTGAACTCATCATTCCTTCATGATATAGACCTCACATATGTTGTTCTATTCTTCGGCCATGAAAACACTGAGACATGTAGGTACGTAGTACGCATTATCCATCGCAAACAAAACGTCGCCGTGACATTAGATTACGTACGCTTTGTGGCACCTTTAGCGCGTGGTTTCCGTTCGTTTATGCTCCTGATGAACAAGCCACGCTAGGTAGATGATGGCTTGATTGCAAAGATAATAAAGATGAACTTCATGTCCTTAAATATTCCTCATGGTGTGGTGAAATTAAGGCAACCACTCAGCGCTATCGATATGACAGTTGAGACACAATTCATGTAGGTGTGTATAAATGGCCCAGCTGTCTTACTAATCCAGTTGCGCATTTCATATTCATCCAAACTCAAATAATTTAAGGTTACCAATTACCGCTGGCACCACACAGCTGGATTCCGTGGAACTTGAAGTAAAGTGCAATTCAACAGAGTTGTTTGCGTTTTTACTTCTTGGCGTATTAGAGATTACACGGACCACGCTCTGCCTAAGTCTTATCTGAAGGAATGTGTGCATGAGCTATTAAGACTCGTAATCCCCCTTTTTTTCCTGAAATTACTTTTTTACGTTTAGTGTGGAAATCGACCAGCGTCAAATGTTCGTTCTACCCAAGGAGCTTTCCATACTAGTGAAGAATAATTCATCAACATGTCGATATGCTTATATGTTACCGGCCCTTCAACCAACATAATAGATTTTTTTTAATTACAGAAACTTTAGAAAAGACTGTACACAAACTATAGAAACTGGCCCCTTCTTTTGTTATTTCCACAAGGAGTGTACGCTATATCATGTACCGAAACTGATTAAGGTTCAAGTTAGTAAAATAAAATGCAAAATTTCAAGTGCGCAAAATAGCATCCAAACCCGTATGACTCAAAAATTTCTTTTACTTCATGGTGCAACAATTACTTAAGACTACATTTAAAAACGTACATCGTTGAATCGTGTCGATCCTAGGTTTCATTGCACTTTCGGGTTGCCGTGGAGCTTATTCCTAACTAGCGTGCTATTTTCATTAGCAGTAGACTACACTGTGGCTGCGCAGGGCTAACTTTTTGATAAACGTCGAATACAACTTTCACTGTTCGTCCCCCCTCGTCTGATTAACGATCAAGCTAGTTACACCAAACGCCGCATTGTAATCGCACAGAATAACACAAAAAACATTGTGACTTGGACATTTCTTTTACTTTGTGGTGGAGGCTTGTCTCAGGGCGACATTTAATAATGGACGCCGTTGAGTTGTGTCTCTTATGTTTCATTACACTTTCGGGTTGCCGCGAGGCTTACTGCCAAACCAATATACTATTTCCATTAACAGTACAGTAGAACACAGCTGTGCAGAGCTCACTCATAAACGGCGAATACATATTGCAATCGGTTTCCTCTTGCAATGTTACCTCCTCCTTGTTCCGGCCTTTCCTTTCGAGCCCCCTGCTCGCTCGATTCGAAACAAAGCGAAGTGCAATAACGACGAGACGCTCGCTACGACGTGCCTCTCAATTAGTCATCCGTACATGTCTGCCCTCCAGCGGATGTAAGAGAGGCGACCGCTGTGTTTGGGTCGCCGAGAAAAAGGGCGTCTAAAGATAGCGAGAGGCCTCGCGGCTGCCTCCCTCTCCTCTTAACAAGCAAATAACTTTCCTCGAAGCACGCGAGGAGCCACAGCAGTTCCGACGGGATGGGCCAGCGTGAACCAGCGTACGTGTAGTGCTGATAGTCACTTTGTTCTGGTTACTACGGCAGCCCTGTCAGCCCTGTCCGGGTAACGCCTCTCTTTCACGTTTTTCCTGATACTTTCTACTTTTTTATCTTACGTGTGTCCCTTCAACGTTCGCAGAGTCCTTTGCTTCTTTCTCGGTTTCCCTTCCGGGCTTCGCCCTTTCCATGGATAACTGCTTAGTTTGTTTTCCTGAACGCAGCGTAAACGGCTGCGTCTTGCTTACTACACTCTATCCACTTAAGAACTTATGACACTTCCTGGAGGAGAGAAACGAGATTCTCCAGATATGGGCAGTTCTTATTCCTTTTACCCCTGTTCCCACAGTGCGGTAACCAGCGGGTATTTACAGTGGCTAACCTACCGGCTTATTGGGAAGGTGCGCTAGACGGCAAAGCGCTTTCTTCAACGATCCTGGAGGGCGGGAAGATGAAGACTAAAGAACAAGAATAAGAAAACACGGACACTCTTGTAGTGTTGTTCTTCCTAAATAGTCATTGTCTTTCCCGCGCTCTTCAGAAATATATATATATATATATATATATATATATATATATATATATATATATATATATATATATATATATATATATATATATATATATATATATATATATATATTGCTTGCAAATATATGTAACGGGTAACTTTCTTGTATTCATACAGGAAAGTGAATCAGTGGTTAACCTTCAACTTGCACTAATAGTTAATCCTCGTATAAACACAGAGCCACAGCTAACACAGAAAAACGCGCAAGGAGTAGAATATTTTCGTCTCATCTGAATAGCCTTCTTTTCTACAACCAAACCGTCCACTTCCCTGCTTCCGCACATGCAATGTAAGATTGCTTCTTCCTTTTCGGGCATAGTAATTAGCCTCTCATCAGTTTAACCTAAATGGAAATTTATTTGGTCATGTAGTCTTCATATCCGTAGTGTGTAACTATTTCCTTCTGTAATACAGACTAAAAACGAGAAAACAGCTTCTCATATGCAGTAGTCTGAAAGAGTGAACATTCACTTTTGTCAGATCTGCAATCGCACTAACTTCTTAACAGCTTCATCTTCAACGTTTAAGAACAAGTTTAAGCTACTGCTTAATTTCGAAGCATGGGCGTGTGTAAAAGCGCGCGTAAGAACAACTCTTTTTTTTTTTCTTTATGGCAACTTGTGCGTTATTGAAGATTTTAAAGAGCTCTAGCTGTTTTCACATCACTTCGTTGAAACCGGCGCCCAACATGAAGTATCATTTGCTGTCGCAAGGCAATGCCGAAAGTGCCTGTCATTTATCTTCCTTATATGGAAAATAAATATCTGAGATGAATATATGATAAATATTTCTTCCTTTTTTTCTGTTTAGCTAAACAGAACTTTTCCAAGAAAACATCAAGCTTGCTTCTTAATTAATGTTTCATCATGCTATTGCGGTTTCGCAAGAAGTGCTGTCTCGCATTGCAGTCACCGGATAGCTCCCAATCACTCCCACGGTTTTCCCGAAAACCTCCACTACACTGTCATTCATTATATGCTGTCGCACATAGAAAAAAAATAAAAACGAAGTAAGGAGCAGTCTTTCCCGCTAGTGTTGTCGCTTGCGTAACGTTTGCTCTCCAAGCGACAGAGGGAGCACTTGTTCAATTACTCTCAAGCATCGCCTTGTAGAGGCATCCACCGTGACACACGGGCCATTAGATGACGCTGTATTTTTCAGGAGCAGTGAGCTTCACGCTCTTGCATCCGATGTCGTCCAGCTTTTGCGATTATGTATTCGTACGTCTGCGTAGTTTGGGAGAGATAAGGGAGCGAACACGCAAGGATATGAGTCCTAATTTAGACTGCGCAGCCAAATCCACGATCGCGGTGTTGGTAGTTGCCTCCATACGTTAGGCGGCTGCTTGACACTGAAAAGCAAGCGACCGCCACTCAACTTATTCAGCTGAGGTGTTGTTTCCACGACTTACTTCTCATTCATTCATTCATTCATTCATTCATTCATTCATTCATTCATTCTGCAGGCCGATATGCTGGCCAAAGCAGGAGGACGATACAGTGACAAAATAAATCAACACAAGGAAAAATAAAATATATCAACAGTGCATGAAAAAGGAATTATCCCACAGCCGTGTTACCGAAATCTAAATGATTGCCCTTAGTTCATATGGACGATAAGGGACGGTGATTTCGACGAATAAAAGGAAAACAGAAAGTTAAAATTCTATGCACTGAACCACAATGCCACCTCCGAAGACACAGCTCCGGCAAGTCAACACCGAGCTCTTTTTTTTTTTCTGCTTCTTCACCTTGTCTACTGTGGAGGAGAGAAAGCTCTTGAGATTCGCTCTCGATTCTTTTGTTCCTTTTGAATGTAAAGCCCTTGTTCCGTACCGATAAACAACTAACTTTACCCGAGCTGACATTACAGTAACCATGGCACCATGTCAAACTGTTGGTACCTCTCATTTCGATATCATACGTTCTAAAAAAAGAAAAAAAATAAGACGTGCAGCACACGATCAACGAAACCTTGTGACAGTCAATTTCAAGATGGAGTAAGAGGGCGTGTCGGCAAGCATTCATGTTTTGGTAAGAGTATGTGGCAAGACTCTGTTATTCTGTATGATCAATAGAGCAATCGGAATGTTGTGGCAACGGCAACCTGGAAACGTGTGCTACACCTGAGTCAGAATCCGGTCTAAATAGCCTCTCGAAAACATTTATACCGAATGGTTCTCGAGAATTTTGTAATTTGTGTTGCAACTCACATACCTGCGTGCTTATACCATGCGCCTGCGACACTTCATTCTGTTTTGGTCGCTATACTCTGTTACATGTATTGTAATCAGTATTCCTTATAAAAATTTAGACAACAACCAGAAAAACCTGTTCTGAGTTGTTTTGAGTTCATGTAACAGAATGCAACGGAGAAATAGTGATTCATAGGAACATTACTGAAAAAAAAAATCATCACATTGCAGGTCCCCAGTCACTAATACATGCACATGAGCGTACATACACGTACAAGCAGTGCATGTGTGAGTCGCTTTCTTGTTTTTTCACGGTGTTATTCGTTCAGAATCACACACACACACACACACACACACACACACACACACACACACACACACACGCACGCACGCACGCACACACACACACACACACACACACACACACACACACACACACACACACACACACACACACACACTATTTGCTTCGTGATACGAAACGAGAGTCGCAGCGCGTGAACTCGTGGCAAGTTACGAGGAGCTGTTTTCGTGTCCACGGCAGGCACGACGTTTTCTACGCCTAGAACGAGCAGCTCGCAGTAAGTAACCTTGGCCCGCGCTGGCGTGCCCGGGAGGCGGCGTATCTGGCCTTATTTCTTGAAGCGCCTCTCTGTGCGTCGTTCTGGCATCATTCCGATTGCGTCTCGTTGACGACAGAGGAAGGGCTGAGACGGGCTGGGACGTGGTACGCGGGTCGTGTGAGACGGACTGGTCCGGAAATAGTTCACCTCCTCACGTCAGCGACGTTGTCGGGTATATCATAATTGCATCTACACCCGTGTGCCTCTTCCTCATTGAAAGGGGCGCGAGATCGGCGCTTTATTTAGGGAGGTTGGTATGCGTGCGTCGGGGGAGGAGTAAGAAGGGTATGTATACAAACATACCAACGCTGACAGTTAGAGACTATCCAGAGGGTGGCCGTATCGTTCAGAAATAACACTTCGCCTTGCGAAACCCCCCAGAGGGATCCTCTCTTAAATTATTTTTGCTAACGGGCTCTACCACAATGTCGAAAAGAACCGCAGAATCCTGCACGTATTCGGCAGTTCCTGACCAGTCCTCGCCTTTGCAGTAGTAAACAGTATCAGCAAGCAATAAAACAGTTATACGCGTTACAGAAGCCCTGGTTGCGCGGTTCTTGATACATTGGGTTGGTAGACGCGCTATATGGGCATTTTATTCAATAGCGACAAAAGCTTTAAAAGAGTGTGGGCGAGCACAGTCCGCTGCCAGTCAATACATTCCAGTTGTCGCACTTCGTCTGGCCTTCAAGTCACATGAACAGGAACATGTTCCCTGGGCTCATTGTGGGATGACCTGATACACATTCGAAAATTTTTTTACATGCCTGCTAATCTGATTGTTCACACTAGCACGGGGTATGAAGTTGATATGTGTTCCTGATTGCACGGTTGATTGGCGTCAAGCGAGCCACTTTGCTGGTCGTGGCATATAAGCCATAAGCCAATAACCGTGTCCTGTAATGCTGTTATATCTTTATTTTTAATTTTTTCATCTGGTATCCTCGCACTTCTCATCTTTCTGAGCACGCTCATTCAACATGTTTCCTGCCCTGTGCAGGACGCTGCTTTCTAAATGCTCATGCACTGTGTACGCTGGCGTGACGCAGTCGCCCTTGGGCCATCCATAGTGCGCATATCCTTGTCTACTGCCTTCTGCGCGAAGAATTAAACACGCTTTGAATGCGTTGTGAACGCTGTTGCGAACGGGAGCACATCGATTGTTATTACCTTTCCTTCGTCCTTTGTATTTTTAACCCCGGTCTCTCCCCCATCTTTAGGGTAGCAAACAAATGAAAATCCTCCTGTCGCCCATCACCATAATCCAACATAACCACCATCGCAATGCTGGTTTTTGTGGTGGACATGGTGGTTAGATGGTTGTTGATGTTGTGTGCCTCGCTGAATGCAGGTTAGTTTGGCTGAGCCCTTCCGCGCCTGTTATGCCCTTCCGTCCAGTTGTCTGCTATTGTGGGGATGGAAATAGCGCACAAAATCGAAAGTAATGTACATGGTAGATGTCTTCCTCCCTTCAGAGAAGACACACCTTCCGTGTACGTTTTCCTGTTGTGAACTGACGCTTTATTTGCGTCTCCATAATAGTAGTCAACTGGGCAAAGCTGTACTAGAAAGTAGGGCGCGTTCAGCCAATTACGTGTGCATTTAGCTGATGCACACAATATCACCCACCTTGCAACCACCACGTCCACCATAAAAAACCACCATTGGTATGTTGGTTATGGTGGATCATGGCGATGGGCGACAGGCGGATTAACGTGCAACTTGTTTCATCTCCTTTTTTTTCACCTTCGATCCCTCTGCGAATATGTGTGGCTAATTCCGAATGACCCCAGCAATATGAGGTGACCTGGCAATGCCTGCGTCGAGAAAAAAAAAAAAAAAAAAGAAAACATCGCCGCGATGCTTTTCTCGTGACTATTGCTGTCTTCCGTGACCTATAATGGCTTTTTCTGTACGCATCATTTACCGCAATTGTATATTAAGGTGTCACCTATTGCGCGAAGCACGTTGTGCTCTGCTAACGTAGAAAATATGATGCCAGCAAGAAATGACTGGTAAAAATGATACACCTCCCTGGCTACGCCAGTGTGGCACGGTAATGTCTTTTATGTTGACTGCTCCGGTATTTCCACTTCTTCACGCTGAAAATGCTACGGAGCACTTATCACTTTCGGGATGTTTCGTCTGCGTCAGACGCAGCTGCTTTCGCGAAAGTATTTTCTTTTTGCTCCGCACGCTGCGGAAGCCTGCGACGCGCATTTCCCGTCTCGTAAGAGACCGTAGAAGACAATGCTTTCTCGTCACACTTGTCCGGACAGGCGTTATGCAAGCAGGCAGAGTAAGCCGCGCAGTCGTATATTTCCACGCTTCAGCTACCCACCAGCTATTGTCCTTTCTACACAGAATGCGAAGACAGGCAGAAAACAACATAAAGATACCGTGTGTATGTTCTTTTTATCCAGTTTCGTCTAAGGCACACAATGCTAGGGTGTGTCACAGGTTTTGTTATTGCCTTTGCAATGAGTCCGAGTAGAGATCATTCACTGTTCCCCGACGATGGATGGCGACATCATTATGCAAACACGCTTCGATGGTTAGACGTAGCGTATCCTGTGTGTCGACTTCATGGGTCGCGTATGCAGGCGACATGCTTAGGACTGTTGCCGCGCGCTAATGAACTGGGCCCGTATTCGCAAAAACAACTTACGCCAAAAATATTCGTAAGGGAAAATTTCAGCCAATCCTGCTGCTGGACGCGTCATTACGGAAACCCGCTGCCTAATGGCAAGAAACATTTATGAAATAGAAGTTTCGTGAATTGGGCCCCTGCTTGCCAGGTGGGTCCGGTTTAGAACAGAGCTGAACGTGGTCACCGGGGAAAACAATAATGAAAAGCGTCAAGGTGGCCGGTACGTCAGTGTAAGCCGTGATATGGTTGACTTGTTCTCACCCAGAAAAGTAGAGTAGTAAGTGTCCGCTGAAGGGCACATGATCTATATTTGTTGTCATCATGGAGGCACATTCAATCGCTGTCAATCATGAGTCAGCGCTTCGGAACGCGAGATGTAAAAAAAAATGAAGAAAGAATTCTTTAGACCTGCTGCTTTCTCCATTACCTTTGGTCTGACTATCTCATACACCAGTATAAACTCTTATTTTCGCCTTAAAGCTGATGGAGATCACAGTGGACTTCGAGTAGCGTTCCTTCCTTTCCATATTCAGGTCCACGTAAGCCGTGCGTTGAACGACACGCGGCCGCTTATGGCCGCCGGTGGGAGCGCTAACGGCGATATGGGCGTCCAGGCTCTCCGTGGTAGGCCACGCGCCGCGTCGGTCTGCTGCGGTCAAGTGATCGATGACCATTCACGACACGCCGCCGCATTTGTCACGCGCCGAGGAGGCTCGCCCGCCACCCCGTAGCTGCTCTTGGCAAGCACGACAATCATTTAGGAAGGCACACAACACCCAATTAATGTCTGTTGCTGCAAGTGTGTGTGTGTGTGTGTTCCTTCGCAAGTTTTTTCAGAGAGACAGAGCGAGAAAGTTTCCCTAAAAGAAAGACGGCAGGCCAGCATTAGGTAGCACCCTCTTACTCTGCGCCAATTTGCAAAATATCACTGTCTTCTAAGAGGGGGCAAAATAATATGCGACGGAATCTTATATGGGGAATTGTCTCAGTGCACAAGGGAATATCGGAATAAGACAGAGACCTTGTAGTCAACACGTATTATGTTATTACACTATAACGTTGGAGAGTCGTCAATAATCGGACTTTAGCGAACAGTTAGCCATGATTTTGCGAACATTTAGCTGGTGCTGGTATTGTAGGCGATTATGTACGGTACGCTTAACACACGCTTTTCATTTCTTTGAAAAATAATTAAGGTTGTTATGTGTGCTTCGTATTCAGTATGGTTTTATCGGAAGGTTCATATGACCTAATCCACGTCGCAATAATCACTTGTCTCTAAACAGTGCAAATCTCGTTTAATCCAGCTATCCAGCTTAATATGATATTTTTTGTATTGCGTATTTTGGGATATGTTCTTTTTCTCTGGGCAACACTCCATTGTCGTAATTTTCCCACGGTTTATAGAATTTTCGGGTGATATGTTTTAATTGCCGGTTCGTATCAACGAACTAGCAACCGGAATATCGTATCTACGATGTTTCAAGGTATTTTAACCCATATTGCTTTTTTTTTTGACGATAATATGTAAAAGTTTTGATTGAATTAAAGCATTTAAAATCCTGGTTTCTAACTTGTAAAAAATGTAGGTTTCTTTCTTTCTTTTTTCCCCACTACGAATCAATTTTTATACTGTCGTCTCACCCTTGTAATCACACTCCGGCCTTTATAGTGTGTTCGCCATAGGCACTCCCTGCGGCCGCAACATGATGCGCGGAAGCAGGTGACAACAAGCCCTGCCAGGGAAGCCCGCGCTCTGAGCCGCCTTCTTGCCCGGAGACAGCAGCGGTAGCTACACCACTATGCACCGTCCCCTCATCACACAGCCGGCGCGCCGCTCGTGACGTCATCTAGTTTCGCGCCGTCGCCATGGCTACGAAAGTGTGCCGGCCTTTGTCTTCTCCTCTTCTCCATTCCTCTTTTGTGTTGCCTTTTGTCTCACGCGTAGCGCAGCTGATCTCCAGCCCTTTTTGGACATCACTCTCTTTTTCTATTCACGCGCTCCTACTCTTCGTATGCGTCCTCCTCGCCTCTGCCAAGCTTCACTGCGTGGGGAGTTCGTTGCATAGCGTAATCCTTATTTTATTTTTTTTTCCTCTCTTGCGGCGTGCTTTGTTTCAGCCTTCTCTAGCGGGTATGCTGTCAACCGGTGATATATCCCAGGCGACGCTGCATGTACGGGACTGTCGCGTATACACACGCTGTCCACGCTTCTTTCTTAGCAAGTTCGCGCGCAAGGCCGCAGCGACGGCAGCTGCATACCACACAAGCACCTAGATATTTTTTTTTGTCCTCTCTTTTTATTTTTCTTCTTTTGCAACGTGCCGTCTCCGTACTGCGTCGCCGGTGCGATGGGCGGTGACCGTCTAACCTCGGGCTGAGCACTCCGAGTAATGAAGATTAACAGTGAGCGAAGTTGACGGCCGGAAGCCCAGATCTGATTGAAAATAACGATCATCTTCCCGGATCGATGAACGAAAGTGATTGATTGTAGTGACGAAACTGTGGATTAGTGCCGTTCGTTTATTTATTTCGTCGATTCCTTGAATGCACTTGTCCGCGGAAGCTGGACGCGTGATGACTGTGGGGGAATGAAAGGCAGAGATCTGAGGCGTACGACTTATCCGAGTGGATTCAGGTGCCTACTGAATCATGTGGTTATATCATCTAACATTTGTCATAACGGAAAGACGGCCTCTAATGCTCACATATGGTGAATATGTAGGGCTGCAAGAGCGAATCTTCTGACCTTTACAACTCTCACCCACTTGTGAGGTTGGCAAGAAGTTGCGCAAGGGCAATCAATGTCGTTGCTGTTGAAAACATGTTCAAGTGTGTCTTCATTATTTCTTTAGTGTTACCGTGGTTAAGCAATTAATTGTTCCTTGTACTTACTCATCATTCCGTTAAGAAAAGTGTGAGTAGGGTATAAATCTGAGTTATTTAAGTAAATTCCTATCCTTTGCAGGACTTTGCCGCCATGAGGCTGAAGCTGAATGTTGCACGGCCGGAAGAGAAGTGTCTCCTGCGCAGGTATGTTTCACAAACGTTGCGCGCTAATAATAATATCAGCTAATAATAATCCTATCATATCAGCTAATAATAATCAACGCTGATCGCTTTTCGTTGACATTTAGTTGTCCTTATAGAAATAACCATGAGGTTATTTTAGAGGATTCTGCAATATTGTCCTGTATATATTCACACAATCAGTATGAGGCTTATGTCCTGTAAATCACTGACCAATTATAGTCGGTCTCAAGCATCTCTAATTGATCTAACATAGAACATATGCAACGAAAACAACACAACTGCTCGTGCGGTTTTTAAAACTGCCAGAATCTCGATTGTGAGCGGATGACAAGGACATAGTAGCTCAATTTAAAACAAAAAAAAAAAAGAGTACGCGAAATCACCTTGTTGGAGGCAGCAAGACAGAAGGAAAATGCTTCACTTTTTTCGATATTCTCCTGTTCAGAAAAATGCATATTTTTGTAATGCAAACTCTGCCTTAATTTGAGCCTTCTCTCTACAGCCGCCACGTCAGCCCTCGATATGAGGACCGGCTGAGGTCCTACAGAGGCCTGTCAGAGCGCAAGTCTCC
Organism: Hyalomma asiaticum; assembly: GCA_013339685.2. Taxonomy (NCBI): domain Eukaryota; kingdom Metazoa; phylum Arthropoda; class Arachnida; order Ixodida; family Ixodidae; genus Hyalomma; species Hyalomma asiaticum. The sequence continues at coordinate 134,170,564 of CM023482.1, read as the reverse complement.
ACCGAAAAACTTCTTGTGAGTATACTTATCGATAGTCCATTAGATCTTTGCAAGGACGTGTAAGCTTATGCACCAGTAATTGGAGAACATAGTTGTCACGCAGTCGAACTTGGAGATGACGAATATAGCCATTTATCGAACGATATTACAGCAGTTCCGAATTATTCTTCCTTTACACTGATGTCGAACTGCACAGTTTGTCAAATCTGAGTTGGAAAGTGAATTTTTCACAATACACATTGCTGCCGTTACGTAGCAATATTGATACCATTTTGCTATCACAGATGAATGACTATATTCGCCGCCGATTCCTCCGTGGTGATTCATTTACTACACATGTAATACAATTATCATAAGGCGCAGACTATAGGTATTGCTAGTAAGCATAAAAAAGGTTGTTGTTATGGGGGGTTTAACGTCCCAAAACCAGCTCTGATTATGAGAGACGCCGTAGTGGAGGGCTCCGGAAATTTCGACCACCTGGGGTTCTTTAACGTGCACTGACATCGCACAAAAGCGCACTGACACAAACGTGCACTGACATCGCACAAAAGTATGGATTGCTTCTTCAGCTAAAGCTATTTAATCGGAGTCACCTTTTATGGTTAGGGCCACCATTGGACAAATCAATATAGTATAAAATGGGCATAAACCAAGTGGAGGTACCTGCCTTTCCTCCGCAACTTCTTATGTGTTTTAGTTGCCGACGGCTCTAGCATGATCTGTATAAGGCTAAAAATTTCTCGCATATTGCGTCGTACATTCGACGCACAACAATAACAGCAGTGATGCTTAGAGTGACGCCGCATGTCCAACGCATTTTAAGAGCGAGCTGTTTAAGCTCGGCAAACCATCGGGCAGGTGTATCGCAGAAATTTGAGCCGATCCTGATGGCAGTGCACGGTGGGAGGCGCAGAAAAATTGAGGCGCCGCTCGAACTTTCAAGTTCGATCCCCGCAGCCGCAGTTGCATTTGCATACACAGAGAGAAAGAAGCACAGAGAAAGAGAGAGAAAGAAAGAGAGACAAATGCCGGCCACAGCAACACCTGCCATAGCTGCACCTCGCCTCGCCTAGCTTGGATGCTGTTCCACATGACCCCGTAACAGATAGTCACGTCATCGAAACCATGTAAAATCACGTAACAGCTAGTCAGGTGACGTATCACCGCCAAGACCATGTTAAATCACGTAACAGTTAGTCACGTGGTAAAAACCACGCAAGAGTCGCGTAGCTAGTCGCGTGACGTGGTCCCGCCAAAACCACCCGGTTTCTAGGTCAAGCTGAGCGCATCAGAACAAGCTAGGCCGAACACTAGTTCTGCTGCTGCCTCCAGCATGGCACCATTAGTGCAACCTGCGCTAATTTTTAATATCCTATTCTCTCATACTCACAACGGGGAATTTTTGTGTCATAGTTTCGACTTAAATGTTGTGCCTCCTTGGATTTATCCAGTACTTTCATTTCAGGTTCCGTACCTCAGCATGGCCTCCGGAGCGCGGCACAGCCTGCGACTTGGGCTCGCCGGACGCCGACAGCGTCCGTGCCATGTCCCTCTCGTCGTCTGAGCCGGAAGACAGGGACCTCTCGGACCAGGACAACGACGAGGAAGAGTTCGAGGACACCAGTCCTCTGCTGGCAGCCGCCAAGGCCAACATACTGGCTGGGGACGACTACGGTTCAGGATCCGAAAACTCTTCCGCCGCGTCGTCCTCCTCGGACGAAGAAGAGTCGTCCGAAGACAGTGGCGTCACCGAGATGAGCGATCGGACGATTCTGAACAAGAGAATCGAGCCCAACAACAATTTCATCGACTCGGTGCTCCTGGGAAGTGCGGACACTCGTTTCATCGGTGGCCACGACGACGTGACCACGGACTTTGTCACAGCCGAACCCGTAACCGCGCTCATGGCCAACGTGCTGACGCTGAACGTGGGCTCCTCGCCCACGTCCGGCGACTACAACGACTTCAGTCCCATGAGCGAAGGGAGTACAGCATCCCTGGCCTCGTCGCTGACGTCGTCGTCCATGACCGGAATGGCATCGATGACGTCTTCGACCATGTCCGTGGACTTGGTGAGCAACGCCAACTCCTTCAGGGACGTCCCTTGGAAGCCAGAGGACGGCTTCGTGATGGACAAGGTGAAGAAGACGGACGCCAACGTGCGTGAACGCGCGGCCGTGGAGGAGTTCGCCGACCTCAACATGGTCAACGGCGGGGATCCGTTCTGCTCGGAAGCACTGACACCGGAGGCCGAAGAGTTCTCCAGTCGATGCAGGAGGAAACCGTACCGCGATGAGGGCGTCCGTCTTTTGCCGACCTGCTGCCTCCGCTGAAGATACTGGAAGAGCGCGAGAATGTGTTGAACTCCGCGGCGGTCACCAAGGCCGAGATCGATCAGCAGAACGCTTCTCGGCGCAAGCATCTCCTGGAAGGTGGTGGTGGCGCCGATAAGCTTCCCTCTTACTGCGCGGTGGCAGACGAGGACCCCTTGCTTTCGGAAGACGTGTCCAGGTGAGCCATCGCGTAGATCACTTCACAACATGTCAGGGCACCATACGAAGCCAAAAATGAACTGCTTGTGTTTTTTCAAGCAGGAGAAATAACCTTGGGAATAACCTTGGTGAATTCATTACCTCTCAAATTCGACGTCGTATTAGAACGCAACACACCTGTTTCTCCTAAGGGCACCAGGCCTCTGTTCGTACATCATATTGTGTATATTGCACCCTATTAAATTAATCTGTTATTTAAACCAATGCAAACAAAATGATGATACGGTACAGCACCAAAGAAAACTACCAAAAGAGCACTAAGCAACATAGTTTTCATATACACCGGAGAGCAAAATTTGAGAGCGAAAATTTTACATTCTAGGCCTCCATTCACAAGAGCTTGTTTATTTCCCAATAGCATTTGCAAGAGTGGATGCTAGTTAATGGAAAGTGGTGAACGTTCAATTTCAGCGAAGTCAGTCGATGAACAGCAAAAAAACACTTTCGAACGGGAAGCTTGTGGATTTGGCGCCAGGTCGTTTTACAATGTATGACGGACGCCTCGGCTAGCATCCAGTGCAGCTATCGCACACACACTCACTGCTGTGAATGTGTATCATGTCAGGGGAAAAAATAAAATAAAAATGTATTGACAGCAAAGACTTCTCATGTAATGATGCAGCACAACAGTTTTCGGCTCTGAAAGCGTAGTGTACGTGTGTCGCTGTATGAACACTTAACGTAACATTCGATGCTTCTTTTTTTTATGTTGCGGTATTCAAACATACTGTACTCGGTTGAACTATGCTTTATGAAATAAAGCACAAACCGTGCCGTTTTAAAGCTGCTTATTTCCCACATTAATTGTTCAGACAGGTTTACCAAGTGTGTTTGATTACGGTGTCCTTTTTTTTTTTTTTTTGCATCATCTCATGTTGCAATAGTTTCATCTGTGGACAATTTATTGTTTGTGAAGAAACAGGTGACACAGTTAGTAAATGACCAAGGTTGCCCCTTCAATCCAACTCATAGTCGTAATTCTAGTGACATTGCCAAACCTAAGGCGTTAGTATCTGTTTAGCGAAAGAGTTCAGGCGGAGGGGACATAACCGCACGCCTAACGTGTTTCGTAAGACTCATGGTGCAAGAGCTACATCCGTTGCCTGATGACATATTGCATCTATGCCTCGCAAGCCGTAACGGTTTCCGCTAATTAGATCAATTCTTGCCCCACCAAGCGCCAAGAAACACACTGCGAGTTGGCTCATATCCTTTACTTTTTCCTCATGAGAATCACACTGCAGAGCTCCTAAAAACAAAAATAATAAAAAGATGTTTTACGCTGGCATTCGTTCGCAAGACAAACTTGCAGTCTTCCTGGCTCTGAGTGAACTACATACGTGATGACAACCTGCCAATAACAACGAACACCTTCGAAGATCAAGTCTTGTGAGTTTTAACCTCAGAATAGTAACGACGTCGTTTGCAACTGGCTTGCCCGCAAAGCGTTGTTGCCACAACAAGCAGCAGCAATCACGCGCACGTGTTCGCAGGTGGGCGCTACCGGAGAACGTGGCCAAGATTTTCGACAAGGCCGAGCTGACGCGCGAGGCGACCACGTCTGCGGCGTCACTGCTCAATTTCACGCCGGAGAAGGTGCGCCGTTCGCGGCTCTCGCTGGCGCCGGCATCGTCGGCCCCGACGGGAGCATCTGCTAGGCACCCCGACGGCCGCCAGCAGGCCTCGCGGTCCACCGGGACAAGTTCGGCCGCAAACGCGGAGCGCCGTCGGGGCCGGGCGTTGCTGTCGCCCGAGCGGTGCGGCGACTTCGACGTGTACAACATCGAGACGAGCATGCCCACCATCGACTGGGAGGCCATGGAGAGGCACCTTAGCCGAGCCGCCAAGGAGGACGACTGGCTCGCTAGGGTGAGCACGCGGCGTTTTTCTAAACATACCGTCACACTCTCTTCGCATTAATGAGCAAACAGACAATGAAGCCTAGGAAAGTATAGGGGAAGTTAGTTGTAGTATTGTAATTGTGGAGTAAGTAGAAAGGAATTCCTTTCTACTTACTCCACAATTACAATACTACAACTAACTTCCCCTATACTTTCCTAGGCTTCCTTGACTGTTTGCTCATTAAGTTGTTCCTAACAAAAAGAAAAAGAAAAAACGAGCCCTTGACCCCTTCCCTTTCGTTATCTCTTCGCATTAGGAAAATAAAACGGTATTTTTTTTTTTGGATTATTATTCTGGCTGCGTATATGGCCAACCTAGACTGTCATCGCGTCAAGAGTTTGATCAAGGCATTAACTTAAATTTCTGTGACGCCCTTGCCTCCTTCGTTATCCGTCCATCTACCATCCGTCTTTCTTTTTCCCCTTTCCCTCCGTCCCAATGTAGGCTAGCAAACCACAAGTTTCTGCCACGGTTAGTTCCCGTGCCTTTTCCTAATTTGTCGTTCTCTCTCTCTGCTTATCCAATGTATCTACACAATTACAACAAGGGAGAATAGGAAGAGGAAGGAAATGCAGGATGTTTAACTGGAGGCGGGTCCAGTTCGTTACCTTACTCGAGTATAAGGTGATTAAGGGGTGAAATGAAAGTAGTATAGGGAAGGAGGGGACGGAGAAACTATCAGTGCGAGGACGTATAACCATCTCTCATGTCTAACTATATACCCGAACGGTTCAAAGCGTCTGTATACTGTGGGTAAATTGCAGTGAGGATGCTCGTGCTTGCGGTGGGCCGAGAGTAAGATAGGTCCGGTGTTCCGCAAGAAACGCAGATCTGCAATGCGCTCCATGCGAGAGATGCATGGACAAAGATTTTGACATGGGTGCAACAACGTACGCAATAAATTGTCAGGATGTGCAGCTGTTTGTGGTGATACCTGATATATAATTTCTGCCCGGCCACGGTGGTCTAGTGGCTATGGTACTCGGCTGCTGATCCGAGGGTCGCGGGATCGAATCCCGGCTGCGGTGGCTGCATTTCGATGAAGGCGAAATGTTGAAGCCCGTGTGCTGTGCGATGTCAGCGCACGTTAAAGAACCCTAGGTGGTCAAAATTTCCGGAGCCCTCCACTACGGCGTCTCTCATAATCAGGGCTGGTTTTGGGACGTTAAACCCCACATAACAACAAACAACATGTCTAATTTCTACATGAACTACGAAACTTCAACGAAGTAGGATTTCTTGGGAGCGAAAGTAATTTAACGGAATCGAGCGCGGGTTCCTGTCTTGTTTGATGCCGTCATAGCACGGTGACCTGTTGAATACCCTTTCATAATTTCATTTTGTAAATTACCACCTGCTGTGCTTCAAACAACATATAGGATAAGTGGGTCGGCATAAAGGAGGCACGATTTTTGCTGCGCTACCGTTTGCTCCTTCTAGGACATAATAAAAGTGCGCACACTGAATTCTTATGCGCACGCACACGGAATTGCGTAAGCACATCGATTTTCGTATTCTGTGCAACAGGAAGGCCTGTCCACCCTCCCATTGTTAGACATCGCGCAATATCTTATTCTGAAAATTTCATTTGCGGTCTGTAAGAGGGGACGAAGAAGTCATTCACATATAAAGCCATTTGATGAATGCGTCTTTTGCAGCATAACTATTCTGGATGAAGACCTAGACAGATAACTAAAGACTTTATTGGTATTTAAATGGTTCTCGGGTGCCGTTATACTGTAGCTTATCAGTCGAAGGACCTGCTGTCCTCGGCCACCCGCCGGAATTAGCAGGTCGCTGGATGGCCCCCTAGATTCGATCTGGCCACCTTTGCTAGACGGTTCCTCCTCTGCATATCTGCATGCTTTAGAGATATGTACTAAATGTTTTCTATCGCATTACCGCCATGTGGTACATTATGGGCTTGTTCCCGCGCCACGGGTGCGTTACCTAATATACAATTTGTTGCAGGCTCCATCCGCAAATCTGTAATGAACCTGCTCTTCACCTCTCTAAGCGCCGTACACCAACTGAAGTCCGCTCTCAGTTATTTTGCTGTGCTTAGTATAAGTACTATAGGCCTGTTGAAATGTGCTTATTCTTCGTTCCTAGCTAAAATGTTGCCTTAGGCTCAACAACAACTTCGGGATCGCCTAATAAGTTTACGAGAAAATTTCCTGTGTCACCCTAAAATCATCGACCCAAGATCTGTACGTTAGAATTAGCTGCCTCAACCTGGCTAATGCGCTATAGGCTTCACAGAGATTACGGTACCGCTCTGCCACTGTAGAGGACATCGTATTTTGAATCAAAAACGTGGAAGAAGTCTTTCTGTGACGGTCGCACACGCTTATATTAATTAAAGAAGATACAGCTGGAGTTTGCGGTAGTTCCGCACCTATACTGATTTCACAAACTCATTTCTGTACTATGTACGTGGGGAGTATGAGAGCCGATCTGTCGCGTTTACAGTGTTCTTTCGTTTTTCTATAGATATGGAGGGGTATATCATAATGTATTTGTATCTACTTGGGTGACTTAACATAGCGTTTCTTTATTGTTTTCGACCTTATGGGCAAGTTACGCGTACGTGTGCAAGACGCTGTAGTCTTAGGTTGTCACGGGCCATAGGATATTTGCAATATTTATGCGGTCACCGACTGTACAGCTGGCCGAAATCGCTGTGGAGAAGATCAAGCCAGTCTACGTCAGAAATGAAAGGGAGAGCAAGGGCACTCATGCCTTCTTCGTGCCGACCTTCGCGACGTTCGCGAGATAGAAAGTGTCTGCACGCCAAGGAGATGTACTCCCGAGGATGGGCTTCCGTTTCCACGGGATGTTTGTTTAACCAGAAACAACGCGAAGAGTGAGTGCGTGACGCATGAACGAGAAGCACATGTCCGAGGGCGATAAACTCCGGCGAAACCGGCGGGAGCAGATCTCTATCAACACTCTGCCCTTGGGGAAGCGTGGGCTCAAAAGAAAGCAAACGGCTAGCATAACTCTGATTGATAATGTTGCCTCTGGGCGCTGATTGTACGTGATTTCCTGCCTGGTCTGTTCGCAATAGACGCCGATAAGACTGTCACAACATCGGAAGAGTTCCTCATTCCTTTTATCGGCGTGGTATATGGTGACGCCATGGTGCCGTTCCCCAATTTTGGGGGTACAAAGGCCTAATGGAGTGTTCGTAACTAAAACAACCGTTTTTCTTCGGTAAATTGTGTTTGTCAATGTACCGATCTCATTATTATCTTGCATGAATTTTACCCGCGGTATTATAGGCGACCTTCCCACATGTTTTATACTTTGCCCAGAGCGACTATTTTTTTGCGCGTTCGCCATCGTAGATGTGCATAATGCTGTTGGCTATTTACTTTTATTTCCTTTTTGTTAGTATAGAACTAATTTATGATATTGGTATCGCTGGCTTAAAGCAGCCAATCGTACCGAGCTTTCAAATCTAACTGTGAAGAACAGACAAAAATAAAAATGAAGAAAAATACAGGACACGAGCTAATACACTGCAAGCACACCGTCGTCATGTCGCCGTTGCCTGCAAAAAACGTCATTTAAACAAAGCAAAAAAAAGAAGAAAAAAATGGACAGTCGTGATCGCTGCCTTACTCCTTTACATCGGCTACGCGTTTCCCCCCTTCTATACACCAGCAACCAAGAAAGCAACGTAGTTTCTCGCCCAGACGTGTGCCACATATGTACATTAAATCAGCTAACCGATCTTCTAGCCTTCTATACAGCTGCACTCGTCGCGAGTTGTTATACGCGGCGCCTGTCAGTCAGTCAGCAGTCAGTCAGTCAGCTCATCCAGGAATAGGATGCGCCCCGGTCTTTCCGTTCCGACCGCGCTCTGCGAGGGCAGTTTCACTTAGTCGCTGTCGCGTCACTGGCAGGGCGCTGGCGTCCGTGCAAGCCTCGTCGACAGTGCGTACACACACGTCGGCTCACACAGAGACCGCACCCTCCATTCGGAGACCGATTCGTTGAAGTCTCGCAGCCGAGTCACCCGCTGCCGTCGGCACGCTCCCATCGCGCTGTTTGCGCCTTGGGCGCTGTCGCCGAGCATTTCTGAAATAAAGGGAGTCCGGAAGGATGTTACAGTGTTCTGAGTCAGCGCGCCCGTGCTGTGGAGTATTTACGAAGAAGATAAGAAAGGCTTTACGAAGAACAGTAAACGTAGCTGCAAAGAAAAGCCGTTAGATAAATGAATGGCGTAGTAAGAACAGGGGCGTTGGTCTGAGCGTCCTTGTATAAGGTGAACGCGGGCGGTTGCTTCAGTATTACCATTGTCTCTTGTGTTTTGGAAGCAAACGCAGGTAAAATGCGAAACCGGGGTAAATAATCACGTTGTACTTTAAGCTTGGTTAAAACGTATCTAAAGCAGGCGCGAAGAGGTCGAGAAGGCGCTATGTGTTTCTTTCCCTGGCTATGTGCAAATTTTTCCCATGCTTTTATTGATGTTGATATATGCCTCTTTTTATTATATATGCCCAAGCGGAGTATATGCCTCAGTGGGAGTTTAGTCGCATCGGCACTTTGTCAGGTTAGCTGCATACATTATAGGAAACTATATATATATATATTGCCGTCAGAAAAAGAAAAAAAATATCTACCCATGGCTATGAATTGGTCGAGCAAAAGGTAACACTTGCAAAACAGCGTGACCTGCTCAAGAAAAAAAGAAGAAAATAGAAATTGCGTGTATTTTCGCTACTACAGTAAAAGTGGCCACGAAGCATCAATATTCGTTGTTCATTTGTGAGTACAGATCAGAGTTGTAAGTCCCGTTCTACGAAAAAAAATTCTGCGCTTCAGTCAGAAGGCACAGGCGAAGTTTACTTCAGACTGTGTTTCCTATTCTTGCTAACAAATTATTTAGATGGAGAAACGAAAATAACACTTAAACTCCGAATAACAGGTTGCTTGCTTTCTCAAATCCGTCGATGCATAAGCGACTCTGAGCGCTAGCGCATAGCTCCTACTGTAGCGGACAAAGTTACAGAGAAAGAAACGCTTTTCAATGTTGAAGGGTCGCTGAGGAGACTCTTCTCTCTGTGTGTGTGCCGCTTATACACTCTGGCTCTCAGACTCAAGGCTGCGTGCATCTCAAGTATTCCGATTGTGCGCATCTATACTTAGACACTCGGCATTCTCGGCTGGCCTCTCTCGCAAGCACTGCCCGAAGCCAGGGAGTTTCAGTGATTTGACGAGCCCGGCTGACGCATCTCAATCATACGACCGATGGCCATAATGGATAGATTAGTTGTGAGAACCCCACTTCCATTGGCACACGCGAAAACAAATCTATATCGTGATACGCTGTCAGTCAAACAGTTGTGGTGCTATACTTTCCATTCATGGTCCTGCATGCATAAAACATACGGGACGAACCGCCAACGACACAAAGGCACGCACGTTCCCCGGACCAGTCTCGAAGACTGATTTTTTTTTTTTATTCGCCGCTACCGTAACATCTTCCTAGAACTCCGCCCTGTCATCATGCAGTCCAGGCCGTGTCCGAAGACAAACACCGGCGGCAGCTGCGAAGATCCTTGGCGACGCGATGCTCTCTTTTGTTGTCGTCGCAGCATCTTCTCGGCCCCGACTTTCCCCTGCGGGGCGTGATATTTTTATGGCCTTCTATCGGTCGTTAGGAAGTCTCTCCCGGCGTCGTCCGCAAACAGCTGTATATGGAGACGACACCGAGGCCGTCTATCTTATCAGTCGCGCTAGTCTCCCGGGACGCCATACCAGCACGGCTCGACTGTGGTCGCTCTTGGGCAGCGTGTCCCGTGTGCATGGCAGCACAAAGGCGTTTTCCGTGTCCGAACGGAGGCCGCGGTACCGCTTATGGACTCAGCTAGGTGTCGTTGCATTGTCGCCTTCTTTTCTTTTCTTTTACTGGTCCCGGTCGTCCCATGGGCCGATACTGTGCAGTGACACTGAGTCGTTCCAGCGATGCTGTCCTACCGTGCGGTTCTTTATACAGCAACGACCGCGGGCATATACTGAGACGCTTCTAGCTTGGTGATCGTCGGTTATTCGGTTTTCATGCACCTTGTTCGGCTACTCATGGAAGAAAGCATCCGCTTTCATTGCTCCGTGGAGGTCACAGATGAATGACAAAGACGAAGAACCATAGAGATAACAGTTCACTATAGCCATCGTGAGACGTTGGAAGATTGGTGATCGAGATGAGTCTTTCGGGACGTCGATGTTGAAACCAAGGTTTCTTTAATTTTTTTTTCGGCTAGCTTCCCAGATGCTTACGGTCGTTGTTTCCTCCTCGTACGTAATGTGGATTCATAATAGTGATTGTTGTATTCTACCGTCTTGCTATAATTAAACTACCTATTAAAGAACAAGTGTCAGATGGTCAACTTTATTTTTCCCGTTTATTTACGACGAAAACATAAATACACTATTTAGACAATCGCTAATTAAGCTATTTGGCTAATACGTTATAAAAACTAAAATTATAGTGATTCTACCTCAGGTCACTTGAAATGATAGTCTGAGATGGTCGAGACGACAGCAAAAATCAAGTCGGTTACATGACCTCGTAACGTGCACGTGATTTTTTTTTTAAAGCAGTGGCGCAAGTGGTGAAACACCACACGCACACACGCATATATATATATATATATATATATATATATATATATTATATATATATATATATATATATATATATATATATATATATATATATATATATATATATATATATATATATATATATATATATATAGGTGTCACAGCAGGCGCTGCAGACACAAACGTGCCGTTTCGTCAGGCACGTAGGTTACAGCATCATATCTAAAGACTGTTTTTTTCTTTGCTGCGTAGCACAACAGACGTATACCGCTTATATAGGCGCTCTCTTTAATATAGCATATGGTTCCATGGTTTCTCTAGCCATCGCCTTACCATTTTTGCCCAGAACTCGAATGCCAGTCAGCTATATATGCAGGGTCTTTATGTAGGGTACGCATAATAGTGCAGTTAAGGTGGAACGCGATGAATATGTGGACATTTAAAACATTAACTTTTATAAATAATGTGTTCAAATAAAGAGGAGCAAGGCGGCTTCGCAAGCGATGCACCGCGTGCCGTTGGAACAAACCACATGGAGTGTGCAAACCGTGCCCTAAATCATCATCATATCACTTAAGAAAAACACACATGTAAACGGAGGGTATCGTGGAACCGACTTAACTGCTGCGTATGAGCGCTCTTGCGGTATATACTAATTGCATACATTTGTCTTCAGGAGCTCTTATACATGCAGGCGCAGCTAATGTTCCAGGATTCTAACATCTGGAACCGTTTGAGCCTGAGCCCCCTGCATGTGCTCGTAGGAGTTTGTGAACGTCGTTCTTACTTTATTTTATTTTACTTAGTTGTATTTTGTTTACTCGAGTTTCCCGTGGGAAGGTCGTTAAAAGGCTTGACGAGAACCAGTTCTTGAGCGCAGATAGAGAAGCACTTCGGTTACATGTGGAAGCATATCGACGTTTGCACTCATTGTGAGGAAATCGCAAATACAAGCACCTACTCAAAACGAAGCATTCAACTTAACTATAGTACGCTCCGTAAATTTTCACCGAACATTTTAAAGTGTTATCTGTAGTGGTGGAGTCCTAAGCTATTGACCTTATCGTTAAAGGTCCATGAATGGTTTGGGTATAGCGCTAAAACTGATACGGTACATCTGACAGGTATATAGTTAGCCAAGATGTACTCGTACTTCCTAGAATTCGTGCGTAAAAAATACAATAAAACAAGAAGTCTTTCAGTGCGGTCACTTTGATGTTTAAGGGTGATCGGATAAAATCAAACATCACACACTGCTTTACATTAGATTACTTTCTATTCAACATATCAACACCACCGATTTAACCTTGGACACATGAAGAACCCCTGACGACCGAGATAGGCACGTCTGCTGTCGCTAATCTCTCCCACTCTCGCGCTTCTCCTGCAGTGCAGTACTGAAAGATAAATGAAACAAAACAGCTGGTACTGCTCAGTAATTATCGCAACGAGAAGCCCCTGTGGTCGAACTAATCAAAACCGACCAAACCTAAAGCAGGGAACATATGGGAACGTGCTTATTGCTTTCGGCATGGTGCCGAAGGGACGATCGCATACAGCAGATGCCTTGGCAGTCCGCTTTCGCAGACACGGCGAGGATGTGTGTTCTTTCCACACGTGCTTGTCCCACGTGCTGCGTCGTCACGTTCCCTGCCACCTCCTCAACTTGACTGCTCTATGAAACAAAAATATGGAAAAGCCAAGGAACTCGGCTGACGGCTCAAATTTCTCTTCAAGCAGTGAGCGCTAGAACTCGGAGAGCTTCTATGTCGTGGTCCTTCAGAGCGAGACTTCGAGCCATTCCGGGCGCGTTCTTTCATCAAGGGGCCACGTCGTCGTCCAATTGAAGAGTCCGCAGTTTTGTGTTTGGCTTTCTTGGAGAGAAGCCAAGGCTGCGCTGTTTCTACTGCTGCAGCCGCGCCGGCATGAGGGAGATATGTGTTTGGGGGATGCGGAGGGTGAAACCCCCGAGCCGAGCGCTGAGCGAGCGGGGTGGAGGCATTTGCAATCGCTGGTAACTTTCAGCGCGTACAGAAGCAGCAGCGGCAGCAGCCTTCCCTCTCCGGACTCAGGCATGCGCCTTCTTCCCCCACGTGATTCACGTCCGCGGAGGGTTTTCTTCCAGGGCTGCTGCAGGGCGGTATGAGCGTGCCATGCTTCAACGTCTGCCGCTGATCAGTCAAGCCGTCGTCGAAAAACTTGGCTGCGGCGCGTGCGTTTGCCGGAGTCCGCTTCGTTCACTTGTCTGCTGCACGAATAGTGGTTTGCGTGCGCCAAGCCGTTTCGTTCCGTCGGTCGGTGTTCCTGCTTCGGCTGCGGAAGCTGTGCCTGGACGACGAAAGAGTACGGATGTGACGCCGCGCCTTTGGAGGCGTGGTGAAGGCCGGGCGGAAGGCGCCTTGCCGAGGCGCCCAATTTCCGGCGGACTTGCAGTTTCTTGCGACGAGGGGCTTCGATCCAGATTTTTCGGAGTGGCGTTGTCTTCGGCGCTTACGGAGGAGCAAGCTATCTGAGACGTCAGGCACACCGAGTCGATACTCCGACTGAAGCCATACAAGAAGCCGAGCGAAAAGAAGCTGCGAGGAAATGAAGGCTCGTAAATTGTTCACGGTAACGAAGTGTGGCCACTTCTAAGAAGGCACTTGTTGTCCACCGTCCGCGCTTTCACGCTCTGCTTGCACGTACGGTCCGTGTACAAGGTGGACTTGCCGCTTCCAAGGATGATAACACACCTCCTGCAAACATGTGATTGTTCCGGACTGTGTTCTGCTTAGCGGATCTCCGTGAATCACGCTGTGTTTTATTACAACCTGCAGCCATCCGCAAGCCAGAATTGTAACTCTCAACAGATAAAGTGCACGAGTCTGTAACTCTTAGGCAGTGTACTCGTCTCAGCGACCGCGCCTTCTTGGGAAGCCTGAGTCGACAGGATGTCAATACCTGCGCACAAGCTGTCACTGCAGCGCACGCGCAAAGGGCGGGACGTCTGTTGACGAGGACGTGGATCTATCACCCGTGTGACACATGCCCGTTTTTTGCTCGGCGAAGCTGTCGAAGCGCTCCTGCGACGGCGGCCGACAGCGATAAGCAAAAAGCGTTCCGTCTCCTCGAGTTCTGTGTCCGCATTGGCAAGTGTCTCCGGCCATACACATTCGCTCGCCATGGGATTCGGACCGCGGGCGGAGACAGCGACCATGACCTCCCACGACCCCGTGCCCTTGATCTCAGTGGAAAGCTGCCAACAGGACTCGCTAGGGAAGAATTCGCCTCCTAGGCCCAAGAGGGCTCCGGAAGAGTTGCGCGGACTTCTGAGTGATGCCGTGTATGTGTCCTCAATGTACCAGATCTGTTTCGGTGACGTTGAGTGTCACTCATCTGACGAAGAAGATGATCTCGACGAGGTGAGTCGGTCTTGGTGATATCAGCTAACCTGTCGCGTAGAGTAGTTCTGATTAATTTCTATTACAGACGTCCTGCACGAACGTTCTGGAAGGTCGCGTCGCCATTGCATGACATGCGTCGTCGGGTCATAGTTCCACCGCGATCTTGCCTACAGCTTAAAGTGATGTTTACACTACCTGATGGATGCCCGTGATAATAAGGCAAATAAGTACTCTGGATCATAGCTGCAGCCTTAGGGGAGGGGGGCAGAGGATAGGAGATATTTGGAGCATTATAATTATATATATATTGTAGGGGTTTACTTCTACTAATTACTACTGCTAGCAGCGGCATCGCCGCTAGCAACCCCCTGTCGTGGGTTCGAGCACTCGACGAGCAGAGAATGAGGTCGTAGCGTCCGCGCGCTCGCTATCTCAGCCATGCCATCGCCGCGATGCCGCGCGCGTCGGCCCGCGGCCCGTCTCGAGGCAGGGCAGCGCGAACCGTCGCACGCGGCTAAAGAGGAGAACATTAGGCGCATCTCTCCGAGCATGGTAATTTAATAAACACACGTTAAAACAAAACAAATAATACAAGGCCGAATAAGTCGAATTAAATATAAACGAAAGGACAATAACGAATAACAAAACGCGAACACACACGAACACAAACAAAGGACAATAACAGACAACAACACGCGAACACAGAATAACACACAAAAAGAACCATGCAAGGAAGGAGAGCCTAACCCCGGCTAGCGCACCCGCGACCGCGAGCCCTCGGAAAAGGAAAATAGAAGAAGAACATACAGACAGGAGCGTCGGTCGCAGGTCGCCGCCGTGGTCGCTGGGGCTCGCAGAAGCACGCCATCCGACCGATGGCCTGGTCGGCCGGAGGGTCCCAAAGTACGTGCGCACTTCTCCAAGTCCCAGCGTGTTCTCCCGTGGCATCTCCAAAACCCGAAACGCGCAAACGGTCGAAATTAGTAACTGACCAATGGGAGCCTAGTCAAAACCACATGCGGTGGAGCAGGCGGCCCCTCTGAGCGGGCGGCCGCCGCTCCGTCCAGCTGGGCGAGGGGGATGCGGGCATTCCCACGAAAAACATGGCGTCGCGCGGGACCAGGTCCCACATCCCTCCCTCCTTAAAAGCCCCCCTAAAAATAACAATACCGACAGTGCCAATACGCGATAATATCCGAGAACCCCAAACCAAAACAAAAACAAGGAAACAAACGCGACAATACAACCGCGGCAAATCTCAATTGTCCAATGAAGCCGACGCACGCCACGGCATCTTCACGAACTCTGGACGCCGGCCGCAGCAGGTCTCACGTGCCGTCGACCCTGTCGACTTCCTGGCCGCCCCAAGTGCCGCGACCACGGCTCCGTCCGCAGCCTCGCCGTCGACGCCGCCCCGCTCTGGACACGCAGACTTCAACCGCCAACTCAGCGCGGCAGAAAAACGTAACAAACAACAAAAACAATCGCGCAGCACAAGAACCAAACTCAGTTGAACTAACGAACCATAAAATAACGCAAGGCTACAATTCTCAGGTAGCGAAAACCAAAAACTCAAAAAGAAAGAAACGGTACGTAAACAAAAAGGAACACTTAGTAAAGAACTTGAGACAGCGAAGAGAAACTAGAGAAAGCGTAGAAAGAGAAAAAGAGGAAGACTTCTCTGTCAGGTTATCTCTCCGTCTGGAATCAGTCGGGCAGTAACCAATGTAAACGTGGTCTTCACTAGTGCGCTGCCGCATGACCTTACACTAGCGGATGATCCTTCCACGAACGCACTCTGCCCATCCGCGACACCAAACGAAACGGGTGATCCACAACGTGTTGCCTACGGAATGAACAGACGCGGAAGGGACGGCGACAGCTGAGCATTCACACTGCACCGTACCAAATCGCAGAGCACAGTAACTTCAACTAAAGTCTTCCGCTCTGACAACTGGCTAGAATTACTGCAGGGGCGCGCAATCGCTCTCCTCTGCTGTCGGGGGGGTGCCACTGCCGACGCGCGCAAACACGGCGCTAACCGCAAAGGTGGCATGATACTGTGGCCAAGCTCGTACAGACCGCGCAGAGTGAACCCCTTCCTCTCACAGGCCACGGCTACACAAGCCGCTTCGAGCCCAAAACCCGCGCTCGCCGCAATACAAGACAGCGATACTACGCGCGCGCGCCATGTGCAGTACCAACACATTCAGGCGCCTCGCCTCCCGGAGGCGAAAAACAAAACCGCAAAAGAAAACTATTTACACTATGTACACATGGGTCACTCTGCCGTCAACTACGTCGCTCTTCGGGCCAAACGAAAAAAAAAAAGCAAAAGAACAACAAACAAGAAAAAACCAGATTCGGGAGGAGAGCCCGGTGAGGATGGACCCCCCTCTTTCATCCTTTCCCCCCGACCGGCCGGCTGATTAACGCCACAATGGCCTCCTTCTCTCCCGCCGCGGGGACGCCGCAACGCGCTCCCCTTCTGCGTGCGCGAAGACACAGGTGCCCAAAGGGCTATTCAAGGAAGAAGGGTCTTCGTCCTACTTCTTTGTTCGCCTCAGCGGCCTTTCCGCCATCTTTGCCTCCCTCGGTGCAAGTCGGCCATGTGCAACCGAACAGCGCCGTCGACTTTTAACAAAAGAGACTTACGGCGACCCGGGCAAGAAATAGTGCGTCAGCTATTCTTTCACTGGTTCTGAATTTTGCTGAAGAAAGACGCGCACGACGCGAAGTCTAAAGAAAACCGTTGGACTCACCGACTTGAACGTCGCACGGGAGACACGATGGTCAATCTCCCGGCCATGGCATGATGGAAGCCTTGGTAAATCCAACGAGTTTCCGCCACCAAGAACGATCTGCTGCATCTCGGTGGCAACTTGCATCACGCCTTTCCTCGCCCACGCTTCGCCTCACACAACTTCGAAGCGGGTTACCAATCCGTTTGAGAAGTGACATTTGCCTCTCCTCACACCACGATACACAGAGAAAAAGGATGGACAGAAAAGAAAGATACGCGCGATACACGGCAGAGACGGCCAACCTCACCAAAGCGCATTTGACGCTGGGAACCGAACACAACTACCCACTCTACCGACACCTGCTCGTCGTTCGAGCGACCAAGGGCAAGGGCCCCTGGCCCCACTTAGTGGGCGCCAAAATGTAGGGTTTACTTCTACTAATTACTACTGCTAGCAGCGGCATCGCCGCTAGCAACCCCCTGTCGTGGGTTCGAGCACTCGACGAGCAGAGAATGAGGTCGTAGCGTCCGCGCGCTCGCTATCTCAGCCATGCCATCGCCGCGATGCCGCGCGCGTCGGCCCGCGGCCCGTCCTCGAGGCATTCGCTCGCCATGGGATTCGGACCGCGGGCGGAGACAGCGACCATGACCTCCCACGACCCCGTGCCCTTGATCTCAGTGGAAAGCTGCCAACAGGACTCGCTAGGGAAGGATTCGCCTCCTAGGCCCAAGAGGGCTCCGGAAGAGTTGCGCGGACTTCTGAGTGATGCCGTGTATGTGTCCTCAATGTACCAGATCTGTTTCGGTGACGTTGAGTGTCACTCATCTGACGAAGAAGATGATCTCGACGAGGTGAGTCGGTCTTGGTGATATCAGCTAACCTGTCGCGTAGAGTAGTTCTGATTAATTTCTATTACAGACGTCCTGCACGAACGTTCTGGAAGGTCGCGTCGCCATTGCATGACATGCGTCGTCGGGTCATAGTTCCACCGCGATCTTGCCTACAGCTTAAAGTGATGGTTACACTACCTGATAGTTGCCCGTGATAATAAGGCAAATAAGTACTCTGGATCATAGCTGCAGCCTTAGGGGAGGGGGGCAGAGGATAGGAGATATTTGGAGCATTATAAGTAAAAACAGTCGAACAAGATATCTCTCTCTCTCTCTCTCTCTCTATATATATATATATATATATATATATATATATATATATATATATGTGTGTGTGTGTGTGTGTGTGTGTGTGTGTGTGTGTGTGTGTGTGTGTGTGTGTGTGTGTGTGTGTGTGTGAGAGAGAGAGAGCTAAGGCAACCTGCGCCCTCCGGGAAAATGAAAACTGTACGCTGATGTGTTGACTGCGTGCGCAAGATTTGGATCGCGAAAATGCTGAAGTTGATTGAAACGCAAACATGCGACGTTTGCAAAATACAGATGCGAATCGTTAAAGATTCACAGAACCTCCTACGAATTTCATCTTAAGATTCTCTTCACACCTTCGGCACCCTAGTTTATGATGTGCAGCCCGAAGCTACCTGCCGACTATGAATCAACATGGTGAAAAATAAATATATGTAGTTAGCTTGTCGAACGAGATTATCTAGAGTGGGCACAAGCATAGATAACATTCCGAAACGAAAACATTTTCTGGTGACAATGATGTCGCAATGGGCGTACAACATTTACATCAGAGGTTTATTCAGAATTTTTTTTTTTTTGGATAGGTGGCGGGGGCGTTGCCGGAAGGGTGCTGTATAAATCCCTGACTTACATACCGAAGTTTGAAGGTGCGGAGTTTGTTCGATTTGACATGGCTAAAAAGAAAAGAGAAGAAAGAAAAACCTTGCTCATTATTAAGGCCTGTCTTTACCACATCGCTGTTGTATAATCACTCCTGTCACTGGAACGTTAATTTTGTCGTAGTACAAACATTAACATCTGTTAAGCGTTGCCACGCGCACTAACGCGACGCGACAGTCGGGCCTATAAACATATAACGCCTCTCTCAGTTTGCGCACACATTAGCTTTAGTTTGCGACAATTTGACAAAAGTGCGTCTTTGTTCTGTTAGTTATGCCGCATAGCATCACACATATTAATGCATACTTGAGTTCAATACCACTCGAAGACATCCTGTCTTCTTTATTGGAGCCATGACATGGATGACGCTTTGTGTCCATAAACTCTCTCGCAGTACCGTGATAGTTTGAGAATTAAATATTTCATATTTATTACTTGCAGAAGTGTTGTGTTGCTGTTGTAGCTCAGCGTTAAGTTAATGGCTGGCAATATGCGTACACAAAACGTTCATGATATACCGAGATACATGCTTTCAAGTTTCGCGGCATATGCGCGCGAGCCTTTGCGCGTGGCTAATAGATGGCGCGAAATCGCGCGAAGCTTCTGCCCATGCGCGAAGGCGTTCTTGCAAGTTTCTTTTGTTCGCGGATAACTTGAATAACTTTCGCTTCACCACGCTTACGTTGTGTTCGTTTCTGTTATCGAAGGTGCACGTGGACTGTGTAGCATATTGTTTGGTGCGAGCTCGCTGTTTGCAATGTAATCTCGAGTGCGCCGACTGTGTTGAGTGTGTCGTGCGATGCGCTGTCGGACTGCCGAGACGTCCCGTCAAGAGAAACGCCCGGGTAGAACGACCTCGACAAGTTGACGCCCACTTGTCAAAAAAAGAGTGACCTTTTGACCCACCGCCACCGCTCCGATCTCTGTGTTTTCGTGGTTCGCTTTTCGACTGCCGTCATCCAACCCTCCCGGCTAACTGGAAGAAATGCATCGAGGTGTCTGGCGAGCAGGAGTTGGCGCGAATACCTGATCCCACGCATCCCGGTCGCGTCGTGTTTCAACACCCTCCTGCCTTTCGATCGTGTATGGGCGTGCGTCTGGTTGAGATCCAAGTGTCGCCGCTTGCCGAAGACCTATAGTATCCTTATTGCTGTTGTAAATTGTTGTCTAGCGACGAGACAATCAAGCGATATGAAGAGCGTGTTCGGCGGCGTTTGGAGCAAAATCGAATCCGGCAGGTCCTTTCTGCCGGCGAGCATGCGATACGACGTGATACGCCAGCAGGACTTCGGTGGCGTTGGATTGAGTTCGAGAAGTCTCGAGGTGGAACCTGCCTCCACTTGTGCCTATTCGGACGAGGAGGACTCCTCCGAAGAAGAGTGGCAAGAACCGCCTCGGACGGGAGAGAGTAAAACGCGAAACGAAGACGACTGGAATTTCTTCGACAACATCGTGCAGCTGCTCGGCGATGCCGACTCCGTCGAGGTAACCGGAAAGTGTTGATACGCGAAGCACGTGTATCATGAAGGACACCTTAATTACTTACACATCTGAGAAAGTCATTGCTCTATGACAAATAGGTGCTCTTTGGCTTGATCTTCCTTCCTAACCTGTATCCGTTTCTCTCTCTCTCTCTCTCTCTCTCTCTCTCTCTCTCTCTCTCTCTCCCCCTCCTAAAAAAAAAAAACGGTCCATGGGCGTGTGACACTATGCATGATATTTCATTTGTATTACAGTGTGCACAGATATCTTAATGAACAAAATGTCAGTGTCTTTATGCCTCTAAACACTGCATTTCCCCCTTGCAAACGAAGATATAGTATATCTGATGCCTTTTGACAGCCATTCAGGCCAGAGAGTGATCACAGGCAACTGTAATATTTCCCTTTGCAACTATGGTGTTGATGGTTTGTAACAGGAGAGCGTTATTCATGTACAAGAAATTCATGAAAAAATGAGGTTGGGCTAGTGCACACACAACAGGCGTTCTCAACTCATGACCAGTAACTTAACACTGTCCTTAAGCATTGCATCTTGTCAGTACTAACATACACACAAAAACTTGGACAATAGCAAAGAAACCCTAGAAGAAGACAAGAATCATGCAGTTTGCGAAGGAACACAGAATGACAGGTGCATTGTTAAGAGATAGGAAGGCAGCAGAGTGGATCAAGGAACCAACAGAAGTAGCTGGTATCCTAGTTTACATTAAGAAGAAAAAGTTATCTTGGGCAGGCCATGGAATGGGAGGACTGATAATCAAAGATCAGTTAAAACAACTCAGTGGATACCAAGACATGGAAAGTGACATGGAAAGCAAGACATGGAAGACAGTCGGTAAAGGGGGTGATGAAAGGAAGTTTGCTGCCAGAAAATGGAGTCAGCTTGTGCTGACAATGACAACAATGATGATGTACAAAGATAAATCTAGCAGCACATCAGAATCATGATACGGGGTAAAGCAGGTCGAGTTCCTGCACGGCATTCCATGAGCTGCAGGAGTTAACATATTGTGGTCGTACGTTGTGCCCACGCCGCCATGTGAAAGTGACAGTTCTGATCGCATGAATGGAGGCACCCACACACACATGCTTTGTTTCCCATGTCTGCACAGAAGTGCTGGGATCAAAATTGAGCATGGTGTGAAAACCCTCCACACCCTATCCCACTTGTTCTCTAAACACACTGATATGAAAACGCTCTTGTTGCTGGCCTGGATTCACATGTGGTTGTTGTGCATTGCAAATGAAAGTGCTGTCGTCTGTTTCACCTAACTACTGTAGCCATGTTAGATCTTGTTCAAACTCAGACCTATTTCTTGTTTTCATTTGGTGTGAGTTGCAGAATGCAATTAGGGATGTATTATCATATCTACTCCACCAAACATTTTTCTCACTGATTTGGTATGCAATGTTCATTTCTTCTAAATGTTACTGTCAATTCGAGAACCTGTGCCATATTGCATTCTTGCAGAGACGCAACGATCGTGAGGCGATTCGACAGAAGTTGGCCATGGACACAGATGTGGAGGAGTCCTTTGGTATTGAGCGCACCAATCGCAAACCAAGTCTTGCTGTCAGGCTACAAGAAAGCAAGAACCTGCAGATCTGCTTCATGAATGAAACTGCTGCCGAACTGGACTCCTTAGAGCTATCTGGGGCAGCTGCGCGGTCCCAGGAAGACAGCAGCACTCAACAGGCCACAAGTCAGCAAGGGAACGCCAATACTTCTTCTGTCGGGCTCCCCAACGGACTTCTGAATGCAAGCTCTGACGTCTCCCTGCTGCAGGTAGGCGACGAAATGAATTTTGCTTGTTCAATGCTTCACTTCATATTAATGAGGCTACAGATTAATTCTCAATTTCTGAAATCTTTTTCTATGGAAACCTCTTCAAGCTAATTACAACCAACTCTTTCAAGCATCGGTTATTTCTGTGAGCTGTAAATTGTGTCGCTCTCCACACTCACCACTTGGCTGCACTGCCAGACAATTCACTGACTGAAACTTTTTCAACTGCAGCCAACACTTCTATGTGTAAGAAATAAGGGTTACACGCTCGTTCAGATATGTTTTTATGCAGAAAGCACAACTAGTCTGTCACAAGCACGCAGGGTCAGCCATGTATCACATCTTAACCCATGATTATAATTATCAATGCAGTCATTATAGCTGGTGCCCATTATTCAAACAGCTGAACTCAAAAGACAATGTAAACCAAAGTACAGGCTTGTACCGTTTCATTTATGCAGAACTTATGCAGAAAGAACATCACTGTAGAAAATATTACAAAAAAAGCAATTTTTGAACATTTCTTTTACGAAGAGCCTTAATATTCCTAAACAAATGCATTGTTTCTTCGTTGATTAAAATATGTACCTAATGTTGTTACGTCAGTTTTTTTATAACATGATGACCACGTATGCTGATTACTTTGTGCATGAGATCTCATTTTGCCGTCTTTCATTTTTTGTATCCGCGACGTAAATCATGGAGTTGTAAAATGATGTCTTTTTTGTTGTTGTTGTGGCTGTTGCTTATTGTTGCATTTGCTTGTATTCTTTCAGCTTATATTGTATAACCGCTTTCCACTGTCTAAAATGTTTATGCCTTCTTTTTCATGCGCCTAAGATACCGCCAAGGTGTTTGTTTGTTGTAGGTGTCCATGGCGTTGTCAAACTATCGAGAGATAGTTTTTACGGCGGGCTCCTCAGCTATCACGTTTTGTTTTGATGGCGAAAATAAACTGAATTGAATTGAATTGAATTTAATTTGTGTATAGGTCACATTGGGGCCAATGAAAAGAAAAAAAATTAGCAAGGCTTGCTCTAGTCGGCAATGCCAGCGAAGCTGATAGGCACATGGCTTTCACACCCCTGTTTCGTCATGGTCCGAGGCTTTAAGAAACGCCTCGCAAAGTGCTGCAAGGCCCAGTGAACACTTCTCAGCCTTTCGCACCGAGCTCAGCATAAAGATGTTCACGTCGAACCAAAGATGGTGGCAGGTGCAGCACATGTGGTCTCAGCTTGACGCCGTCCCATCACTTTGCTATACTACACTATGCATGCCTATGCTATCCTAGGAGCTGCTTGGGTGCCACGAGAGGACGAATGCTTCCGTAGCACGAAGCTGCGCACAAACACAGCTTTGCGAGACGCTGTGCACTGGACAAACCGTTGCACACTATCTTTGTTTTCTTCTTCTTCTTCTTGCACATGCAACACGTGCACCTGCCAGCCGCAGTTTTGCAAGTATAGTAGCGGGCTGAGGGCATGAGCAAAGAGAAGGAAGAAGCGCTCGTGCGAATGGCGCACATTGGGCATTGCATAGAAGAAGTGCCAGCTATAGAGGCCACAACAACAACAACAACAAGTGCATACGCACTCTTGGAGACCAGTACTAGTGATGATAGTTTTTTCCGGTGAGAATTTGTCACGCCATGCTTAACAGGTTCGCTGTTAAAATAATAAATAAACTACAAGGTTGCTTTCTAGACATAAAAGTACTGTTTGTGGACTTCGACTTCTTTCATTTTCCCTCTTCTGACAATGTCTAAATACTACCTGTCTATTCTCTCTCTTACTCTCTTCCTCTCAGCCCTTAACTTCTGTGCTTCAACCCCTACTGGCGACTGTTGTTCAGGTGTATGATTCCATGCCAGACAGTGACAGTGTGATCAGTAGTAAAACTTCCCTTTTGCATCCCTTGTTTTATTTATTCATTTACCTACAATCCTTTAAATAAACAGCCACTTACTACACACATGAGCTAGCCAGTGCTGCATATGTCCACTAGTTGATCATTTTTACAAAGGGCAACACAAGTTTTTGCTTTAGGCACCATGCGCTGACCAGGTGTTGCTAGTGGGCCAATGTTGGGTCATAATGGCCCAGTGCCACTGATGTTGGCTACTACAGTGATCAATGAAAATGAGATTTCCAAATCTTGCTCCTTAATTTTGCTAGGCCATGTGTTCTGGGGCCGCTGTCACAGGTGAAAGACGCTATGGAACAATGCCCACGCTCAGTAATGTTGTTCACTGTGCTGTGCATTGTTTATGTCATCAGGAGATTGTACTGTGTTGGAATTGTTGCAGTGATATTGCAATTACATGTGATAACACTCTGCATTCTGCAGACCAGCACAAAGCCAGCCCAGTGCACAAGCCCTCCAGTCAGGCGGGGCTCACAGGAAGAAGCTGCTCCCAAGCGGCCATCTTTCTTCTTCAACCGGCGCAAGAGCTGGCGTCAAAAGAAGACTGATGGCAATGGTGAGGCCAAGAAAGAAGCCTCCTCAGAGTCCTGGAATGGCGAGGACTTTGCCACTCGCCAGGCACGTCTTCAGGCAGAAGCAAGAGCAGCGCTGGCGCAAGCCAAGGAGATGGCACGCATGCAGATGGAAGTGGAGCGACAGCAGAAGAAGAAGTCGCCCATTGCCGACATTGTGAGTGCTTCTTTAGTATTTAGTTCATCGGTTTGTTTATACAATCACCTAGCTTTTTTAATGCGTCATCATGGTTTATCTATTACTCTGAGGAAATAGTGTCTGCTGAGCGACATGTTTCCCATAAGAACGTGTGGGCTCCAGAGAAAATGCATGGCAAGTATATAGGTGGTACTTGGTGAACGACAGCTCACACCAACAACTTACCAAGTGTGCCGCATCTTGAACTTTATCGCTGTATACCAGGTGAATAGTCTCAAAAGATGTCACATGCTTTGTCAGCCACAGTTCTTACATCTGTTTACTCCTATTCATTCATAAAGTTCTTTTACATTTACACCTTCCATGTGCTACACAAATTCACAATGTACCTTAAATGTCGTAGAAGAAATAATTCTAATTGTATTCATGATTGCAAGGTCAGCATGAGAAATACAGGCATAACCTTGTATTTGCTGTAGGCTAAATCCTGCTAGCAATAAAGATCAATGCTTGTCATTGTTGTTTTGTCATGTAGCATGCAGTCATCTGCATCATCATTTCTGTCATATGTTGTTGTGAATGATCATCTATGTCACTATGCCATTGTAAGCTCTCTTTTAGCATTAATAGTTAGTCATGGATCATTAAACAGTAAATTAATACCTGAAATTACAGGCAGCAAATTTGTAGTCATTAACATGGTTATTTACAACAAATGTTGAAAAGCTACTTTACATTTTTTATTTATTAGCACATATATTTCTTCCGAGTATATCTCAATTGAAGAATGCAAAATGAATATCAAGAACTGCGGCCACCTAGTTTCACACTCTCAATTTCATTGGTTTAGCAACTTGACAACTTTTTACCATGTATGTGGTGTAGTGACTTTATTTTGCGAAGTGACGGGTCTAGATGGTCTTTGATGGCGGCCTTGTTAGCCCTTAATGCTTCTATAGCATTCTGTATGGTTGTGTTTCTCTGTATGCTGGTTGCAAGAACTGGCAGGCCTTGCGGAACAGAGTTGTATTGTAACATTTACATTTTCTTGTTCTAGGTTGGCATTTCTTTTCCTGACAGCCGTCATCGGCTAAGCCGACAGATGCTGAACGACATGAATGTGGCGCAGCTGCAAGTAATTGTCAATGACCTCCATTCACAAATTGAAAGTGAGTGTGCCTTGTGTCCCACCACAAGTGACCTTTTTTGAAATGCAGTTTTTTGTGTACATATGCTAGGCTGCATATTATGTGTTATTGCTAATGTTACTGTGATATCAGTTCAGTTTTTTACTTAATGTCACCACTACATTTGTTCCACTGTTATGACAAGGTGCGACCCTTGCACATCCAATTCTTATCTTGTGACAACAATGAAATCCTCCGTAACCTTCCAAAGAAGCCCACCACCACAAAAGCTGGCAGTATTGGTTTCATCCTAGCTTTAATCATTTATTTATGCACACTGAGCCATTCAGTATTTACTCTCACTGCCATTGCTGCTTGCATTTGTTTCGTGAGTATAGGTACTCATGTACAATATTATTTTCAGTGCCATCGATGGCCTGGAAACTTCTGTTTAAAAGTAACAGTGCACAAAAGAAATACAACTTTTATCATGTCAGTAAATTGCTTTTTCACAATACGAAAAGCACTACTCTTACAAGGAGAGAATGCTTGGTGACCTAGGAAACATGCAAACGGAAAATACAGGAGGGGACGTCACTCAGTGGCTCTCCCACTGATACGTGTGACGTCATACATTTTGATAATGTGTCCTATAGGCCTACATGATTATTCCTCAGCTAAAATGGTGTATATTGCCATCTGAGAGAGCCAGAGGCTTAATGTAATGTGCTTAAGGAACTTATATAGCCAATGTGGCCAGAGTACGAAAGGAAGAAGAGTTTGTGATGTCATGTGCTGGTGAGTTACAGTGTGAAGTTAAAAAAAGTTTGACATTCATTTTATCTTTTAATATTGAACACAAAAACGGTGAAATCAATGTGACTAGAGTTTCCACAGAATAATTTATCAGCCTAAGCCATTTCAGTGTTTCACTTTAGTGTGCCTTTACAGAGGCCAGGCCTGCGCAATGAAGGCAGCACATCAGTGTGTGTTGCAGGAGCCGCCCCCTCTGAGCCTGTCATAAGCACCTTGGCCAGGTCCTTCAGTGCTGTTTTTCTGATTACAAACTGCATCATCCACCCTTTGTCAAGGGGGAGCTGTGGTTTGTGCTGCTGCGTGCACAGCAGTTTTTTGAGCCTGATGTTGCCTAATTGCAGCCATATGCCTAGCATAGCATTCGTCGAAGAGTTACAGTAGTTGCACCGTGCATCTTCCACAATGTCACATGTGGTGTGAACTTTATACTAAAGTTGCAGGCAATGAAAATACGGCAGTTTTATTTTTAAATGTGAAGCATTTCTTGGTGAACACCGTTGCCTACGTCTCGGTGCTGTCCTAGTGGTGTTCACCTGGTATACCTCGAAAGTTGGATGGTAGGGTATAATTGTATGGCAAACATGAATGATTGATCTTCGCATCACTAACTTGATATACTCGTCGCATGCATCACAATTAATGATACTGCAATCACGTGTGGCTTATGCGCATACTGTTCGGCCTGCATTGAGTGGGTACATGCCACAGGTGTTTGAATTTCATACAGTCTCTGTCAAGCAAGGATCAGCTAATATAGACATTTAACTTATCATTGAAACATATTTAAAAACAAGAAAGAAACACCGTTTGTCATACCACACACTACTACTGGGCTATGGCCATTCATCCTGCACGGTACATACAGTAATAAAACCGGCTGCAGTAGGAGTTACGATTCAAGCAAGGATCAGCTAATATAGACATTTAACTTATCATTGAAACATTTAAAAACAAGAAAGAAACACCGTTTGTCATACCACACACTACTACTGGGCTATGGCCATTCATCCTGCACGGTACATACAGTAATAAAACCGGCTGCAGTAGGAGTTACGATTCTGGTCCTTGTGTAACGGCAGCTGTGCTTCCACTGTGTGTTAAAACTATCATAGCAATGTAAGAAACATCACATATTTTCTACTTTTACTAGACATGATTTAGTCCAAGTTTGCTCGATCTTGTATAGGACCTGCTTCACCAAACGATGCTCATGACACACACATCAGCGAACTATAGCGTACCATAGCGTGCGTGAACGTTACTGCCAGCGTTACGTCATACCGAGAGCTACCACTCCATAGCCACAACGCTGTCAACGTTTCTGGTTAGCCTACATTAAGCATACACCCACTCATGCACTTTGCATGATGACATTGATGCTACTCTCAACGTTTGGCTCACTGCCAAACAATTAGGCAAAGGCGATTTACTTGCTGACTGCTTCGCATGACACTGATTCCTACAATACGTGGGTTCTGCTGGATTTTTTTTTTCTTCTCATAACTCTATCTAGTCTCCCTGAGCACATATTTAATTTTTTTTCTTCAAGAAAGATAACGTAGTATGTAAGTATATCCATGCTGACATATTCAGTAGTGACTAAGACGGCCACTAAATACAGTGTCCTAACGAGCAAGCTGCATTGCATAACATTAGTGCAATCCAAACCATCCGGAACATTGGGGGTGTTACAGTTCTAGACTTCTCACAGTTTCAATAAATGGCTTCCAGCTGTCCGAAATGCGATCCAAGAGAGCTTGTTGCAAGTGGTCCCTTTTTTAAGTGGTCCCTTTGGTCGCCTAGTGTAACAGGGCAATGAATGTTGGCGGTAATGGTGGTTGCCAAAACTGGACAATGTATCATTTGCATTAGCTTTGCTTGTGTTACCTTTGATATGAGATTGTGTGCTGTAGTACAATATTATACATGCACAAACCCTATTGGGTATATTGTGTATTTTCCCTTCAACATAAGAGGTTGTCAGATTTGCAAACCTACAATACCTTTCTCTTGTTTTGTTTTCTCAAAGCCTGCATGCCTTGTTTGTGTTTTTCATCCCATCTTTACTCACTAAGTTGGCTTGTAAACGCCCATGCCCTTTTTTTTTTTTTCGAACATTATTGTAGCTTGTAGGAAGAAATGTTCAGTGTATGCACCCTTGCACCTTTCATTTAGGAGAATTTTCTTTTATTTTCTATAGCATGCTTGATATTCTATAGGAGAGGGTCTTTATGTATATGGTAAGCACATCAGTTTTATTTTCTGAAATAAGTAACCGCTACATTTGCAACTGCATTTCTTCAACACGTGTGCCAACACTAACAGTACTGTGAGGGTGATTGATGGGATATGAGTTTCACACTTCGCTATTTTATTTTAAATTTTATTTCATGATTTCACCGGTGTAATTGTAAAAGGCTGCAATCAATGACTGTTTTATTTAGTTATTTATTTATGGTCGTTCCCAGGTCACAATGAAGATCTGGTCAAGTTTTTGCTGGAGAGAGACGATCTTCACATGGAGCAGGACTCCATGCTTGTCGATATTGAAGACATGACGAGATATTTGTGAGTAGACCTTCTTGCTTATAATAAGCATATTGTGTATGTTAATAACATGAACACTTTGAACCTTTGTCAGTTATTTACTTTTTTTTACAAAAGTAAATGTTAGCAGCAATGTATGCTACCATGGTGATACACATCATGGACATCATGCCTGATAAAGAAAGGTTGGCAGAAGCACTTAAACTTGACGTTGCAAGAACTAGGTGTGAACAGTTGCTGTCACCCTCTTTTTTCATGCCGTGTTATTGTCACAGGCCAGAATTTGCGCACAATTTAAAGAGTAAGAATACCTGCTGCTATGGCAGGCATTCTGTGGCAGGGGAACTTTATTTACTTTGTTATATCCATTATTTAATTATATCCAGTTACGTTATAATGGGGTGCGAGTGTACATAGGGATTTCTGGATTTCCTCCTGCAAAATTGCGTCTACCATGTTCAGAAACCGAACGTCTGCCACTGTGCTTAGCTGCACAACACCATCATAGCTAAGGTACTGTAGTGGGTGAGAATGCCACTTTGGGTATTCAAAGACGGCCATTGCAATGGCAGATGTAAGGCTGATTACTGGCAGTTTTCTTGGCTTGTAGTCTTTGTCACAGCCAAATGAAATCTGCTAAGGCCATGTAGCAAGGAAAAAAAAAACGTGTTGATTGAGGCAGAGGGTGCGGGGCTAACAAGACGAAGAAACAAAGTAAGACACGAAACAATGCACACAAGCACCCGTCTATGTTATTACTATGTGTGTTGTTTCATGTCTTATTTTGTTACTTGTCTATTTAGCGCCACGCCTTTGCCTCAAGTAACGAATCAACTAGTGCCCCAACATGTCCAGAAGAGCATTCTTGCTTTTGTGAGCTACACAGTTCTCAGTTCAGAGCATTTTAGAATGACTATTTATATAAATACTTTTTGTTTGACCCTTGGAGTGAGTAACTTTTCTTTTCAGTACGTGTATTTTAAGTACAGTAGTCCTTCTTGGGCTACCTAAATGCAAAAAACTTAGTCCGTCTGTATGTCTGTCTGTCACATGTCTGTCTTTCACACGATTAAACCGCATGGGCCATGAAAACGAACCACAAAACTACTGTATTTACTCGATTCTAATGCGCCCTCGATTCTAATGCGCACCCGTTTCCCGCGATCAAAAAAAAAGGGAAACATCGATTGTAATGCGCTCCCATCTTTCGTGGTATGGAAAAGAGGTCCTCTGTAATCAACCTTCTCACATTCATAAAAAAATAAAATGCCGTACTTGCATAATGAACGCGCTCGAGTAATAAATGTGCCGCCAACTCTGAACCCCCGCAGTCCCTCGAATGGCCACGCTATGGCTTTCCCGCTTCACTTGATCTGCGGTGTCTCGAACACGTTTGGCGCGCCGATTCATAACTCCTGGGTCCCATAAAACTGCCACATGGTGCCAGGCGTAGCCACGTGCAAGCGGTGATAGCACCATTTACTCGTAGCATTCATCCATGCTATCGCAGTTCCCTCACGCCTGCTGCCGCGTGCTGCCATGTGTGCTGCGCAGGTTGACGCAGATAAGCGGATAAGCCTAAGCATGGTCGGGTCATGGTCCCCGAGATTGCCACGATGCAATCTCGGATGTCATGCAGCGCGCACGACTGAGAGGCTCAGGTGGCTAAGGCTGTGCGCAGATATGAGGGAGAAATGCGATGATGAGCCGTTTTGCGTGCGGTGATGGGAAACATGTCCCCTTACGGCTACCCGCAAACGCTACCGAAAGCTGGTGCGGCTGGGCGTCTCAGAAGTTGCATTGGCGACGTAGCGACTTTGTTTGGCCACAAGACAGCCAAGCCGGTGCGGCGAGTATCATCAGCCTATGCATCATGTGCATTGTGCCGTCGTTCAGCGCCGGCGGCAACATAGACTACTGAAGCTATGCGCGCCAAAGACCGCCGCACCGCTAGTTCGTTTTTTCGCTGGCGACCGTTCGACAATGCTTGAACCTCGTAGGAGGTGGCCGTTTTGATGCTGGCAACATGGTAACGCCATCGTTCGTTCGCACGACTTTTGGGCCCATTTTATCAGAAAAAAGGTGCGCGTCAGATCCGAGTAAATACGGTAGGCCTGGTTGACGGAGTCATAGACGTCGATATGATACAGCACAAAGAAAACCTCAGGGCTATTCGCGGCAACATATATACATAACCATGATCTGCAGTGTTCATTTAATTAAGGATACACATTGTACTGGTTTTTACTTAAGTAGATGAAAAATAAACACGTTAGAAATGGTGTCGAAGAGAAGCAAGCCGGAAATGGCGAAACAGCCACTTTCCCTGTTCCTGTCTCCTGCCCTTTCTCGGCCTCTAGGCTTCATGCCTGCTCGCCACCACGGAGAGGCAATTATCACGCACGCAGCACTCGTCACCCTCACTTCCTATCTTTAATAATCTTGTTTCTCCGTTTTGAGAGAGAAAAGGCCGTGTCCGTTCAGCAGCACCACTGAGATGGCACAAGAGTAGGGCGAAAGCATGAAATTTGAATTGAATTTAGCAAAACTTTCATTACATCCTTCAGGGAAGGAGTGAGAGTAGAGAGGAAGAGTGTGAGGGGCAGGAGGTGGGAGAAGAGGTGGTGTTACACCACCTATTCATATCAGGGGCAGCAGAAGACTACAGTCGTTCGAAGTTATTTGCAGCGAGGGAAGCAGATATGTGTCCACATTTTTTTTCAATTGTTGCCCATCTTAGTAGTGTGCATATATATGTAGGGCAGGACACGTACGCATATCACAGGTTCACTCTAACAGCTGGTACCACCTTTACCGCATTACGCTCTTAAATATTTCCTGTAGGTGTAGTCAGTCTTAGATAATGGTACGTGTCACGAGTGCGAGCGCGGATCTCGGGAGCGCTTGCTCCGATGGATTGAGAGAGTGAGAGGCGAGACGCGAAAAGCGTTAAGAAAAAACAAAAGACGTTACTTTATGCAACTGCACACCAAGACATACAAAGGACGAAAAAACATCAATTCGCACACAAAGAGAAAACCTAAAAAATATTACTAACAGCCTAAGCGGCCTAACTACAAATCCTCCGCGTAGGGCGCAGTTCCCACGGGAGTCCCTCAGCCTTGGGCTTCGCGTTCAAGTCCGCGTTAGCTGCCTGCCGGTCAAGGTGTAGTTCGACGCTCTTACTTTGCATTCGGCGCGGTGTGGTTCAGAGTCGAGGCTCTTTGGTGTATCGTGTCCCGTAGCTCTCGTCGAAGGTTCCGTTGGTGGTGGCCGCCGCTCACGCAAGGTCCGTCCTCGTCCGCCGCCTTGCTTCACTTGTGACGTGGCGGGACACCGCTTAGGCCTAGCCCAGCCTAGGCCTCCTCATATGTAATGGCTGGTCTCCAGCTAAGACCGGCCCTCTGCGGCGATTCTTCTGCCGGTCATCCCGTTCTGCCGGCGAAGGTGGAGCGCTGCGGGTACGCCGGGAACTGCTGAAGTTCGGCCGCTGCCACTCCGAAGTCCGTGCTCGATCGTCAGCCAGATCGGCGGTACCCCGGAGCCCGACGCCCTCGTCTCCTCGTCACCAGACCGTAGCTGGCCAGACACCCTTCGTCGACCGGTGCCGCGCAGAGAATGCCAGCTCAGCCTTCTCCATGACCGATCTCTCCTCGGGCCGCGTGCCACGAGCCCGCTGTCACCCAATTGTGGACATCGACGTGTCCACGGCGCGTGCCTTCCCGCGCCACTTCGCCGATCTCTCCGTTTCGTCTGCTAGCCTGTGTTTGTGGGGCCCCTTACTCATGACATTGGCCCCCCTTTTAAGAGTTTTTTCTTAAAAAACTGCTTGCTCCTCCTCTTCTGAATTCTCCGGTACCTTGCCAAATCTTCTTGCATTTTTGAAAATAAACTTCTGATGCCTTAATTTCTCGGCTCACTGTAGCACTGGCCACCACCACACTCTTCACGCATACACTGACACACCTTCATACACCTTTTGGTCTCACTAACAGTAATCACTCCACACAATGTTCACAAGCACAAAAGGTAATGTTTGTTCAGTCCGAGTTTGTGTCCACTGAACAGCGCACTACGGTACACTACATCAATACACTAAATCAGTATTTCACAATATCAGCACACTGTAACACTATGTCACTATCACTGCCCTATACCCTATCACTATCATACAGTATATCAATACACAGGGCCCCTACCAAAACACAACTATACATGCTGTACACTCCACCACGGAAGCACACTCTGCTCTCCAGACATACCACACAACAATCCTTTTCGCAACACTAGCTAGGAACACACAAAATTTTTCTTTCTTCTCTCTCTCTATCGGTCCTTTTCATGCGGATTTCGTCACCTTGCCCTTTTGCTCTTTATCTTTCTCATTGCTCTATCCGCTTTTGCTTTCCTTTCTTTCTCCACTACCCCTATACACAAGCTTGTCAACCGCAACCCTCTCTTTCCTTTCCCATCAGCTAGTCTAATGCGCTATCTACTCTCATTTCTCTATCTATGTCCATTCAGATGTCTCCACATTCTTTTCCTTTTGAAATCTATATTTTATAAGACCTCGTGCTTCATTCTTCTTTTCCTTTTCTCATTACTCCTAGTTCATCTTTTGTTGTTGATCCTTTCTCTTTACTCTATTGACTGCTCTGTTCTGCACTCTCTCAAGCTCCACTATCGTACTTGTGTGTCTTCTAACTTTCCGGTCCATTTTCTTTCTTGTCTATCAACTTGATAGTATTGCCGAATTTCTTTTCCGTGAACCTTAGCCTTTAGCCACTATTCCTGTACATGTGTTTTGTTGCCACACCAATCACTTTCCTTTTCCTTGACCTTTAAGTCTCCAAATGCTCTTTATCCTCCTCCAACCTTTTTTTATACCAATTTCTGATGGTCCCACTAATCGCTCTTAATTTTTCTTGGCCTTCAAATCACTAAGTGCTCTGTCTAGCCCTTCCTACTTTACCTGCTCTACGGTTTCCTTCTGGCCATCTATTCCCTTTATCCTGTCACTGTTCAATTCCGTTGGAAGCCAGCCTGTTCCTAAACCAATAATCTCTTTTCTTCAGTGGCCACAAAAAGAATCTTTCTGCCTTAGGTCTGAGCCTCCTCTCATTCGGCGTCTTGCGCAACTCTCTCGTGCGCCTCCATGCTGTTGCACGCTCCTTCAAACGCTCGCTACGGCGGCGGCGTTTGTTCGTGTTGCCAAACATTCTCCGGCGTTTCTTTTCCAAATTCCTTCGCGGACGCCTGGTACGGCCGCCGCATTTATCCTCTTTCAAGGTCGAACGCCTCATCCCACTACGTTCTCTCTCGCGTATTTTAATTTTTACTGCACGCGCTCGTGAACCCCTTGTGTGGGTGCTGCGTTCGTGCTCTTTCAGCCTGACGCGCCCCTTCCATACTCTCTCCCACTGTCGCGATCGCAGTCCCCTGCGCTTACGCATCATAATGCTCACTGAATGCTTGCTGCGAGCGACTTTTCTACGGCGTCTACATGCTCGACTCTCATTAGCCTTGCCACGTCCGCTCACTTTTAGTTTGTTTCGAACTCGCGTTCTTCGACGCGCCTTCTCACCAAGTCCTCCGTTGGCAGTGCCCACGTCTGCCTTTTTCTCAACTAGGACCTCCTCGCTCCCATTGCTGTTTAGCCTTTTCTCATTTACCTCTCTCTCATTGTGGACTACTACTTCACCATGCTCGCTCCCGAGTTCAGCACGATCGTCGCGCGGATCGTGACTCTGCTTCACATCCTTCACTGTGTGGCTCTCATCTGAACAGTGCTTGCAGCAACCTGCAATACACTCTTGATTCTCCTGCAGCGGCGGTGGGTGCGCTTGCTCCTCCGCTGCGCTCAACAGCTCTTGGGCGCCTACGCCCGCACCATCAACCTCTGACTCGAGCTCCTTTAGACCTAACCGCGTAACCGCGTCGCACTCCTCCGACCATACCGAGACACTGTCCTCGTTCGCCTGAATTTTCTGAATTTGGCTAATTTCCATCTCATGTTCACAGATTTCAACTGTTTGCACTACTGGCAAATCTACACATGATGTCTCTGTATTCGCGACCGTGAGCCCTCGTTCCGTCTGATGTAGCTGTTGCTTTAGCTGAGCTACCCGTGCTTCATGCTCTCGTTCGCGCTCCCGTTCAAGTTGGAGCTCGCGTTCTTTGCACTGAGCCAACTGAGCTTCTAATTCTCTCAGGCATTCTTTTTGGCATTCATCAAAAAATTTTAACGCGTCTTTGCCGCGTAAGTTCCTGCTCTTAGCTATCGCTGCCCACCGATCCCAATCCATCTTTGCAACCCCCGACGATCTCTCGTGACTGGGCCTGGAGATGTTAATCCTGGCAAAGGCTCGCCAAATATTTGTCACGAGTGCGAGCGTGGATCTCGGGAGCGCTTGCTCCGATGGATTGAGAGAGAGAGAGACGACGTAAAGCGTTAACAAGAAACAACAAAGACGTTACTTTATAACAGGAACACAGAGACATGAAACCGAAGAACAAACATCAAATCACACCCCAAAAGAGAACTAAGGAAAACAAACTAAGTTAACAACCTATCATAGCCTACAAACCCTCCGCGTTGGGCGCAGTTCCAACGGGAGTCTCTCAACACTGTGTCCGCGGCCGCTGCTCAAACTGAGGTAGGACACTCTTACATTGAATTCGGTGCGGTGCGGTTCGAAGTCGGTGATCTCTCGGTGGGTCGTGTCTCGTAGCTCTCGTCGAAGGTTCCGTTGGTGGTGGCCGCCGCTCACGCAAGGTCCGTCCTCGTCCGCCGCCTTGCTTCACTTGTGACGTGGCGGGACACCGCTTAGGCCTAGCCCAGCCTAGGCCTCCTCATATGTAATGGCTGGTCTCCAGCTAAGACCGGCCCTCTGCGGCGATTCTTCTGCCGGTCATCCCGTTCTGCCGGCGAAGGTGGAGCGCTGCGGGTACGCCGGGAACTGCTGAAGTTCGGCCGCTGCCACTCCGAAGTCCGTGCTCGATCGTCAGCCAGATCGGCGGTACCCCGGAGCCCGACGCCCTCGTCTCCTCGTCACCAGACCGTAGCTGGCCAGACACCCTTCGTCGACCGGTGCCGCGCAGAGAATGCCAGCTCAGCCTTCTCCATGACCGATCTCTCCTCGGGCCGCGTGCCACGAGCCCGCTGTCACCCAATTGTGGACATCGACGTGTCCACGGCGCGTGCCTTCCCGCGCCACTTCGCCGATCTCTCCGTTTCGTCTGCTAGCCTGTGTTTGTGGGGCCCCTTACTCATGACAGTACGTCACCACTATGGTGCAGCCTCTACTCTGGGGTACCGATGGACATGCTGGACTATGTTTTTCAAGCTAACAAAAATGAAGACATCTTGGAAAAATAACTGAATAGTAGCTTATGAAGTGATTTTAGTAAAGTGTACGTTTTGAGAATGTCGTTTAAGACGTGGAAGCTGACCTTGCGATACTGTCTTTTCACGTAGGGGAGCCAAAAACATGAGTGCATCTCGTGACGGCTCGTCGATGTCCCTCTCTCATCCGGCAAAGACAATCCCATCAAAATGAAGTGGCAGCCACCTACAGCTCCAAAGGATGCCAAGAGGCATGCCTGCATTGTTTTTTCTGCAGTCTGTCCTTTGTTAAATTAATTTAGCGAGCCTACTTCTATTTCTCCTGTTTTTGACCCAAGACAGAAGACAGTTGCTGAGACTTCAGCAAAAATCAAAACTTGGTGTGCAGAGAGCTGGTACTTTCGTGGTGTCCTTATTATGCCCAGTTTTGTGTTGACTGTTTTGGGTTCACTGTCTTGAACATAGTGTGATTTAAGGCAGTCTTTCAGTGCTTGCTGTCATGATAACTGTGAGGCAGAGCCAACAGTGCTTGACTACAGAGAATGTTGTATTAGCATCCTTGCTATTTGGTGCCATGTTTTCTTTTATGCTAATGTCAGTGTACAACATTGCCGGGCATTAGTCCTTAGTTCTACAGTAACGGCAGTCCTTACTCATTTTTTTGTTGGGAGTTTCCAGGTACCCAACATTAGTCTCTTTGTATTTGTCTCGTTTTTACTTGAAAGTAAAACTTTGTCATATGCTCTCTGTAAGTTCCGGGGGTCGTGTAAGTTAATACTGCAGATGTTTGGTTACTGTCTACATATTTCTTTGTGCGGCCTGTTTGTGTGGAAATGCACTAAGAGCATTTTTCCTTGTGAGCTACCGGTGTCCGGGTCACATCTTTGAGGCACACCTATTGTGAACCTATTTAGTTTGATGGAAGAGATGTGCCATAATTATTTCGTGCCCATAGTAAGGACCACTGTTGGGAAGCAGTGCATGCGCTGCTCCAAGCTTGTTTTCCCGAAGCCCTCTTTCATCTTTTATTGTACATAGATTTGCCGTCATGACGTGTCCATTTGTTGCCAGCAGTCCTGAGTGCCAGTGATGTTGTAGTATTTTGTGTTGCGTGAAATGCCTCTTAAGGGTGTTAAACCTGAAACATCTTTTTATGCCAACTCACAACGATTAAGGCATGAACAAAACATTTTGTCACTTCTTTATCAACACTAATGTTGATATTTCAGTTTGTAGGTGATCCACACGAACAGTAAATGTGACCGCTCATGGATGAAGACAAAGAAATGACATCACACACCTGAGTATTGAGTTAGCACCAAGTTTGTTCTTGTCCAAAGCACTTTATAAGTTTGCTACTCTTATGCACAGACCAATCACAAATAGCTTGATGGATAACCTTTTTCTATAAGACAGCATGAAATGGGCACATGTCATAGAATGCTGTGCTTTCTGCATTAGGAAAGAAGACTTAGTAGTTCTCTGTAACTGCGCTTTTTGTTTATTCTCAGTGCTTTGCAGCCACAATATGCTTTCAAAGGACATTTCTAAAAGTTTACAGCTTTGCCAAAATATGCTTTGGGTACCTTAAACTACTTTGTTATACACTGTCAAAGGTACGCCTTTTCATATTTTGTTGTGATCATTTCTTTTCATTAGTTATGTTTTCTGTGTGTGTGCCAGAGGTACACATTCTCATATTTTAAAAGCACTTTGCTACTTTCTCATTACATCCAGAATAGTACTTGAAAAGCAAGCACATCATGTGGTTTCACTGTGCAGGCATCACAGTAGGCTCCATAAAACAAAGATATGTAAATTTGAAAAGTGTCTGTTCTCTGAAAAGCTAATGGGAATTCTTTTGAATTGTCTAGCTTCTCAGCAGATTCGTCATGACAGGTCTTGTCATGGAGTGATATTTATTCAATATTGTCGCATATGACTTGGCTTGCTGAAGAAGAAAGCAAGCGCCTGATCTTTGAAAAAATGGCATTAGTCTCGTTTCTGGCACAGTTTCGTTGATTAATGCACAGATCTTTTTTTTGTATAATTTGTTAAAAGTTCTTTGTGACCGTTGAGGTATTTCATTATAAATGCTCATGGTTTGAAAGCCGTTGTGTAGCAGTGCCGAGAGAGCACAGAGGTAGCTTGCTCAGGTGTTTATCAAGAGCCGAGGTCATCTTTGCTTGTTACCAAGGTTATAGAGTTTGTAAAGGAAAGCATTCTAAGGGGCTTAAACTTCACAGTCTGTCAACTGATTTTAAATTGGCATAACTGACTGCATAACGAGCTTTCATTTTATTTCACTTTCATGCTCATCTGTTTTAGAACACGTCCCTGCATTACGTTGCACTAGATTTCATGGACGTAAATGTAATTCCAGGACACAACTGACGACATTGTAACCTCCATGTATAATGTGCTCTTGCTTCTGGTTTCCGATTCACAACATTTCTTGTAGTGGCACATTACTCACGGTATACTGCTAGACTTGTTATTTACACGCTTTTTCCAGCCTTCTTCTGGAAATAGGATTCGCAGTGTATATTTACTGGCCGCTGCCGTGCACTGAAATCCATGCTAGAACATTTAACCTCTGTT
Source organism: Hyalomma asiaticum (assembly GCA_013339685.2). Lineage (NCBI taxonomy): Eukaryota > Metazoa > Arthropoda > Arachnida > Ixodida > Ixodidae > Hyalomma > Hyalomma asiaticum. The sequence goes on along the minus strand of CM023482.1, from coordinate 134,131,211 downwards.
GTACAGTACGTATATTGGGAGTTGTCCTGTAATATTCAGCGTATTTTAGCGAAGCCCTTGTACAGTAAGTATGCTTGGGAGTTATTCTGCAGGCTTCAGCATGGTTTAGCAGCTTCATCATTTAATTCTGTAGCACGGCAAAGTGCCATGGAGATTGTGTGCATAATTTCCTCTATGCCATGTACACCTTGTTTTTCTGATGTGTTCAGCTGCAGCCCTGAAATGGAAGCAAGGCTTCGTGAGTGTGAGCAGCGTTTTGGAAAGTTAAGCACATCGCTCGAATCTCAGCATTTCTTTTTCTGGAGAGTATGAAAGCCATTAGTAGTGAGCGAGTGTGTGCCTCTAGAACAGGTAAACCAATGCAATGGCTTCTTAAGAACACGTACATACAGCTCACATTTTGATGCTTAATAGTAATCTGCTTACATTTTCACTTTCTTCTTTTGCGTTCTGTCTGGTCATAGGGGTAATGCCTGCGCAGGTACTAAATGGCCATGAAAGCTGGTTTTATTTTCCTTTGAAAGCAGTGGAACCACTTTAGGCGACAGTCATTCCCAACCTGTGGTACTACGTACTACAGCAAACTTGAAACTCTCGTGCACTAAGTCCTTTTACACTATATATTTCGAGTGTGAGCAGCCTTCTTCTTAGGAAGCCTGTTGTCTCACATTTCTGTCAATGCAACATGCAGAGAGATTACCACAGTTCTAAAATGTTAGAACAGTTCTCGCCCGCACCGTGTGAGCGTTTGGCATTTGTGCTGGTGCTGTGGGAGAAATGGTACTACAAAGAAGAAAGCAAGGAACTTATTGTACCCAAGTGGAAATTCCCACCTACTCTCTATATAGTAACTTTTTGCATGAGTGAAACAAAAGATGCCACAGCACTAACTTAGTGCTTGCTTGGTACAACAGCTGACAGGACAAGCAAAAAACACAAAAAGGAGTGGAGGCATTTCATCTTGTATTCCTTTTATCCTCTTCCCTGTGCTGGTCTGTCAGTCTGACAGTACACCGACAGGTACCAGACCCCTGCTTTTACTTTAACACTCGTGTTCACATTATGTTTAAGTGGTGTACAGAGAAGCAGTCTACTGCAACAATGCTTGCGCCACTCGTGTGTTTGTATGAGGCTTCTCCTGTACCATTGACGTGCTTTCACATGCTCCACACTTCTTAGTGCCATTTGTGAAAGCACAGCCCTGCTGCTTGCGCTACTGTGTGACAAATCGTTTGTACGTGTTTAATACTTCCTGTACTCGCTCCCAATGGTTTGGGATGCTTTCTCTTTTGTGTGCTTGCTAAACGTCGTGTCGATGACGGGTGTGTGCGCTGCTGTGTGGACAAGTTAGAAAAGGGCACTTGTCTAGCTATTGATAGGATGTTTTGTATGTGTGAGTCGGTGACCACTTTTCAATTTTGATGAGCATTATGTTGATTTTCTTGTTTGCACCCTTGTTTTCTCGAATGGGCATTGGATGTTTGCATTACAGATGTGCTTCACTTCCATGTGCAATTCCCTTATGTTTACTCAACTTGTGGTTCCAGGAAGCAACGATTGCGGCCTTCTCGATATATTGACTATGTTGTTATGAATAAGTGTGGAGCATGAGTTGTTTGTTTATATCATAACAGCACAATTATATTTACTCCATTCCTAAATAAGCTGAGTAGCTAATTGGTATTTGCTAGGGTACCACGAGTTCTGCACTGGAAGTGGTGCTCCATCTGTGCATGCTTAATGTTTGCTTATAATTTTAATACATTACAGCTTTGTCACGATAGTGTTGTGGCATGAATTTATATCAGTGAAGGCAACAGTTGGGCCGCTCCTTGTTCCGCATTTTGTGAGTTGTTTCGGTGGCATTGTGGGAGTGTTCTCTATGTGCAGTCATTGTGTTCACCTGTACTTGATTTCTATTTATTATTAAGCCAACTGAGCGGACCACTCATGAATGGGTCCATATTCCTTTTGAATGCTCTTGTCTACATAGTGTGTGTATATGGCTAGGGAAAAAGAGCGAGTCTGCCGCAGGTTCATTTTCATGCAGCGATGTATGCCTATGGACAAGAAAGAGCTTTGTTAGTGTGCCTGTCCTGTGGCCCGTGCACATGTATGGCGGCCTAAAAGCTGTGGATTCAATAAACAAACCTTTAATTTAGGACTGAAGTGCCTTGATGTCAATTTTTCTTTGTTATTAGGTACCGACACATAATTTCAAATACCTAGAAAATGTGCACCATGTTTGTTGCATGATTTCAACACATTACTCAAAAATAATCAATTATAATTCCTTCATAAACAGTGTAATTTACTGTAAGTACTGCTTCCCTTCTGCTCCATAAAATAAGTGAGCAATCACTAAAATGTATTCCATTACTTTTGCGCTGTCTCTCACCTAGCCATTATTAACAGTGCACTAACACTGTACAGTAAACAGAACCAGCTGGTCTCATTCCTGCAAAAATTATTTGTATTCATTGTTGACTGTTGTCAAATTTTTCTTGGGTCCTCTTTCCTAATGTGTAAATATCAACACTGAAGATTCGCTCACTCATTCTCGAGGAAAGGGCAGTGCAACTTACGAACAGCTTGAGCACAATGTGTTTGTGAGGCTATATCGCCCTATTGAGCAACCTTCTCAACCCTAAGGTTCACAAGTTAGTAAATACATCGAAGCTCATGTCATTTGTTTCAAGTGTGGCGTTCCATTGTTGCTTTAACTTGCGGTAGGTACACTGGAGAGCTGAAAAAATAATCTGTGTATTTATTTTCTGGCATAAACATTCAATTTCGCTTTCGAGCTGTGTATCAACAAGCACAAGCAAAATTTAATCTCACTGAATCTTTGCGTGCATCAGGCTGTAGTGTAGAACGGCCGCGGGAGCTCTACTGCATGGTTGTAGACATATTCAAGAGCCTAAATCAGCACTGCCGGTTACAGCCTTGTTCTGTCTCTAACTGGTTAGATGTAATTTGTCACCGAGAAAGCAAAATCAGTTACTATGTGCCGATAAATTGTTTCGTCAGTTTTTGTTTATTCCAAGAAAACGTGCAAATTGAAATTGGGAGCATTTGGGAGAAACCAAAGAACGTGCTGACGTTGAAAAATTCTTTTCTGTTTCAAGAAGAAGTCATTTGGACAACGCATACTTTGATATTGGATGGTGGGCTTGCAAACTCTACGTTGACTGTTCAGTGAGAGCACCTAGTACGGGTGCAAATTTTCAGGAAGTAAATTTATAAAATAAAGGAGAGAGCGAGAGAGAGAGAGAACAAAAGGTTTCATTGGGACAGGCCTAGACGCTGCGCACGCCAAATGTCATTTAATTGAATGGACCGCCGCAGAAGTTTTGACTGGGTTAACAAGCCGAAGTTACCAATTTCTGGTGTACTGCACGCTAGCAGCGTGTCCACTACACACAGCAAGGTATGCAAACCTATTACCTCGGAAATCGCGGGGGCGCAGCAGATTCCATATGCTCGCCGTCAAATCGCAGAAGCTGATGTTAAACCACTTAACTAGTGCTTTTGGAAACAGGTAACACTGGTCATACACTCGATTCAAACAACTGAGATGCTTACATCCGTGTGCTCCGCCTATCGGTTGCGTGATCGGGAGCAGTTATAAAGTTACACATGGACCGGATAATAAAGCATGCGCGTTTAATCTGGTGTCTATGACTTCACGGGCGTAATGCCGTTGCTGCATAAAGACTCTCACGTTGGTGTTGTGGCCACAAGCAGCACATGTTCAGGCTGTGAAGAAGAACATCCTGACGTAGCGTATCACGCCGAGCATTGTATCCTGGTCCTTGGGTACTTCAGTTACCAAACACTTCTGTCCCGGAAAGCGTGCAAAAAAGAAAGACCTTAGGAAGTTAGGTGACTGTGGAAGCGTTTAGGCATGACACGGGATATGTTTTGGAATAGACTATCAATAACTGCGAGACACCACATTATTCGGCGGCACACGCATAAATATGCTGCGACAAATGCGGCACTTCTGCTGCACATCTCGCTTTTCTAGAGCTACTGACATGTCGACGGTCTTCAATATAAATGCGTACTAGACTTGCTGGGAACTACGTGCTCCAGGTCATTCTATGTCGGTATGATAAAATGCAGACTTACAGAATACATAGCTTCTATAAAAAATGAAGAAAGTCAGTGTGTACACTTTCTTATGCAAGAGCCCTAACGAGGCAGCGCCCGCGTGCAGGCGTCAATTGATATATCTAGACTTGTCAAAGCCGGCTGCTCCACATGGGTACTATACATGTGGTGAAGTCAACACCACTCATGGCATTGCCTACATGCAGACGCTGCTTCCAGTACAAGTACTCGTCGAAGCTGGCTTCTCCACAGAGTGACTATACATGCTGTGAAGCCAACGGCACTCATGGCGGCGCCTACAGGCAAGCCATGAGTGGCCACGGTGGTCTAGTGGCTATGGCACTCGGCTGCTGACCCGAAGGTCACGGGATCGAAGCCCGGACGCGGCGGCTGCATTTAGATGGAGGCGCAGTGCTCAGGCCCGTGTACTGTGTAATGTCAGTGCACATTAAAGAACCCCAGGCGGTCGAAATTTCCGGATCCCTCCACTGCAGCGTCTCTCATAATTATATTGAGGTTTTGGAAGGTAGAACCTCAGGAATTACTATATTTGTATCTTAAGCACTCGTCGAAGCGGGCTTCCCCACATAGTGACCATGTATGTGGCGAAGCCACCACTACTCATAGAAGCGCCTGCGTGCAGACGGTGCAGACATACATAAGCACCGTGAACGCTGGCTTTTCCAAAGAGTAGCTATGTGTGCGGCGTAACCAACACGACTCACGGGCCATGACAGTCCCTGCATGCTGGCGTCGCTTACTATAAAGCACTCGTCAAAGCTGGCTTCGAGTGACGATACGTGCGACGTAGCCAATACCACTCAAGGCTGATATACTTTCCTATCAAATCGCTCTTCAAAGCTTACGTTCCTTCATAGTTTCTATATGTGGTGTAGCCAACACCACTCGTTGCTTCATCGTGAGATAGAACACTTATTGGAAATATCTGAGTGTAACAGGCAATCTATTCACGACGACGGCAAGAATAGTAGTACTGTGCAAACAGGCAACCAAGAATAAAAACAAATAAGTTACTGAAAGAACCAAGTACACTAAGCTGCGATGGAAGACTGTCTTCGTTCTTAGACCGCAGATAGGCTGATGAAGAGAAAGAAATAGGAAAAGAAGACGCAGGGAGGTTAAACCTGGTTGCGCAATGGTTTGGCACCATGCATTGAGGGAAAACTGAGCGAGAAGAAAATGGCAACGAGGAAAAGAAATTGGAGAACGCTTATGCTTCGCCTTTGAAAGTGGAGCGTCATCGTGCCCCTTTCGTACCGCCGTTGAAACGGACAGGGAACAGCGGTTAGAACCAGCGCCTCCTCATATAATACCATATACATCTCTCCGCGTGGCGCTGCTGAGGAGGCGAGCGCCATCTCGATGATGTTTGCCCAAGTAACCTACACGGGCCAACCCCCCTCCCTTAGATAGGTTGCACTGCTCAGACGTGCCGCTGTTGGTGTAGTAGAAATGCTGGAAAGGGGGGTTTGTATTCCATATTCCTCGTAACAGAATTATGTTTTGTCATACACACGAATTACAATTCGAGATGAACTAGAATTGCACCATACATGCCGACTTAAGTTAGCACAGTGGTGTAAATGTGCACCAAATGATACCCCTCAGTTTAACGCCGCCTTACAGGTCCTCGAAGAGTACTAAATGTACGGCTTTTTGGGCTAGTTGGTTAGATGCATTTGAAGGAAACATAGCGCTAGAACACACGGACAAGGAAGACAACGACACGAGCGCTATGTGTCGTTGTCTTCCTTGTCTGTGTGTTCTAGTGCTATGTTTCGTTCAAATCCCCGAAGAGGTCGTGTCATCCTGGCGAACGATGACCAGCAGCTTTAGCAGTGGTCAGCGGAATAGTAGTCACGTGATCAAGCGGTTGCGGTGTCAGTTGTGAGCGGGAGTATCGACCCAAACGCCTGTTCTTTGTGACAGCTTCAGGTGGTTATGGAGCGGTAACGCCAATAGTATCTCGAATTTCACGCACTCGCGCAGAACGCCATTGCTTTAGCTGGACTTACCTCGATATTATTTGTGAGTGGTTCGACGTCCCTTTCTATGTCTTCGCCAAATAGCTCCTGCGCAAGTACATAATAATAATAATAATAATAATAATAATAATAATAATAATAATAATAATAATAATAATAATAATAATAATAATAAAACAAGGAGATGATGTACAGTGGGGACCAGTGTTCAAGGCTAAGATCTACTAAAGTGTTTAAGAGCTGAGTTCCGGCGCGCGCGTACAGTAAATAGTTAACGCGCTTGCTGCGAATCCTTGTACTTCAACTACGCACAAGAGAAAGAGCGTTTCCATAGTCAACGCGCGCCGTTCGCTCTCGCTCACGACGGCAGATGACACTGTCTTGGTGCACCTCCGGGATCGGCCCACACATGCACACACACCGTCTGCGAGCGTGGCTACGACATTACAACGGCAGACAAGCTTTGACCCTAAGGAGCTTCGCCCCTAAAAAAAAGTTACAGAAGGTCTCGTAATTCACTTCCTGCTGAAAGGTTTATACCCCGGAGAACACATAAGGAACACATACACTTCCAGGTACGAAAATCTCCAGCACAAGGGCTGCACGGCACGTATCAATTTCTGCTCTGTTAATGCGTAACCATTCCGATGTAATGGATAAGTGCGTGGAGATAGCAGGATCTTCACACGGCTTGTGCATTTAATTAAGGGCTATGTTCTCAGGCTAAGGGAGAAGCCAGCCGCTTCGAAAATGCTGTCTTCTGGCCACTTTTCGTCCTCTAGAATGTTCTCTAAGTGTCCGTCGAGCTAGTGTGCCGTACCGTCTGCCCTTATTTCAATTTTAAAGATCTAAAGAAAAAAGAAACCAGCCGATGAAAGGTAACCAAAATGTGGAAGCAATTGAGAATACGTCAAGACAAGCAGGTTAGATATTAGAGGGCATCCATGAAAAGAAAAGTTTATGCATAAAACAACAAGACAAGGCTGTTCGATGGAAAAAATGAGAAGAAAAGGATTTGAACATTTGATGATAATGGTGGTGATGATGATAACGAAGCTTAGATACAATGAAGTACGCTTTAACTTCATTTCATGTAACATTATAAATATATGTAGAAAATGTAAAAAATGTGGTGAAATAAACTTCACCTTCTTCGACTTGTAAGCAGGGGCACTCTTTGCAAACATCCATTTATCAAGTAAAGGAACGAAAAGTTCGCTTACCGGTAGCGCCTTGACGATCCATCTTGAAGCAACTGTGTAACACTTTGCGATCTCTCTTCGAAAGTGGTCCATATTCTGCGAGAATAAAACACCGAAGCTCCATGGGCGAAATGCCTTCTGACCGAGAACAGCATTATCTGAACAACTGGTAGGTTCATCTTTGTTTTACCTCGTAACTCGCTGCTTAAGTCATTGTCACATATCCTGTACTTCTGTCGTGTTCCCTACCCCTCTACAGTTTTCATGTAATTATATCTTTCTTGTACGAATACTGTTTTCACTTGTTTCTAAAGTATCGGATCCATTGTTTCTGTGCACCTTCAATCTTAGAACAGTGCACAAAGACGCACCACAAGACAAAGAATGACTCAGGACAAGCGCTGAACTATCAAATGGCTCATCGTTTGCCGAGTGTCCTTTGTATTTCGGTGCATACATTGCGCTGCTTTTAACCATGAAAGTGAACCAACTCCGGCAACTTTGCACACCTATCTGTGCCCATGATGTCCTTTTTCCTGCCTTGGCTTACATGAGCTATACTATTGGTTCCACGTGCCATCTTCATCGCCATCGTCTTCGTCATATATGTTGTTCTCCTTTTATTATTATTATTATTGTTGTTGTTATTGTTATTGTTGTTATTGTTGTGGTTATTGTTATTGTCGTCGTTGTTGTTTAAGTTTGGTAGTTCGTCTTCGCATCAGCAGTAGCTTACGGGCATTAACGAAAGCTTGCAGAGTTAGTTTTCGACTCCTCTGTTGAACATAAACGCCGAGCTTCATAGTTGTGTCCTTGCGTAGAAAGCCAATTTACTTTGAAACTTAAGAGCATTCGCAAACATAGTGGACGCCTCCTAGGCCACGCGAAACTGCTCGTGCGAAGGTGTGACATGGAGCTGCTCATCAACCTTCAATCCCCAAACACCTTTCCCATCTCGTCGCCAGCAGCAGCCAAGAGCCGTCCTTTACTCTCAATAAAGGTCACATTCATTCATTCATTCATTCATTCAAGAACACAGTGTACGCAATGTATATAGTTTAACCTTTCATGTATCGCCGCCATGTTTATGTGGAACAGTGATGTTTCGCCTGAGCTTGTTTTAAAAGTCTACTTATTCTTCCTGACGAACCCTCTGCCAAAGCGAGGATTCAAAACTACGTCTTGAGGGCGAATGTAAACTTCTATACCTTTCCAGGGCTAGCACGTGCGTAGCAAAGGCGTGTCACAATGCAGGTTTTCGTCAGGATCTGCAAGGATACGATGATAAAATGGGGCTTGTTATTTTTAACTATCCGACGAGCGAGCACGCACGCCCACCCGCACATTCATCACTGTGACCCATGTATACCCTTTCTGATATGTGACATGCTCTTTTCCTTGATCACTTTTGGATAAGTCGCAACTAGCCTTAGGCTGTGGATTCAGATGCGTTTCTCACAATATTGCGTTTTTGTGAACTGTTTTATGTCAATAAATTAAACTGAATTCAATTCATACCGCATGAGACACTGTAGGGTTGCAAGGAGCATTGAGAAATAGATGGGGTTTTGCGTGCCAACACCACGATATGACTATGAGGCACACCGCGTAGTAGAAGACTCCGGAGTAATCTTGACCACATGCGATTCTTTAAAGTGCACCTAAATCTGAGCACACGTTTTTTATTTATTTTTTTCGTTTTGACCCAATCTAAAGGCGGCCGCCGTGGCTAGGATTCGAACCCGCGGCCTCCATACTCGTAAGGCAATATCCCTCCGCCGCGGTGGTGTAGTGGTTATGGTACTCGGCTGCCCCACAAAAAACGCGGGTTCGATCCCGGCCGCGGCGGTCGCATTTTCGGTGGAGGCGAAAATGCCAGAGTCCTGTGTGTACTGTGAGTTGTCAGTGCACGTTGAAAAACCCCAGGTGGTCAAAATTTTCGGCTATCTCTTTCATTCTCTTTCGCATACCCCCCCCCCCCCCACACCCCTCTCCCCCTTCCCCGACACACTTAGCTGCGCTCCGGACATGGGCTGCAGAAATTAGCGACCTTTGCTTAACCGAAGCACGATCACCATCATGAACAACACCCAAGCCGCCAAGATGTCATGGCGGGTATTGAGACAATGATAAAACAATCGCTTCCACGTATTACCAAGGTAGTTTAATTTCTTGCCAGTTTCAACTTCTAGCGTGTTTTGAAAAGACATGCGTTTTTTCTTCCTTATTAAATCTCGAAGTTTAGATGTTGGCGCTTTTATATTGCGCCTGCTACTAGAAAATAAATAAGTCTCGTAAATAAAAAGAAATAACAGAAAATCACACTTCCTTCATCTGATGTAAATCATACACTACGTCTAAAACGAAAGTCACAAGAGAGAAAACACGCAGAAGCACTAAGTCCAATCCCTCAATAACATTAAAGTTCACTCGTATTTCGGCCACAAAGACATGTAGGCGATGCTGATTTGGTTCACTAAGAAAGAAGATAACATGAACAATACATAACAGTGCATGTATAGTACAGAGTAGAGAGAAGTAGACATTGCTCTTGTCAGCTCACGCTGTGGAATTGCTTCGGCTTCAAAGTGTACTTGAGAACCAAGTTGCGGCCACACTTGGTCAGTATTCTAGCGCCAAGCGAAGCGCTGCGGCTTGCCTTCACGACACCTGCACCGATGATACACAAAGTGCGAGGAATTTCGTTTATGACTCGAAGAACAGTGTACGAATATTCTCTCTATGTATTCTTACACCGTGACTCGAAGTGTGCATACCATCCACGCCAACCCCATACACTTTGCGACGAATTGGCTGCTTTCCTACCCCCTCTGGTAATGAAAATATCAGGTACATGAAAATATCCTTGGCTACTCCTTGGCTGTTCTTAACTTCTTTGGCTCATTGCGTGGCTAGCTATTTTTTCTTATTATTTGCAAACAAATTATCACGCTTTGAATCATCCCAATGGCAACCCTGGTTAAGAGTAACAAAAAATGAATTATTATTATCAGAGTCGTCGTCATGGCAGTTACATTTTTGTTTCGGTTAATGCGAAAGTAAGTGAGACGGTCATACCGCTTCCGCTGGCGCAGAGGTCAGCTTTGACCGCTTCGACGTACTGGACCTCAATGGACACAGCGACGCATGCGACTGCTATCCAGAGCGGCTGAGACGGATGCGCACCTCGCATACTTGTCAAACACGCCGACGATAGTTCCCGAATCCAGGTTGCAGTCCCTCCACTCGAAGCTCCAATCCTTCCCTCTCCCGCAATTCGAATCACTGCGAGGCAGCTGTGATTGCGGTATTCACATTACTCTCTGTCCATTTCTCTCCACACACCGGCGGTGTGGTGGCGAACTTAATTACCTCCGAGACCTTCTCTCAGCCGTAAATTTCGTGTTCTTAATGTCGCATAATTCAGGCTTACGTTATTTCACGTTCCTCTCCCGGTATCACCGATTGTACAAGGACGAGCGGACTTGAGTTAGGCAAAGTATACACTAAATCGCGTGACAGCGCTCAACTGCGCACTACACATGACTATTTCTACGGGGGCGACCGGTGCAGCTGCTGTTTCCGCAAACAACGCTCTGTCGATTCCATCAAAACGCGTTGCTCCGTGTCAAAAGGGTTTCCGTTCTCCTCGAGGACATGTGCAAGAATGCGTTGCTAGCGCCAGCAGATGAAATCAAAGTCGGGACAGGGGGTTGACACGAGTGAAAGACAAAATGGGACGTGCTATGACGTCGCTTCGGCTGCAGGGAAGGCGCGTTCAAGCACTATCGCAGCAGTTGATATTACAGAGTTCGTTCGGCATGTGAGGTAGCGATGCATTATTGAAGACAGCAACGCCGTCCGTCGTGGTAGCTGTTAAAATATGCGAGCACGCATATTTTAACATGAAGCTTTATATGCATGTGAAACAGCCCCAGATGATCACAATTAAACGGGAGTCCTCCTCTACGGCGTGTCTTACAATGGTGTAGTGGTTATGGCACTTAAAACCTCAGGAATTATTTTAAAAAGGAGCTGTAGAGCTACTTAGTGTGCTTTTCCAAGGTTAAGACAAGGAAGTGCTGCAGAAAATTTCCGCAAGCGGCCTTTGCGCGGCCAGGGCGTCGATGGATGCCGCGCCACCGAATGGATCTATATGTTCAGTGGCGTCATTTAGATTGCCAGTTCATGAGGCATAGCGGCAAAAATGAGTGATAACATGTGAACTATTTGTTACCACTTGTCAGTGTCGTTCATGCGCTTTTACGCTGACGTGTTGAGATTCATAGAACACATTTGAACACACTTGATGAGGTTAGCGTGCTTGTCTCGCAATCAGGCGGTCCGCGTGGCTTGAGTGCGCACAGCCCGCCGACACGTTCTTATTTTCGAGCGGCATGACCTTTAAAAAGTCGCGTGTCGATCGCGACGACGCAGGCTAGTCCAAAGATGGTTCCGCTTCAAGTTAGAAAATCTGTAGACATCGCGTAAAGTACAAAATACGTGACGCGATGGGTAAGGGATACATCGATCATAACGACTAGCAAGATTATAAATATACTGAACGAGCGGAGATGAAGAACGACAAAAACGGGAACGACAAGAAATATAGAAGCGACGTCGGTGGGCAGGTGGTTGGAATCGTTGGATAAGAGGAAAATCAAGCCATAAGAAAGTGTGTTTGCGTTACAGAAAATGCTTTTGTATTCGCGATCACTTCGAAATGAACGATAAGTCGTTGTCTTGGTAAACATGGTCTGGCTTCTTGTTGAGCAGTTGGTTTGTGGGATTTAAAAACGAGGGCACCGGGATTTCAAGTCGTACCGCAAAACCAGTAAGAAACTCGCATGACTTTCAGTAATCTGACAGATAACTTTCTATAAAATATGTTTCATTAGAGGTTGAACATGTGGTTTTAGTAGATCCCTTTAGCTCAAAATGAGTATTTGAATAGTACGCCAGCAGCGATACCGAAATTCGAGTATTATTCGATGTGGCTTGACGGCAGACAGCAAGCCTGTCCAAACAAACGCTCAATACGCATCTATACTGACCATTAATCAGAGCAACTGTATGAAAACCCTCCACAGCCATCGGACACAGGGAATAAAAGTTTGCCCAGAGGCCCTTACTTTAGAAAGGGCATTGAAAAATGAGCGACTTGAAGTCGGGGAAAGCAAACCCCCCCATATTTGTGCAGCTAGGCTACTGCTCACGTGGAATATGGACTGAGCCAGCGGAGATCCGTGTAGACAAATAAATAGAGAAGTTTCCTTTCGTGTACATCTCTGGACCACCAAGGCAAACTGGTGGCCGTCATTTGTAACATTTTACTGGCCCGTGGTAACTATCATAGCAAAGAAAATGGAATCAGCTCGCGGAACCTACCTTCGTCCTGCAGGGGATATGACGTAGGCTGAAGAAGAAGGATATAAAGGGAAGAGAAAGAGGTCGAAAGACAAGTTGTTACCGGTAGGAACCAAAACAAAATTTAAGAGTAATTTTGCTTGCTAAACACCTTTGCCTTAACCAGACATCAGTTAGATGAAAATTGTAAAGCAGTAAAGTGAAGATATAAGGCCCGTCTGTTCCATATGTCTCCTGTGTGTCGATGGTGCATCGGTAGAGCTTCCAGCTTCTATCGTTGCACCCCGGGTATATGTGGGTCCTAGTCCGAGGGGGTGCTACATTTTAATCTGTGTATGTGTTTATTTTTTACAGAAACCCACTTTTGTTACTCGCCCCGCCACGGTGGTCTAGTGGCTATGGTACTCGGCTGCTGATCCGTGGGTCGCGGGATCGAATCCCGGCTGCGGCGGCTGCATTTCGATGGAGGCGAAATGTTGAGGCCCGTGTGCTGTGCGATGTCAGTGCACGTTAAAGAACCCCAGGTGGTCGAAATTTCCGGAGCCCTCCACTACGGCGGCTCTCATAATCAGAGCTGGTTTTGGGACGTTAAACCCCACATAACAACAACAACACTTTCGTTACTGAAGCACGCCAGTGATTTCTTGGTGGACCCCGGCATAAAACACTTTCATGTTAAAAAATTGGCCGCGTATCTCCGTGCTTCGCTGCAAATGTCGTCGAAAGACGATAGTCTTCTACCGGCCGTACTACATGAGTCCCGGTTCATCTGCGGTTCGGCACGAGCTTCGGGCGTTTCCTGGGCACGCTTGAGACGACGGGCATCGGCACGCCGGCGCTTCTCCGCTGCAATCTGCTCGTCGGTATTTTCCCTGCGTTGTCTGGGCATGTCTTGTATAGTGTGTTGTATATCATCAAACGGCCATTTATGTTTTGCCTTGCCTCAGACAGCGCCCCGTCTTTGTTGCACCGGCCGCATGTGGCTGGCATTGATGAAATGGAGGCAGCGCTGCGTGAGATATGGACGCCATCTGGCCATGATATCGGGAAACGCAAGAAGCTTGCGTAGTACGCAGAGCTACTGGTAGGCGGCAGCACCGTGTCGTTTTACCGAAGCGTAAGAAACGTCCGCTTTTGCGCATCCTAACAAGCACTAGGGTCTTTAGAATTACGCATCTATATATTTTCTACTAAAGGAACACACCATCTAATACGTATTGATGTTGCGCCTCAGATATGCGTAATATTTGGTTTTTGGTCGACTGTGTTCACAAGTATGAACGCAACTACCAGTTCAAGATGGGTGGTCGTTGAGGAAGGGGTTAACCTTTCGCCATTCTACTGAATCGAAGAGCAGGACACACACACACACACACACACACACACACACACACACACACACACACACACACACACACACACACACACAGGCCAAAATTTCTGCGTTGAAGTATCCCAAGAAAGACTATCGTCTTTAAAAATTACGCCATCTCTTGCTAAAGGGAACCATGTGTGGATGCGAAGCAGCGGGGAGATGGTGTAATTTTATTGAGAGGGCGAATGAGAATGTATAAGAGAAGAGAGAGAACGTGGTGGCGCCGCTCCGTAGAGTAGAGGATTCCTGAGGAGAGAAAGGGGGGTGCGTAGAAAAGGAGAGAGAGGGGGAGGGGACGCGCAAGCGCTGTGGGGGTGTGGGACGCGGCCGCCGATCCGTAAAGTAGAGGATTCCTAGAGGAGAGCAAGGGAGAGCGTGGGAGAGGAGAAAGTGGGACGCGGGAAGGAGGGACGGACAAAGCCCCCGCCATAAGCTACTTCGCATCTAAAAAATATTGTGAAGATTGCACTATAGTGGCGCAACGCTAGCGAAGCTGATGGGCACTTTCGCTGGTCCTGGTTTCTCCGGCACACCCAAATTTCGTCGTGGTCCAGAACTTAGGGAAACGCCTCGCGAAGCACCGCGAGACCCAGCGAGCGCGGAAATTTCACCACCTGGCGTTTCTTAACGTGCTCTGACATCGCACAATCGCGGGCCTCAACATTTCGCCTCCATTGAAATGCTGCCTCCGGGGACTGGATATGATCTTGCCACCCTTTTTCTCCCACCGGTAGTCATGCAAGTCGTTCAGCGGTGATGACTGGCAACGAATTTTTCGAGCTGCAGTCAAACCTATTTTGATTAGCAGCACTGCAGCAGAACTTTACTTGACAGCACTCGTTATAACAATTGAAGCACTCCAAGCGGAAATGCGACGCAGGCGTCGACATTGCCGTGGCGGCCTGTACAGTGTACATGCACGATAAGCTCCTGTCACGCCAATGTTCGCGCTCAGCGAATGAGATGTTGCCATGGCCGTTAATTTAATTAGCATGCAGATATTCCCCCCAATATATAGGGGCGATAAAACTACAAGCATTTTTATAAATGCTCAAGGCACTGCTATGGCTATCAATGCTGTGCTTTTGTGTCGAAAGTGACTTTATCGAGGTACTTGACCGCAGAGTGGTCAGCAACCAGATTCACTTTATAACGCTTGCGATTGAATCTTGCCGGTATAGTATATAATAGAAACTGATCCTGCTGACAACTTCTTTCTGTTTATAAATTAAAGAAGGAAACAAGAAAACTTGAGGAGCAACCAGAACACGTTCCTCATTAATGTTCAGTCTCCTCATGAGATCCAAACGACACACTCGTCTCTTGAGCCATTTTGTGCGATTCAGCTCAAGTAGTAACACCATTCCTTCTGTACCAAATTCATAACACGGCACTTTAAGTTCTGTGAAGTCCGCCAGGTACACGTTGCTTGTTTGGTGACGCACACGACTTCAAAAGAGCGGGAACTGAGCTAGCTTATGTCTTTTCATAGCTTCTCCTTGAGCTATGCATTTTTGCTCAGAACAATCTGTTCTGCTGCATCAATGAAATTCGTTGAGGACACGCTCATTTTCAAAGCATTGGGAGGAGCACTGCTCTTCACAACGTTGTGAGCCTTCAAGACGCTTCGCACATGTGATACGTAATGTCTTAGGAGACACATCTCAAACAAGCTCGGTAACTTGGGAAGGCGGAATACCACGCGGCATACATTCGTTCCAAGTGCTTCACATGTCTGGCACAAAGCTTTGGTGGATATAACGCATTATTATGGCGTTTCACAGTTTTCTGTATTCTTTCATCGGGGCTTCATCAAGAAAGAACACGGAGCTTCAGGCTTGAGTGCTTTGCCTAAAAGCCACTGAATCACCCTTGCGTAGAATCGTCATAACCGAATTTAGGTGCTGGTGTTCCGTTCTCAGAAAGCACATGAACAGAAATCACTATAAACAGTTGCATTGATAGTACGTTGCGCATATTGTAAAGTACCGCGAATTCCTGGTTCCATCACGGTTTTTAAGTGCTTACCTGTACACTTCGACGTCGCGGCGTTACTGTGCCCACAGTGCTGACATCCAGACCAACAAAGAATGCTCTTCAGGAGCGGCATGCCCGATACATTCACTTTCAGTAACACCGTCACTTTCGCGAGATTTCACGAGGTAGGCAACGGTAAAGAGCAACGGCAAAGCGCGACAAACTTTTACACTTGAGCGTATACATACAACTAGTTCTGACGATTCACGGTGCCGATGTGTGAATATCGGGGATAAACGTTGGATGAGTGGCATAGCTGTCAGACCGAGTGATGCTCGACATATATAAGAATAGGCGAGAGGAATAACATGACGTCATCAGCCCAGTGGCCGTGGCGACAACTAACACAGGTGTACTGTTTTTCTTTTCTCGGCGCCCACGACATTCTCTGGTTCATTGCTATGACATGGTAAGCATTAACGTTACTAAAGCTACGGAAGGAGCAGGCCCTTATCGTGATGTTGACGTTGAACGGCAAGCTCGAATGACGACAACAATTAAATGAACAATACCAACAGAAATGAGGAAAAAGTTCACTTACGCGAAATGCCCTTTCGCTATGTGGTTGGCACAGTGTCCTTAGACTATAGTCTGTTTCAGGTGTTCCGTGCAGCAGAGCCAAGGCTACGAGGCCATCGAGCGCGGAATTCTTCCGAAGCGAGACGAAATGCCACCGTTCGGACATGCACACCCCGCTTTATCTTCCTCCTTACATGGCTGCAGCTGCCACTGCAGCGCCCGCCATTGGCAGATGA
Source organism: Hyalomma asiaticum (assembly GCA_013339685.2). NCBI lineage: Eukaryota > Metazoa > Arthropoda > Arachnida > Ixodida > Ixodidae > Hyalomma > Hyalomma asiaticum. Next base: position 134,114,353 of record CM023482.1, on the reverse strand, counting down.
CAAGCCGCGGAAGGACACCTTTAACACGTGTTCGCCCTCCGGATTGCCCGAAGAGGGCTGTAGCTTCCACAGTGCTGCACGGAACTTTTGAAACAGACTTTAGAGTGGTTGGCACAGTGCCAAGCTGCTGTGACCCGTACACAGCAGACCCCATCCAGCGCTAGGGGCTTCGTGCCTACGTATCCAGGCGCCTCTAGCGTCAACAAGCGCAGGCTTGACGGGATGCTCTCACCTGCTCGCACTGGGGTGCAATCGCGGAACGACACCTTTTCCAATGTCAATGTTTTTCGTGCTTTTAGCGCTTGGCCAGTAGTCAGAGCGACGGTCTGTCCGCGTTATCAACACGATCAGCCAGCCGCGAGTGGTGGATAAGAATAGCATAGCATGAGCACATTGAAGGCATCGCTACGCGATGCTCGCTCCACGGTCCCGCTGCGACGGCGCGAGGTATAATCTCGGGGGCAGTTTTGTGTCGGTTGCTCTGTTCGTAGGAACACCGACCTCCAGGAATAATTGCTGCGTTGTTGGGTGCAGTAACACCTGCAGCACCTACTGTTTACTCTTTCCTGCGACTCCGGCACGGCATTCACAGTTGGCCGCACGGATACCCCTGCTTTCATCGATCTGAAAACATTACATGAACTAAAAAAAAAAAAAGCAATGTTCGAAACTTACGAAACATACCTCGATTTTCACGGGTCTTCCCGGCGCGTTTATTCGCGTCTGTGGTGTGCACTTGCACGTGATTGACGATGCGGCGAGCAACACCCCTTCCACGACGCCGTGAACATGCCCCGCTTCGAGAAGCTCTCTACCAATCTTCAGATTAGCTCCTCAGGAGAAACTATCTATAGCACCTGGCTCTCTGAACCCAAATGTAATAATTGGCACACTTTGCGGTGCCATAGCTAGCAAAACACGCGCCTTCACGACAATCTCGGCTGCACTGGTTGACACCAGGGCAGCGAATGTAGTGCCACGACCTCTCAATGGAAAACGCTTTTTCATTCAGCGGCCGTGACAGTGCAATCGCTCGTTCGCCTCAGGGTACACGAGGTCTTGTGAAAAGAAGCACACGCGCTGACACTACGGTTCTCTGACGGCTGCTAACAATTTAACGTCTTTTGAAAGCAAACGGAAACGAAAACGCCTCAAGCAAAGCACCAAAGCCCGGCGCTGTGGCTTGCCGCCGCCTGCGTCGTCTGCTGCCGTATCCCGTCAAGTTTGCTGCCGTGGCCGCTTTGGCGCTGGAGGCAGCGCATGACTAGAGTTACTGTATATGCTACCTTTAGATATATACAGTAACTCTACGCACGACTGGCGGCTCCTAACGTGTGCACGGTGCCTACAGTCTCGTCCGTTCTCGCGAAAATGGGCGCTTCGAAACCCTACTCCAGGTCACAATGCCTCGCGACGTACAGGCTGTTAGGACACTCATTCATTTAACACTCACATCGTCCATATTTTTATGTTCCCCATTAGAAAACTTCACTGCGTAGTGGCGTTTAAAGCAGAAAAAAAGTAATTGACGGTAACTCTCATGTATTTGTGGTATATTTACCATATATTTCCATAAGAATTTTACGGAGACATATGGAATTATTGGAACGGCCACACGACCATCTGCATAGCTAAAACATTTATAATAGGCGAACGTGGCATAATGCGCCGGCGTAACGTTACGATCGTGCAAGCACGCCTATACATCACATGTGCTTCTTAGGTAGCCACGTTTGTGTGCGCAAAATAAGCACTTCATGGCTGCCAAACGGCTCATGGTTTGTTCTATGAACTTCTTGAATCGCCGTCGCACGTGCGTGCTTCTTTATTGACTTAATAAAAGTTAGTTAATTTACGCTTGCATAAAGAACTAAACGTAAAGAATAAAAAACAAACGTTCTCGTGAACTATAGGAGATGTATAACACACTACAGTCAGCACATGAACGCAACGTTTTGTCCATGAGTTCACAAAAGATAACAAAGTACACGAGGGAACATATCTTAATGAGCAAACAGACAATGAAGCCTAGGAAAGCATAGGGGAAGTTACTTGTGGTATTGTAATTGTGGAGAAAGTAGAAAGGAATTAAAGTGGACGAAAAGACATATAGACACACAAACATTCCAATGCACTGCGATGCACAAAAAACCGCGGTCCTGTTGTTAAGTACATAGAACATAAGTCGAACATCATATAAGACATAAGCGCATAAAGCATTGCGTAATACTCGCTTTGCGTAGCACTGTGTTATATTGGTAAAATACTGGTCCGTCATCGAGGCTTTGGATGCGCGATAAAATACCGGCGTCATGGCAGCTCCTGCCGAAGGGTGTACACTTGCGTTCTGTGCTTACTTTAGACAAATCACTCGTTGCGTGTATATCGGCTTATGATACCTCGGTGTTGCATTTGCACGTGCGTTTAGAACCACGTAACAAGGACCAATCCTGGCGTTGGGACGGTTGCTCTACGTCACCACTCCTCTCAAGCCGTGAAGAAAAAACTTCGCAAATAGCGAAAGAAGTTTAGAGTCAAGTCCTTGTCCTTTGGAATATCTCGTTGAAGGCATTCCTGCAAAATCCGGCACAAAGACAATAACTTCACCAGAGGATTGTGGAATTGTACTATAGATTTGAAACTTGGCCTTACAGTTCCAAGGAGCGGTGCACTAAACACCATTTTACAGAAGCATATGCCTAACAAAATGGCGAAATGCAATGCCCTTTCGAATGTCGCGCATACAGATGCGTAGCGCGTTTCAGGCAACGTTGACGGCTTCCTCGAGAATTACCTGCTATCGTCGGCACGGCTACACACCAAACCTCCTGCCCATCCCTCGGCGTTACAGGTGAAGGCCACCAGAGGGTAGCACACCTGTCATCACACGTATAGTGAATTCGAAAGGTCTTGGGAGGTATGACTTACCCAGCAGGACCTGGGAGGCGAGCTGGCAACCTTGAACCAAGCCTAGTTAGCGCCACTGGGGCTCCACCCAAAATAGTAATAATCGTGGTTCAGTTAAGGAAAGAACGCTATTTTCTGCGGCCTTTTTCGGGAGCCCGGCTCAGCGTCCGTAGGGGTAGGTGAAAGGGAGTGAAAGCGTTTGAAGGAGCGCAATGTCGTAGTGCTCCGGAAATTGCACCCCTGTTAAACATAATCCAGTAATTCAAACCGATATGTGATCGAAATAGCTATTTAGTCGGTATTTCTTAAGTGTAGGGTAGCATACCGGTTGTCCAGAACTGGTAAACATCCTTGCTTTTCCCTTTTTTCCTGTTTCCTTCCTTTCCTTATGGTCGCTCTGTACCAGTGCTTGCACAATGCCTCAACAATTTAAACATTTTGCTGGCTGACTAGTTAGCAAAAGGAAAACTTATGCGTGCTCTGCAATCGAGTTATGGCGGACGGTGTAAGGGATTTGGGTTTAGCGGAATCGCCGCATGTGTGCCAAGCTAAGTCATTTGCGAATAGCTCCAATAAATAACCCGTTCATGCATTTACCCGAATGTCCATGACACCCTATAGTACTTACGCGGACATCACTGCTGATAGCATCCATTTGTCTCGTTAGCTCCTCTCCTAGCAGATCCTAAAAATAAAGTAAAACCTTCTCCGTAAGCAATTCCATCACTGACGCTATGATGGAAGATCGTTGCAATAAACATGTTAGAGATTCGGTGCCTTTCTACTCTGTGAAACTTTCGTGGTGGCGCACGCACTTCTGGTCAAAACAGCCACATACAGCTTAACTAAATTATTTATACCTTTCGTTCACTTAGAGCACGTTGGAATCACTAAATTAGCATTGTATTCGCATAATTAACATTTGATTAACATCAAGGAACGTTTAACCACTTACATCGAGTAAAGAGTAATCCGCTTACTGCATCTTTGATTCACTTTAATTCACAGTTGGTTCGCTTAATTCACATTTTGTTTTGAGCATGAGCCACTGCTCCACGCCCTGCACGCCTCCATGATCGGCCCACAACTGTAAGACTCGTTCGAATCGTCATTTTGTCCGCGGAGGCGATCCTCCAGAACCTAGGCTTATTAATAAAGTTTCCTTGTAATATAGCGTTCAACGGTGAAGGAAAGAAGGGAAGAGGAGGAGGAGGAGAAAGGAAGAAAAAAAAGCCGGGAGGTTAACCTTGGCTGAACCCGGTAGGCTACCCAGCACTGGGGAAGGGGGAATGGGAGGGAAAGTTCTGGAAGATAGAGAGAGAGAGAGCAAAAAAAAACGTAAAAAATGCTGCAGTGATGCTGACGTTATGGAAGTTGTTTGTCCATTTTCAAAGCCGGTTAATTAGTCCAGTAGCATTAAGAAATTGCAGCAACGCCTTTGTTGCTTGGCGTAGGAAGGAAGGAAATAGTAGAGAGCCGGTATGCTACACAACCAGTATGCTACACGTGCACGAGGGCAAGGAGATGGGATCCACCTACTACGCCTCAGTATATCTTGCATTTCACTGGGACATGTTACCACCCGCTTAGCAACCAAGTGGTAACAGGACGCGAATCTCCGAGTCAGTCGGCAGCACGAAGGCGTCTAGTTTTGTTTTCTTCCCGGTTAAACGTCGTCTGTTTATGTAAGAGTGAGAAAGAGCAAGAAAGTAAAAGGCAGAGCAAGAAAACATGCAGTCAAGCGGACGAGTGTTCGGGGTGACACTGGTTGTTAAGGGAAGGGGGACTAGAAAAACGGGGGAAAAAATGGAACAATGCACGCGTATAGATGATATTGCAGTCGGTTGACGGGGCTGGTACATCTCGGAAAGCAGAGTAGGGACCGAAGGTAGTAAATAACAGTAGTCTACGTACGGGGTCTGTGAGAACTTTCAATTTGGCCATATTGAAAAAGCATGTCCAGATGTCCTCCTGAAATGCATCAAGAGCCTGCAGGAAGACAAAAAAGGCAGCAACACTCGGACGAGGAAAAAAATTGAGGCGGCGCTTCATTTTATTTCGATTTCATTTTCATGTTTGAGTTATAGCAGTGACGATAGCCTCGTAGTTACTGCGATATGAACTGATGATTGGTTCATTTAGAACTTTAGACTGAATTCTACACAAGTGTATTGTTAGTTAGGTGAGTGACTTGTACCGGTGTGACGCATCGAACCGAATACTTCTAACACGAACTCGGTGAACCATTTCTTCTCGTTTCGAGACGTCCACGTTCAAGTATAAAACCATCATCACAAGGATAGTTGCACCACGGCGGTTGGCGCGTGCAAAGCCCACGGTCACGGGCTACTATACATGTAAAACACTCGCGTGTGCCCCTGGCTATCAGATAACACTAGTCAATGCCCACAAGTCACAGTAGCATGCAAGTAAATGCACTGTCTCTGGGATCGGCCCGTTTCTGCTCTCTACGCAGATGAAGTCCGGGGATTTAAGTCACATAATACGCCAGCTGCGCCACTCAATAAGACGTGCTGTAAGATTTCATTTCCTTCGAGGTCGGCCGATATTCCATGTCAACGCAGACGAAGTCGGCCCGAGATCTGAGTCATGCACATTCTGTAGCTTAGCGACCTGGGTCAATTGCCTTCAACTGACAAGACTCACTGTAACACTGCAGTAGTATACCTTCTGCTGATGCACGCACGTACGTGAAAAGTATACTCGAAGCGGCATGAACATTACCTATGTGTTGTAACCCAGCATGCGTTCCAGCTTTGCTCGATCCCGCAGGGAGGCAAGAACGAGCGCTGTTTATGACACGGACGTCGACGGCGTTACCTGCCGTAACGCAGTGCTCAAGGCACGGATGCTCAGCAATGATAATAATAAATTTCAAGCCAGTTTTATGTCGTGAAAACTGTCAGAACAGCGAAGTTATTATTCCATCGTTAATCGTGACGTAAGTGGAGAGGGTGTGAAGTTACTTATGTCTCTTTCACCATGAACTCGTGCTGTTCTGTCTTTCTCTCTTTCTTTTTGCACTTTTTGGCATTTGACGCTGCGGAAATGCAGTCGCGGCTGAGAAAGCCGAACCTGCAACTTCGAGATAAACGTTTTCTCTATCTTATCGCACATCGGGCTTCTCATAATCACCATCATGTAGTAGTGGGCCGAAGGCAAGAGTGTGTCGCCTTTTTCCTCTTGCTTAACGGCGCTACCGCCGCCGGCGAAGGGTCCACGCTCTTAGAACGGTTGGGCTCAAGGCTGGACAATGAGGCACATGGAGCGAATCGATGACCGCCTTTATCGACACCCACGAAGCGTATGAGCTGCCTGAATTTTCTTCTTGTTTTATTAACCAGATAAATAGATGGCGGAGCTAACGTTTCGACATTGATGATTTATGACAACGACCAGCTCTCACCTGCAATTGTTAGCTCCGCGCTGAGGCTTTCCTCTGTTGACATAAAATACGCTGAACAATTTTCGTGCCTATGCCTTGCTCTCCTCTGGTTATGCGATCTACGCCGGAAAGCACTGTATTCTGCAGCCTCTATACAAACGTGAAATGGCGCTATTGAACTTGTCGGAGGTAGGACCTAACGCCCCAGTCACGCGCTAAGCCTTCGACTCCCGTTTTTTCAATAAAATATATCAGCATCTGTAAATTAAAATGTCGCATCGAGGTAGTTTTTAACTACACCTTGAAGCGTTGTTCGTACGTCGGGACAACGAAGTGACAAATGTGCGGACTTGAACAGTGCGCGTGAACACACACGCGCGCGCGCTATGCTTGACATATGGAAAGAAACAACAAACTTTTTTTTTTTGTAAGAGCATAATGAAAGGATCCAGTACCTTTCTTGGATTGACGTATGAATAGCAGAGATGCGTCGCTAAGCAGGCGTTCGATAAGACCTTGACCGAAAGAAAGACAATAAAAACATTGAAATAGAAAACATATCTATTTATAAAAATGATTAGCATCACACTGTGACACAGAATCGGTGTCGTGGTCTTTTTGTGTTCGCATAAGTGAAGTATAGAGAGAGAGAGAGAGAGAGAGAGTACAGAGATAGGGCATGAGACACATAGAAGACGAGATGAGAAGATAAAAGGAAGTGTCTTCTTAAGTATACAGTGTTTAGATCAATTTTGTAGACTTCAAAGGCAGTTTTCGGACCGACTATGGCTGCGGGCAGGGCCCAAGGTCTTTTGCTTCCGTAAGGGCGCAATTGTCAGTCTCACTGGGGGTGACGTTGAGGCTGCAATATCGGATACACAAGACAACACACACGGTACTTGACTTTCAATGCAGTCGCACCCGCTATGCATAGCGGCTAAGTTGCTGGCTTGCAGTACGCTGTAGGTCATGGGACCGAATCCCGGCCACGGCGACCACATTTAGACGGCGGCGAAATAAAAAAACAAACAAACAAAAGACAAATACAAAACAAAAAATACAAAACAAAAGAAACGTGTACTTCGGTTAATATTCTAAAAAAGGAATGTTAATTGATTCTGTGTTTCGTCTACTGTTACACCAAATACACTTTCTCCTTTTCCTCTAGCCACTACTGTGGGGAACTGCCGTCCAATCAATCGGTTGCAAATTCCACTTCAAAAAGTGCCTTAAATTTTGCGCTCGAACAGACTTGTGCCTTCTACAGCAACTTCGTATGCGCGACATCACAAAAGACCTGCGTAATCAGGTAAACGGCCCGAGGTGGCAAGGATATGTGTCCCGTACAGCGTTTACCTGATGCAGAGATTTCGGCTTAGGCTTGTACTTCAGCGTCAGACCACGCAGACATCTGCTGAGAATCCGTGCACCGATGGATGCGCTCTGCATCGTCTTCACCACGCCTGCAATGTTTGCGTGGGCACGCGCCCACCTGCTTCAGATGTGGGCTGCTTAAAATGCCAGCTCTCATCTAGACAGGCCCGTAAGCCAGGGGCGGTGCCCTATGGGCCCGGGCCCCTCCCGAAATTTCCGTTGGAAGTAGTGTTAATAACATAGTGTAGTGCTAATTACATAAAATTTAAACCCATTAATAACGTTGCATTTAAAAAGTCAGTGTACAAACTGTGATTTTTGCCGTATATAAATAATGATCATAAATGTTTTTCTCAAAAAGTCAAGCAATTCAGCAAGTGCCCCCCCTCCCCCCTCCCGAAAAATATTCTTGATACGGGCGTGCCCAAACCGAGGCTTCATACTGGTACGGGCCTGCATCTAGATATGAAAGGATTCATCGCGCTCCGTTCGTTGATCTGATCAGCTACCTAAGTGTGCCTCAATCGCTTCGCACCGAGCATTTCGGACAAAAACATGAATGTGAACGGTGCACGCCCTGTTTGCCGCAGTTTACTGCGAGCTGCAATAAGCGATTGTAGGCATAAATAGGCAGTATAACTATCGTCAGATGTTCACAAGACGAGAAATAGCAAGGTTCGCGGCTATACTTCAAACTGTGAACAGCAGGTACGCAGTTTATACAGACACTGAAGATAATTATGTGACATCATCATTACCCCCAGTTGTTTATGAGAGGTAAGGATTATTCCGTAAATAAAGCTGAAGGTATAAAAAACAATACGGACCTTTACCTGCACTTCGACCCCGGCGTCGTTTCAGTATCAGAATCATAACAATTTTATTCTAATTAGTACAAAGAATTACGTAGCGATAATATGCGGAAGGAGGTCCCGATGTCAAAGCCTGCAATGGGACCTCCTTTTCAATATAATAAGAAACACAGGTTGAAGCGCGGCGAAACATATGCATGAAAAGGGGTAAACAGAAATAATCGGTACTGAAGTAAAACCAAACTAAATCAGACCAGAGAAAATAAGAACACACAGAATAACGAAAACAAGCCGATCCAATAAGGACACACATTTTGATGGGTATCGACTTCCAAGCTGCGATGGAAGGATGCGGTTGGTTTCTCGGGAGGTCATTTTTTAATGAGTTTCGAAGTTGAAAGGTTAGGTTGCAAGACATAAGTGGCTCTGTGGTTAAATGCGCTAAAGATAATTATTCTAAGAGCTTGCGTTTGTAAAACTTGTAAAGAACGTAGATGGGCCATGCAAGAACGTGCAAAACACTGTCCTGTATCAATATATATAGCTAGAAACTGGCTACGAAGACATTCCGACGTCAGCAGGAATGCAGAATTTTCGTGCACCGCTGTTCGCAGCACTTTATACTGGCTTTAAACATCTGTCAGGCTTCCGTTCTTCGGGCCAATCAACAAGTTTCAATGAAGTAAAGGTTATGAGACAATAGGTGAAGTAATGTTAACACGGTCACTGCACCGTTTAGTCAGTGTTTGAAAGCTGTACCTAACTGCGGGGGGGGGGGGGGGGGGATGTGTTCGTGGTAATGCTTTGCTGCCACGCTGATCGCACTCTATCAACTCAAAGGAAGCGCTGTTAATTTTGCTCACTGCAGTGAAGTAAAGAACGCAGAACGAGGTATACTTGCCGTACTTTTGGGGGTGACGCACGGATCGATGACAAGGCCCCAGATGTGTCCCGCTGACAAGATAAAGGTCAAGCATACCACACAAGTACAGAGCAGCTCCAAAGAAGCCATGAGCCTCGAGCGTAAAACCTTCCATGTGTTTAACGACAACGGTACTGTATCACCAATGGCGCGAGTGTAAGCTTCGACGCGCTGTTCCGCGCAAATATGTGCAGCTGCTCTAGCAACCCTCCACCGCTTTTTTTTTTTTTTTGTTTCTTCAAAGCGGCCCCACCGTGACAGGGTCCTTAATTAACTTGTCTCGTGTTCAGTAAATATTCGGAACTTTCTCCCCAGGACGCCCTCCGTGATAAGTGTCTAGGTTTCGCATAATAATGGGCGCTCGGTTATTAAGTCACCGTCCGTTGGAAATGTCTTTTTTTTTTACTTGCAGAAATTGATCTCTCGAATCAATTCGTGCATACAAATTATCGTGTGAAAAACAGGGGGACACCAACCATATTATAATCATTTAAAAGTAAAATTTACTTCTAAAGATGAAAAAACCCGACGTTTCGGGTCCCACTCGGACCCTTCTTCAGGGGTGACTCAGGGGTGGTGTTGTCGGCGCGAGACATTGTTCTGTTTCGTCACTAACTGTAATGGCAGCATTCCTAAAATTGCTGTGTATATATATATATATATATATATATATATATATATATATATATATATATATATATATATATATATATATATATATATATATATATATATATATATATAGTACTAGGACACTCTAGCACAAGGGTGTGCAGGCATGTACATTAAAGGATAAGGATGTGTAATGGCTTTATCCGCCGTGTGCACGCGAAAAATGTGCGTTTTTTTGGCTAACCTAGCTGCCTTAACCAACCGCTTTGTATCTCTCGGTGCTCTATAGCTTCATAGCACTGACGTCTCTATTTATGACCCAATCACTCAGAAAGATGGATAAAAACATTAAGCCATGCTGTCATCGTCCGAAGGTTGTGGGATCGGCTCGTCGGAGGTTAGTGTTTGACCAGGCGGAGCAACGAGAGCTGGCCTGTTTGAAGAAAGCCCGCGTGCACTTGTTGACTCCCATCAGGTACGCGAGGCTCCCGACCGGTTGGTGCGGCCGCGAAGAAAACGGTCGATGGTGGCATGGCTTGTGGCTTGTACTGTGTTATCGTTCTGGCTGCTACCTTGTCTCATCTGGCCATGACAGGAGCTTCGAGTTACTGCGGCAGAAAATCAGGTATTAACCTTGCCAGAGTTTAAAGAGATTGGGGATAAATTTGTATTTCTTGGGGAACGCAATAGCCTACAAGGGTAATGATGACCCGGTCGAATGTATGTGCCAAGAATGTTGCGGTTAAGAATTCGGTGTAAATATTTAGAAATCCATGCGGCAAAACCATTTACTTGCTTTGCTCTCGTTGCAGTCAGTTGTGCGCTGAGCAACGTTTCTACAAAACATGCAGTTATTTGTTATTGCGAATCACGTTGCCGATTTTGCTATGGTGTTCCTTGAGACGTAACATATACATACACGGGTGCTTAGATAAGCTTCCGGTCTGACATATAACGCTCACAGCGACTTCAAAACGTACACGTCAGACAAACTGAGGAATACTTTAAAAAGTCAGCGGGTGATTCGCAAGTCAGCACGCGTGTTCATCAGTGGTATGCACTCGCCTGGGAAACACGAGACGCGCTAAGTGGCGACGATGCTATAAGTTCGAGCAGTTATGGAATTGCGCGCCAAAGAAGGGTTTGTCCAGTGCTCTATCAAGCAGCGATGCGAAAAAATTTCGAATCAGTTGACAGCAGACAATATGTCCCGATACGCAATAATAATAATAATAATAATAATAATAATAATAATAATAATAATAATAATAATAATAATAATAATAATAATAAATACGTAGCCCATACTGTGAATCCTGTGGCGGAGGAGCGAAAGCTTATAACCTTATGACTGTTCTCTTGTAACGTCCTCTTAAAGGAGCTTGTCTCCACCTGCTTTTATGCGAATGCCGACTTTTTCCGCATGCATTCTTCTTATTGCTCTGGTCATTCCTTTGTACTTGACTTGCCGGTACTTTAAATATCAGTAATCACTTTCAATATCAGGAAAAAAAACTAATAATTTTTCTGAAGGAGTAAGATGGTATCTATTAACTTTTGTGGACGCGTACATTTTACACTTTGCTCTGATGTTTCTTGTTCTTGCATAAGCGCTAAATTTTGGAATTATGGCAATGCTTCCCTTTGATGAAAGAACTTTCGTGCAGGCGTCGTGAAGAGTGTTCGCAGTGCTTCCATTGGGGCCAGCTTTTTGAGCCGTTGCGGAAGCCACCTAGTCGTGAAGTACAACATGCGCAGCGATGCTTTGTACAAGGTGTGAACAGGTAGTCAACCTAAACTTGATACCGGGCAAGATGGTGCATAGCTTCAAGGAGATAATATGCAGAGAACCGACACTCATACACTTGTCCCTTGTTTTCTCGCCTTCGAGAGTTTCGGTTCTTCACACATTATATCCCCGAAACAAACAAACAAACAAACAAAGGGTGTGAGCAAAAGAGCACTAAGACCGCCGAGCGCATTTACGCCCGGCCGCTTCCATCAGCGCATTTCGAGGAGAAAGCAACGTCCATTACGATTGACTTGCACGCTTGACTTGCACTTAAAAGAACTCTATGCAATTCACATTATCAGGAACCATTCAATATACTGCACGTGCCTTACGCTTAGCATTTGCGCTGACTTGTGGCGTCAAACAGAGCACTCAGCTAGCCATCGCTAAAGAGGCAGAGGCTTGACACACACAGCTGTACACGTTTCTGCGCACTTTTGGTCATCTTTCAGCGCTCTTAGACAAAACTTTTAACGGAGATTCGGGTGTCTTAAAACTGAAAGCTCACGTTTACAACAAGAACGCGCTGGTCAAATATGCAGAGATTTATCACACTTGTTGCTGTAGTCGCAGGGAACTTGAACGAAGATTTTTGGCACCATTGAGGAGTCATTTTTTATAAAATGTAGTGGTACATATAAACGCGGCTCTCATCACTGCTACCGCCAAGCCCGTCGCACTTATTTTTTGCCCTGTGTGGGCTCAACTAAAGGAAATAAATTTCTTACGAGTAACAGTCTTCATGACTCGTCAGAATAACACATTTTTTTTTGTATTTGTTGTCATTTCTCTATATTCAGGTCATCGAACACTTTTGTTTGGTAACACACCTGTGTTACGCGGCCCTTGAGAAGCACAGCGGCGTAAGTTCGCTTAATATACGTATGTACATATATTTTCCTTTTATACTTCGGGGGTCCAGTTCATAAATTTTTTTGTTTGCTCGGGATACTTGCCATTTCCTGACTGGTATCGCTAACGATCAAAGTTTGTTTCACATTATACGTACGTGACTCCGAGGTTAGGGACACAAAATAAAATCCTTAAATGGGCTTGGAGAAGGTCTATGCACATTTAGAAGGGAGGTAAATAAAATAATAATAAAATTAATAATATACAATAAAGTTAAATACAAATGCATAATAAGAAAAAAAGAATGGATGCAGCTTGATGATTGGCCGAAATTAGCTTTTCCGGACTACTTTGGCGCAAGTACATTTGTTTTACGTGATAGTGTTGCGCTGGTTTTCAAGATTACGTATATTTCACTCTATGACAGTCGCCTTAAATGAAATCATTACGGATATGAAGGACTCAAGGCTTAACCAATAACAACACGCAAACAACCAGCCATGTTACTGCCTTGTGTTGGATTGTCTCCAGGCAGCGCATGCTCTTCTTAGCTCACTGCAGCCGGAGTGTTGGAAACACTCAATCACGCGCACAAACACGTCAACAGGTAAAATTTTACTAAGTTACACGGCTCGAAATTCAAAGCCATCTCCCTCCACTCTATGCATTTGATTGAATACGCCTATAATACATATACATCACACGCCACACAGGCACTTGTGATGTGCGTCCAGTGTGCCTTTACTTCAGTCGCTTCGCGGCATAGTAACTGCAATAGTCGTTTATAAGCAAGCAGAGGTTCCTCCCGGGCATATTTCCGGCTGCTTGCGGATGGAAGTACGGAATGCACAAACAGCATTCGCGTTTTCCGCTCTGGTTTCTGGCGGTGGTTCGCGCCTCCACATGATTCAAGCCATAATAAGCGTTCACAGATGCCCACTACTACATGATAGCGCATAAACCGCGCATACCTCTCAATGGCTGCTACATAAAGCTGCTAATGTCTGCTACATAAACTGCGCATATCTCAACAGAGTAAGTAAAAGAAAATGAAGATATGAGCGTTTGAAACCTGCAAGATGCGCTGCAGGCGCGTTAGTCACGAAGGCATGGTCTGTCGCCGTCAAAGTGCTCCATGGAAGCACGCATCTTTAGCACGCCACAGCGGAGCAGTAACTGCACTTTGCTTCTGCTGTTATATTTAGCCTTGTACGGCAATCAAACACGCGCGCTCTCTCTCTCTTCTCTTCCAGACTCTGGGGTTCTTTCGAGACAAAATGGTGGACTGCTACAGAAGCTACGCTTTATTTGTTGTTGCAACACGCCCTGTAAGTACACTTGTAAGAAAGAACGTGGTATGCATGCGCACTTGGCCACGCTCATTCCAGAACAAGTGAGTGAGTGAGTGAGTGAGTGAGTGAGTGAGTGAGTGAGTGAGTGAGTGAGTGAGTGAGTGAGTGAGTGAGTGAGTGAGTGAGTGAGTGAGTGAGTGAGTGAGTGAAACTCGTTCATATAAGCTAAAACAGTCCATGTCAGGGATTATCATATAGGCTAGCATACCTTTTCATTTAGTGAGTTGTGTTCTTTGTCGGCGTTTGCCTTCCAGGGCCTGCTGGGCGACAGGTTGAGCCGCGACATCGAAAACATTACTACAGAAACCGGGGTAAGCTGACGGACGTGAAAGAGATCGTTCTGCGAGTGCGGTCAGGAGCGTGAGCAATCAGGGGGGAGGCGGGGGGGGGGGGGGGGGGGGGCGTGTGCACTCGCATACATTAGCGGCTCCAATTATGAAGGCTTCATAGTCAAGTTTCCACGGAGAAATCATACTGATTGAATGAACCCTGCGCAATCAAACGTCCAAAGATTGATCACAACCGTCACAGACTCATTTTGCGTACTTCACTCTTTGCACACTGAGAGGATAAGAAGGCCTCCACCCAGACGTCGACTGCTCGATTTACACTTCTTTAAGCGTCGATTTCCGATTCTTAAGGGCTGCCTTCGGCAGCATAATTGTACTTTGACAAGAAATTGCCGCAAGTTCGGCACGATAAACTTCAAATTCATGCGAATGACACTCCTACAATACCTTTGGCTAATTTTAGGCTCTCGGTTGCCGTAAGGCCTTACGGGCTTCTGTATAGTTTTAGGAGGAAGAGGGAGAGAAAGGGGGGTGGGGGTGGAGAAAGGCTGATAGTAGGGACAAGTAAGGGTGTGCGAATAACGATTTTTGACACTTCAAGAATTTCATATGAAATGCTTTGCTAATACCTTTAAATACCACGTACCTACATTTACGATTACTGCAGCATAATATTAATGCAGTAGTGTTATGATACTGTCTAGGATGTTGATATAATACAATGTTGTAACGTGTAGTGCGTTATAACACCAACAGTACTACTAACTATAGGCTAGTTTGGCCTTCCTGAGGCATGCTGGGAATCACTCCACATGTTAACTTGTTAGGGGCAAATGCGCCGCAGCTTTGCACTTCGGCTTCAGAATATGTTTTCAGTTTTCACAAGCGCTGCTCAGACGGAGACAATGGTAGGACCGAAGCTTATATCGCAGCTGCAAGCATATGCGCTTCACTTAAGATACTCTTACTCCCACTAAGACTTTTGTTAACCATGTTCAGTGAATTTACATTGTTGTCTTTCGATGTTTTATTTATTGATTATTTTTTGTAGGAATGCATGAAGACAGGGGTGCCTACAGACAAGGACGTCATGTTGGGTGCAATCCGTTATTTACGGCAATTTTTCTTCACAGCATGACTATTTCGAAATAGTCTTTGCCGAGGAATCTTTGTCCTACTGACTTTATACCCCCCAGAATGTGCATACACTTCGTGCTTTTATTGCAGGCCGGTCATATGATTTCACATATTAGGAAATCAGCTGACGGCGTCTCGTAGAAAGCGATAACGTGGCATTTAGTGGCTGCAACATGGAGCAATTGGTGGTCGTCACTTTTGCCTTGACCTCTACGAAACATACAGTGCTCCTTCTCCTTTGCGTGGCACATCGTAAATGATGCTTCTTAAGTTCCGAGAATTCCTCTTCTCTCGCATCGCGATCGCCTTCTATACGAGTTCCTTCGCATGTCAGTATTTCTTTGTGGAATTATCGCACCTTTGAAAAATAAGTGTTGAAATAAACATGGGCATTGAAGGCTACGTGTACTTTCTGGAAAATTAGCAACCTTGAGCGATCTTGAAAATGCCACGCAGGGCAAAAGCCATCGTAAATTAAAGTTGCTTGAATGTATCTTCATCACGCAGTGTGCGAAATGCACATCCGCTCTGAAGCTTTCAAGTGATGCGAAACATTTACAAAACTCGAAAGTCGTTTGTTTCGGCTTGCATAGCTTAAAATATACTGAACTGGTGCATGTAATACAGAGCCCTTTCGTGAATACGCAAGTTAGACCTTTCAATTCTGCATTTTAGTGCGCGTACTGTCATGTGTCACACTATAACACTTGGTATAACCTTACCATACAACATGTTACGCGACTGTGAGTGCGCTAACCAACCACTTCCTCTAAAATGGGTATGCCGTGAGTAGCGCGGTTTACCGCGGAATGGCGTTGCGGTGAGGTTACCGCAGGATATTTTGAAAAGCGTTGCTCACGTGGCGTGGACTGCATCTGGTCAGTAGACCCTAGTACGTAACAAGCTGTCTCTTCTGCAAAGGCGCACTGCAGCATTAAAAGAGATTTTAATGCAGCGGCTGTATGTGCACATTTTATGCGTACTTTGTGATTCTGATATTAAAGGAAACGCACATCATGTCTGTGCCACGAGTGTGTATTCATACCTTTTATAATAAAAAAAAATCAAGAGTGGCTCCTATGGCATCGGCTTCAATGCAGCTGCCGCTTTTGGGAGCCATGATGCATTCGGTAGCCGCTGAGATTTTTCCTTTGGTATACGGAGCTGCTTTATTCACAGATGTCCAAAATATTGACAACGTCTCTTGTCAGTTTTTCCACATTGTGGCCATTCGGTATCGTGGTTCACACGAAGTATAGAAGAGAAACAAAAAATATGCTGAAGAATATCCTGACGCTGACACGAAAGATGAGGTAAACATCCGTATGATTGCATTCCGATTATATGTACTAAAAGGTAACACAAAAACAATTTCGATTATCGCTATCGCAAGTTCTCCGCGAGCGTTAGCACGCCCTCCATAAATGCATTATTTCTGGGGTTTTACGGCCCAAAACCAGCTGTGATTATGAGAGACGCCGTAGTGGAGGGCTCCGGAAATTTTGACCACCTGGGGTTCTTTAACGTGCACTGACATCGTACAGTACACGGGCCTCAACATTTCGCCTCCATCGAAATGCAACCGCCGCAGCCGGGATCCGCAGCCGAGTACCATAGCCACTAGACCACCGTGGCGGGGCCCCCTCCATACATACAACTAGACACAAAATTCCGTGAGATGAACACCAGAATGTGCAAATAAGAGAAAACCCTACAACTCCACCTACGGGCAACCATGGTCAAATGCGAAAACATCGCGGGGGGTGCGCATCGAGTTTCGCGCATCGTTGCAATGAGAGAGAATTACGGAACCACAGCGAACGCGCGCTTTATACTGCGCCGCGACACTTGCGCCGCCTACCGGCGTATCCTTAGAGAGAGAGAGTTATATATGCAAGGATTTGCTGCGCCGCACCTGTGGCGGAGAGGGGGAGAGGGGAGAAGGAGAGCGAACACCTGCGTAGGAGAGGAGAATGAGGAAGAGTTGCGCATGCGCAGTATGGGTGCGGACGCCGCAGAACGGACACTGCCCCGAGCATAAGATGCTCTCGCATCTAAAACGCAAGAAAATGCGGTACAGAAGTCCGTGCTGTTTTCGCACAACGAGAGACATGGCTGTCTGGCTACCCTCTTCTCTCGGTTAATGAAGCCATATCTGAGGCTGAAGCATCTGAAATGCAGCCGCGGCGGCTGCATTTCGATGGAGGTGAAATGTTGAGGCCCGTGTAATGCGCGATGTGAGGGCACGTAAGAGGGGTGTAAAGGGCACGATGGCAGGAGACGTAAAACACCAGAAACTATTATTATCATTATTAACATGTAGCAAGAGCAATAACGCACGACAGCAGGTTAATCTCAGTTTGTACAACGTCATATATAATCGAGCCCTATGTATTACGCTGTTACGGCGAACGGGACAAACCTATAGCGATCTGAATTTTCTTTATTGCATGCTTCTTTTTACTCATGCTGGCCGACGAACCAATCACCCAGAACTTGTGGGAATCAGCCTGTTCTTCCGCGGAGCATGATGTCTCGAACGTAGCGCATCATGGCGAGGGCCACTCTGACGTCAGAGGGAAGGGTGTTTCGCATGCAGTCCTACGGTGTCAGTGAAATGAAAGGAATATTTATTAAGATAATGCAAGGTTGAATGCATACTTTAGTGTGCCATGAAGCAAGCACGTAACGCTCCTTTTAGTGTTATTCGCAAGCGCAGAATAATTGGCGCAAGAACAGATATTGAAACATACTGCCCATTTTATCTGTAACCATATATCTATTCCTTCATAGCAAATATGAATTCGTATGACGGATTTTTTTCCCCAATAAGCGCCCAGTCCTCCTGCATCACATCACTGCAGCGTTCGCGTTGGCTTATGACAATTTTTACCTTCTCGCTGACATGGATACCTATGTAATGATACTATAGCTTGGAGCCCTCCTATGCAAATCTGTTGTGAAATGAGCTCCCAGATGGCATTGGCTACATTGAAGTAAGCCAAACTAAGAGAAATTAAGACAATATTCTAAATAGGTTGAAATACCATATAAAAAATCCCACCATATCCACGAAATGAATGATGTTAGAGGAGCTTGCGCTGAAATGATCGGGAAACCCGTGAATCCTCCGTACAAGTCCTGTACTATCATATAAAGACACGACACGTTGTTAAAGTTATATACACATTATATACACAATGTTTACTAATTTACATTCTTATATATACACAATTTACAATTTGATGAACTATATATACACAAGTTTACATATTACAAGAAGGGCGGCCCTGGATGAGTTCGGGGACTCATTTCCCTTTGAAGATGGTAGCTTTGTGATCCGTAAAGTACATGGCCAATGGGTCTTGGATTAGAGGCTGCAGTTGGAAGTTGGAGAAGGCAGTATCGATACAGGTCCCTCTGATGGTGGTGGGACGTTTGCACGACATGCATCGGAGAGCGTAACGGGACATCATGTGTTGAACCAACCAGTCGCCGCTCATGATGTCCACGTTAAAGTCTCCGATGAGCTGAGCCACGATCTCATCGTCGTCCGAAGGGCTGTATTCTCGATGATTAGCGTTTATCAGTTCCTTGTGCTCTGCGTAGAGTTGTTTGTAGAGGGTGTTGTCTAGCGCGCGCGCCGAGTGTGCGCACAGCCTGAGCGGCGGCGCGCCATCTAGTGAGCGCCCTTGAAATCAGAGCACAGTTGTGCCTCTAGTGGGAGCAATCAGAACTAGGGGCTACGCCGACGATGGACAAGCCCCGAGCATAAGGAGCAAGCTCCTAAAATGGTACGTTAAGCAAGGTTTCCTGCTTTATTTGCAATGTATAATTTACGTCTTCTTGCAAAAGAGGGCTCAGGAGCGGACAGTTCGCGTACAAAAGAAGAACCGATGCTCCTAACGCTCCCGTAAGTGTTCAAAAATAAAGACGACGAAGGGGCATCTAGCACAAGCAGCGGACGCGGGCGCTGGCTCGCTCAGTCATACCGCCATTATCCCGAACAGACCGGACGTCCGGGTCCGGTCATCATTTTTCTATTTCCTACCTCCGTACTGGTGCCGAAATCCGGAAAGGTAATGGCCGAACTAACAAAGCGAGCCAGCGCTCGTGGCCAGTGCTCGTGCTAGGCGCCCCTTATTTGCAACTTAAGTCTAGGGTGCCTTTTGTGTGCGTTTTCCCCTACAGAATATATAGCATTATTTACTGACCCAAGCCAAGGTGACAGCGCGTAATAGAGACACGCCCTCGTCAGTTTCCATGTGTGCCATCTTCGCTGCGACTCGGTAAGAATGTGCTCACTCAGACGTCTGCGCTCTGAGGCTTTAAATGGTTAACCTTGTCGCCTCTCCGTCCATTTTACTAAAGCATCTCGCTCGGTGGTAATCGTTAACTTAAAAGCACTTATTCGTTGGTCCTATTCAAGTATTTTTTTTCTGCGTTTCTGCATACGTTTCTATGTGTTCACCGCTATCGACTGCACGGGAACAGTTCACCGCAGTTTTGAGTCTCTGTCTCATGATATAGATACGTGGCGCTGTTGTAGTCCACCTTCCTGATCATCGAGCGTCGACAGACACAAGAACGAAAGCCAAAGGCGAGTACAAAAAAAAACAAAAGAATAAAAAAGTGCGTGAAGTTTCTTGTAGGAAAATCCCGCGCCCCCACACTTGCACGAAACAATAAAGAATAATCTCACAGGGGGTTCACTTACTTGCGCAGCTGACTCTGCCTCGCTTGTAAAACGAGAGAACAGATCCTAAAAGGAAAGAATATTTTTATGTCATTTTTTATATAAAAGGCAGTAAACTTCTGGCATTCTGCTCCACTTCACGTGCACAACACAAGCCTTCCGCAATTTTTTTCTTAATAAACAACCAAAAAATCAAAGTACTCCAAGTTATGTTTTAGATACATACGTGCTATTGAGCGCTACGCCGATCACGAATATCTTCCTCTACAGCGGTTCGCCTTTGTAGTTTAGTTTATTGTTAAATCGCGTAAGGCGATGGACTGAACTGGATTCTGGCCATCCTGGTATGTACAGATGCGATCCATGAGTCTCCAATAAAGAAATTGTTGATTTATACCCTGCGTTTTATTTATTGTAGGAAGATTCAACGTAGTCGCGTTTATCTCCATTCATGTAAAACACGTACTCATGCGACATCTGTATTCAAGACAATTCAAGAGATTCAAGAAGCTGTGTCGCGCATAGCAGTAGCAACCGAGGGCTACAAGAACGCACTTGGGCGAACTATGGCTCCCAATTTTCACGCCATAGCGGGTCGCTACCCAGAACCGGATCCAACGAAAACGTGTTTTACTGTCATTCCGCACATATGCATACTACCTATTCGCTTTCATTTGGTATCGTTGTGTATAATAAACAATCCCTGACTCGATAATTCACTGTTCATGTGCAGATGGCGACATTGTCGCGCCATGCCCAACCAAATGCAGCAAAATTTAGCTTCCTGTACACTGGTCATGGAGACG
Source organism: Hyalomma asiaticum (assembly GCA_013339685.2). Taxonomy (NCBI): domain Eukaryota; kingdom Metazoa; phylum Arthropoda; class Arachnida; order Ixodida; family Ixodidae; genus Hyalomma; species Hyalomma asiaticum. The sequence continues at coordinate 134,093,395 of CM023482.1, read as the reverse complement.
AAGCTCGGTCGTACATGTTTGTCGATTTGAGTTGGAGCGGTCGTGCTTCGGAGAGTGTTGTTCCTTTTGCCTTTTTTTTTTAGATGCGGAGCATCTCTTGCTCGCGGGTATGTCATGCGTCCGGCGTCCGCACTCACACTACGCATGCGCGACTCTCCTCTCGCTTCCCTCTCTCCAACAGCTGCTGCAATAAATAAAGCGGGTAGAGAGCGCGCGCGCGCGGCGTCCGTCCGCACTCACACTACGCATGCGCGACTCTCCTCTCCCTTCCCTCTCTCCAACAGCTGCTGCAATAAATAAAGCGGGTAGAGAGCGCGCGCGCGCTTCGCTTTAGTAGTATCTCCTCCTTCTCCGATGAAAGAAGTTGGTGGCGTTGTGTGATAGAAGCAACAGTTCCGTCAGCGAGTGGGTTGACTCGAGTACGCATCAGCATCAACCCACACACTGACAACGGTCACGCGATGCGTGGTAACGAACCAAGTTAACAACGTAATAACACGCAAGGTTCACCGCAAGGTTCATCGCAAGGTTCACCGCAAAGGTAACACCGAAAACACTGCAAACCTGTAAACACTGCCGTTAAATGCACCGTCGAAACTCCCAGCGATGCTCCGCATCACCCCATGATCCCCTTCGGGCAGATGGTGCAATTTTTTCATTAGTGCGAACTGCTACCCGCGCGGCACTATAACTTGCGTATTATTATAGGCAGGAACTGCGGAAAGTAGAATTAGACTCCTTCGTACTGACCGGTCGTACTTTCCTGGCAAAGCCCAGTCCTCTACCTATGCATTCGGCCACCGCTCCGCGGAAGGCAACGAGGTCCTGCAGCGATTAAACGACAACCGTGAATGACCACCGAAAAAAATATGTGCCGCTGCTGTCAATCGCAATGATGGTCTACATTGCCTCTTTGTATAAGGTGGCCAATTATGCCTTGTACAAGCAGTCTTATGAAAGCAGATGATAAAAATGAACGGTCACGAGGTCACGTTGCTAAACCGTGGCCACATAATACGCGTTATCGCTTGTCACGCACGACGTATGTGCTGCTACCACTAAGACATGAACGCGTGTCAGCATGCCCTCAGTATTGAACAAAGATGTCAGTACAAGCAATAGCTTCGGTACGGGCATTATCATTCAGATGACCAATGGACATCGCTGATTGAGCATAGGTGTTATAGATACTCATGCCTTTGTACTGCATCCTTCTACAAACTGCGACAAAATTTACAAAGCAGGCGTTGCATAGGCCCTTAGCTAGCCCACGGGGACATAACGCACTTCCATTAAGAATACGTCTCACTGTTATACCAACAATAACATGACATCCTGCGTACACTAACTTTACCACATTGCTGCTACTCAACTTTAGCCTTACAGAACTTGTTCAGCAGCAATATTCTATGAGCGAAATGCATGTCTCACTTTGTATAGCGCTCCAAACACTGCTCCCTGTGAAAGTGCGACCTAACAGTAACTCAGAAGTTGGCCGCTTCCCGGCGTAAGATACATACCCCTCTTTTCTCTTCGTGTCGAGAGTAGCACAATTGTATTCCCATGCACACAGTGGGAAAAATCTGCGACATTCAAGAAAGTGCGACAACTTCAACATCACAAAGCACTACTTAGAGTCAAAATTCAAGTAACCGGGACCTCATGTCGCATTTCGATGGAGGCGAAATGTTGAGACGCGCGCACTATACGATCTCAGTGCATGGTAAAGAACCCCAGGTGATCGAAATTTCCGGAGCCACCTCCACTACGGTGTCTCTCATAATCATATCGTGGTTTTGGGAAGTTTTGGAACCGCGAGACAGTAAAATGGCCATCATGCTGTAGTGGGCTGAAGGCTAGAGTGGGTCGACACCAAGGCACACCAACGCCGAGGTGAGAGTGCCAGATAGCTATAAGGTATACCGGATAGCTATAAGTCGAGGATTAGCGTCACATCTCGTTTTCAACAGCGACGCTGTCCAGCCGACGGAAGGCACTCGATAGTTCGCAAGAAATGATCACCATCACGAAGTCACCATGAAATAAATGCACGCGTGCACTTAATTCTATGGAATGCCCAATGTGCGGCATCTGCGCGTGCACTTCTTTTTTTTTTCTCTTGCGCTCATGAATTCGGAGAGAGAGAAACAAGGGAAGCTAAAGGCAGGGAGGTTAACCAGACGCGCGTCCGGCTTGCTACCCTACACTGGGGAAAGGGGGAATAGGGATACAAAGAGATAGAGGAGAGAAAAAGAACAGTGCCGCCCCATCCGAGGGTGCACACTGTCACAAGAGTCTTTGGCTGCTGTCAGTAGAATGTAGATTCATGATTTCAGCTCTCTAATAAACAAAGGCAGAGGCACTTTATCCAACTTATTTCTTCACTTGCGCTCATGCCTTCAGCCCACTACTACAGAAAGGCGGAAGCGTTTCAACAGAAGCCATAGCACTACAGCAGCACCACAGCTTTGCCCATAGTTTCACCGAGCCGCGACGCCAATCCCTGCCGCGCGGAGTCTCGCCCCGCCTGCGGCTCCAGCCGTGGCGAGATTACGCGCTGATCCCGGTAATAAACGCTCCGCGTCGCCGGTGTGGCGACAGAATGCCCCGCTTCTCCGCGCCGAGCATATCTTCACGAAGATGGTGCGACCGAAGAAGTGCGGCACTCCCCAAGAAGAGGAAGCGCGGCGCGAAAGCCGCCGGGGCGCTACTCGAGAGCAGGTGGGACCGCTCCAGACCGACCCTAGTATCGCGCAGCTGAAGCTTCGGCGAAACGTCGGCGATGCGCAGATCCAGTTATGAGCCCGTGAAAACGAGCAAAACCGTTTGTATATAAGCAGATGCGTCGCCAGAACGATCCGACGGACTTGAGAGTCGCTCCACCGGACGACTAGGAACGGGATGACTGGCAACAAAAAAATACCCCCCCCCCCAAACGCTGTACATACATACATACATACATACATACATACATACATACATACATACATACATACATACATACATACATACATACATACATACATACATTAGCGTGTGAGTATTCTTTGAGCTGGCTGGTGATGCCGCGCAAAAACCTTGCAAAGATTTAGCCCAACCGAGATAAAGCTACGTGGGACCGCCAGCTTCTCTGCTTTCACAGGCTTCGCACCTCATAGTGCAGCTGACCCCCACCCCCCTCGCCCTTTTTTTTAATGAACATCGCAACACGCTGAAATACGGCGAGAACAAGAGAGGCGTTTGGTTGAGTTTACCTGTTGTACAACGTCACTCCTCTTTAGCAGTTTTATTTGTAATTACCTCAAGTGCTGCCGTTTTAAAAAGAAAGCATTTGATTTTAAAATATCCGCGAAACGCCCAGTCTCCCGATATGTGTAAGTTAGGGGTTAATCTGCATAGGAACACATGTCGACTCGCCTTCCAGAGCAGTTCCGCGGGTATGCCGACTCCCACAAGGAAGTCGGAGCCGCACGAAGACAGCATCTTGGCGCCCGCGGCGGCACCTCGGGTTGTGAGCCAGACGCCTGTGGATAAGAAAAAAAAAAAAAGAATGCAGAGTACAAGTGTGACTTTACGCACTGGCTAACATGTTATCATTGTGCCTAATCAACGCTAAACACCCGGAGTAGCACGTTGGGCCTCAAACTCGTCTCCATGATCATCATTAAAGATTTCCCAGGCTATCCAGAGGGCCCACGAAAGGGCGGAGCGTCATGGCGTTCTTTCCTCCACGTGGGTGCGGCCAGCGGTTACAACGGCCTCCCGCTAGGGAGTCCTTACGTAGCTCCTCAGGATTTATTAAAGTTCATTGTCTGTCTGTCTGTCTGTCTCCTTCCCAAGACGAATTTGGTGAATTTGGTGAAATGGCAACAAGCTCACAATTGACAGCACGACGAATTTTCAGTTTACGTTGGATCTCTCAAATAATGGGATAGATGTTAAAACACACGCTCAACGCACGTGATGTCGGCACTGACACGTTCGAGAGTGTCCTTTTCTTTGTTTTTTTTTTTGCTATTTCTATGCAGAGCGCGCATGCCGGGAATTTGAGTACCTTTTTGCAACTAATTACCGAAAAGTGAGTCCTCTTGGAGACGTGAAAAGATAGGTAAATGTGATTCGAAGCGCACAGAAGTTGACCAGAAGAGAATGTCCAGTTTCATATACACCACTGTGGAAGGAGAAAGCGTAAACAGAAAGGTAAGAGGAAGAACAAGAAAAAATAAAGCTAGTTAACAGTTTCATATGTCTCAAGAAAGCGCACTCAAATGCAGCCTTCATACATTTCTCTTATTGTGCGGTAGATTACTTTAATTGTCTTAATCCATTACATTAGGCTGGCCCGTTGCAGCTCTTATTGAAATCTTCAACGCGATAGCGTTAATAAGCACGTGCTGCAGCAAATGTGTTTAGAAAAACTTATTATATCACAGAAGATTAACACCGATAACCCGCCGTCGGCGCGTGACGTAGGCGGCCGTCGTCCGTGTAGGAAAAAATCATCCCGTACCACGCTGACCACGCAGGCGAGCGCAGGTTTCGTGAACAAATCTGAATTTGTCAAAGTAAAATCCACGAAAAAAAATTAAAGTATGACTTAAGTACAACCTACACGCATGATATCTGAGACTGTAATTAGAATGTACAAAAGAAACGTCATTCCGATTTGATTTGTGGGGTTTAACGTCCCAAAACCAGCTCTGATTATGAGATATGCCGTAGTGGAGATCTCCGGAAATTTCGACCATCTGGAGTTCTTTAACGTACACTGACATATATATATATATATATATATATATATATATATATATATATACTATCAAAAAGACACAGTGACAAACATAGGATTTATTCTGACGTTTCGGCTGGAGGCTGGCCTCCAGCCGAAACGTCAGAATAAATCCTATGTTTGTCACTGTGTCTTTTTGATAGTATATTTATCCCGATAGCCAGGAAGAACTTTTTTTGATATATATATATATATATATATATATATATATATATATATTGGAAGTCATTGCGCACGGGGCCCGACAATGCCATCGCGTTCCACTCTTAATGGCGAAGCCTAAGCGCTCGCCAATTTTCTGCGCCTGCAGTGGCGGGGGCGAGAGTGCAAGCACTCAAGTTGCACAAGGACTTGTATCGAGGATCGCAGAACAGCGTGCTCCTGTAACGATGAGCGCTTAATCGCATCGTTGAATCGAATTGAAAAACTTACGAGAAGGACATATGAGAGATATGAGGAAAGCTCAAGGGGGCCCTTAAAGGGACCGACAGCCAATCTTTAAGGTACCTGTTTTATTTATTTCAACGGAAAGCTTACCGGTCAGAGTGTCCTGTCACGCAGTTACAACAGGGAAAACGCGATGAAACGTCTTTTATGAGAATTTTTGGCCTATGGAGTCTTAAATGCAACACATGTTGCAAACAGTGGCCGACAACCGTCCGACGTGCTCGCGCCAGGCAGCGCCTCCATAGAGCGCATGCGCGCTACGCCTGGGAGCCACTGAGCGCATGCGCCGAGGTTAAAAACAGGTTTTCGGTTGCCGCGAAGGCAGCGCCGCTTCTCAGCGTCGACTCCTTTTACTGCATAGAAAGGAAATAGTACGGCGAAGATGCGTTTTTATGTGTCGATTGCAAATTTAAGGCCGAGTTACGGTCGTATGAACAACAGGCGACGTACGACGATTCAAAGACTCCAAATAGCAGTACCAAGGCGTCTCCACCAGGCCGCGCCACATTTCAGTTGTCGCAATTTTTAAGCTCAATTTAAAAATACAATTCCTGTTCAAATCGCGATAAGGTGCTCGATTCCATCACCTATAATTCAAGCTCTTTCGAAATCCACAAATGTCCAGTCACACGTTCTGGCCAGTTGTCGGTCCCTTTAACATACGGGACAGCAAAGAGTGGGACTCAGTCAGTACAAACTAGTAAGACGAAACACTTGCACGGGTTATAGAACATTGCTCAAAAAGGCTGTTTTAAAGCAAGCATAAAGGAAAAGGAAGCCATCGTATCACATCTTTGTACGTCGTACTCTTCTTAGACGTAAACTCTCCCAGCGCATAAACAGGAACACACGGAGGTGCAGCCTTCAGAGTCATGATTCAGAGCCATGTACTTGATTCTTTGAATTCAAAGTGAAAAGAAGAAAAACACATACCGGATTTTCCTCCGCATGGTTTGAAGTTCTCTGCACACACACCTTGATTGTGGAATGCAATTATTGCTGCAAAGATTGGCCACTGAACCGCTGGAACTCCGAAAGTCATACCGTTCGCAATGGATATTCAACGGAAACTGAACTTTATGTCGTTGTGAGCGACTTTTGCACTCATACATACGAAACATACGCCCTGGCATTATCGAAAACGGAAAAGTACGTTTGTAGGTGCAGCGGGCAGAGTGATCGAAGGTCTGAAAAACAAGAAAAGAAAATGCCTATGTTGTTTGAACAGTTGGGTACGGAAGAGAGAACGTTCGGTTTTGTTATCTTGCTGTGTACACCAACTTTTCAGTTAGAAGTGCCGCTGAAACTGGAACCACACGTGCGAGCCCCGCACCTCATCCTCCTGCGAACGCATACTTACACCTACACGAGCGCAATCACACGTCGCTCTCTCTCTCTCTCTCTCTCTCACACACACACACACACACACACGCGCGTGGATTGTTAGGTAAACTGTTTACCCCGTCTTGAAACGTAACATACTAATTTTTTAAATTAGTTTTATGCATCGGTTGTCACGATAGATGCACCACGAATTCGACTTACGCATGTTACACCATGCATCTGCTCTTCCAAGTATAAGGTCATTTGGCTGGTCTTGACTGAATGCGCGTTATGGACATGGAACTGTTTAGGTCACGTAACCTTGATTAAGTCGCACCATATCCCGAAAACTATACCATCAATGTTTAGAGACATTTTCACCTACGACGCTCTTTCATCATTGTCCTTATAACTACTGCTGTTGTGATACATTTTTGGTTAGGTACGATGAAACACTTGTCTCAAAGTGAAATACCATAATAAGAGACTCGTACACTCGTATCATCGCAATATATCGCCGCTTTCTGCTTTGTGTGTTTTGTGTGAATTATGTTCAGGTTTGCATTTCATCATGCCTATCCGCAGTGTCATGCTACAAGTGCGATCAGACAAACATGAACCCCCAATATGTATTGAGGAGCCGCTCTATCTTTGATCTTCGCACCCCTACTTTAAAATAAATCCCCTGTAGTCTCCTATGTGACAAGTTAAAAGTTGTCAGAAATGTGAAACGAACACATTCACTCGGTCTTTCTTTAGACATGGTAGACAGACATAGAAACAAGCCAAGTATTTTAGCAAAGTTCAGTCAGGCGACCACTATATGCAGGATCTTCCTCGCATCTTTCTTGATTCCTGTCGCCCTTGAGCCTTATAGCGAAGTACCGCCTTGATCTTACGTGTCATTTGTAATAATAGCATAAAAGAAACGTTGCTCTGAGGCAACCTCCTGCTCCCTTATTACTTTTTCAAGAGGCGCACAACGAAAATCCCCACAAAGCCTGCGTCTGGGGGTTCACAGCACGCACCATATATAGCGTTTCTGAAACGCTACCACAAGCACGTTCTCGGACTTTCTGCAAAGCTCTGAGGCACGCTTGTTGCTTGTGGGGAACTGGTCAGCCCTCTTCGTTCGACAGCGCCTGGATTAGCACCTGTACGGAAAAGAAATAAAAACAGCAAAAATGAATGGAAAGGGGAAACACCCCTCACCCCTCCGACCCGTCTGATTTTTTTTTCTCTTCTCTTCGAATGGCGTCCCAAGGTGAACAGCGAGCCGAAGTTATCCAACAGACTCGCTGTTCTCGCTTGCATGCTCTATACGCTATACCTTCCTTGGCGCTACCGTGGCTTCTTCTGCGTTCGTTACAGCTTGGACGCTGACCACAGCAGGGGTTTTGAGGGGGGCGAAGGACGGGAAGACGATGCCTTTAATGACGTGGGGCTTGACTTTTTGTGCTTTATCGAAGACATCCTTCTTCCGCGATGTGGATTCGAAATACAGCCTTCGTACTGCTCTCCTCGTTCCTTGACCCATCGTAGCCAGAATAACACGAAACGCTGCTCGTCGGTGCGCTTATTGTATCTTTATTATTTCAATCATGCATATCGTATTACCATATCGTGACCCTCGGATTCTTGATCCTGCGCCCGTAGAGCCCCATATATTATCGAAAACGAGAAATGACGAATGATGTGATAAATATTGGCCACAGGCCTAGCAGGCCTTTACTGCCCTGCGGAGGAGGACAGCGGCGGTTTCCCTTTTATCATCATAATCATCATCACTATCATCATACTTAAAGTCCACTGCAGGGCGAAAGCCTCTCCCAACCATTTCCAATTTGCTCCATCCTGAGCGAGTTGGTTCCACTTTATTCCCGCGAGCAACTTAATCTCATCGCTCCATCTTAGCTACTGCCTGCCTCTGTTGCGTTTTCCTTCCCTTGGTATCCATTCCGTCGCTCTTACTGTCCATCTGTTATCTGCCTTACGCATCATAAACACTGCTCACGTCAACTTTTTTTTTTAATGATATAAGAATACCAGCTACTCGTCTGTTCTCTGATACACTCCACTCGTTTTACAGCGTAAGCTGTTATGAGATCACAACAAGGGTCGTTTTTGGGGCCGCAGTTGTCCGCCGCCGCCGCCGCCGCCGCCGGTGTCCGTAACCACTATCACGCCAATTTTAGAAAAAAAATAATCAGGACTGAGGAGGATTCAAACCCATGTCCGCCTGCCTGGCAGTCGGGCATTCTACCACTGAGCTACGTCTGTGTTTCATCGTCGCTAAAAGACCTAAACAGGTATAAAGCCTGCTGAAGAATCTCATTAACAAATGCAATGTTACGTGGCAAAATAGTAATACGCCACTACGCGTCGAGGAAAGTGGATTACATAACCAATGCGAGGAATCATTTGAAAGAACCCAGAAGTGCATGCTTTGTAGCTCTGCACCCATTACAGAGGCATTATCAACATCATCATTATGAAATGATCTTCTTCGACTTTACCGTCGTCATTTTTACAGAGCGCTACCTCGTGAAACAGTTTTGTCGTATCGTGTCATACGTCACGCGAAAGGCGACGTGCGCAGCTCCGACGACGACGACGACGACGATGATGATGATGATGATGATCCTTCAAATATGGCGCATACCCACTACGGGGGATTGGCCAAGACCTGGAGTGCTTAACTTTTAGCTGGTATATTGTGCAAATACCACAACAACCTGACTTCTTCTTATTCTCCTCCTCTGTAAGTTGGCACATACCCAATGCAGGGGATTGGCCAATACTGTTTTGACTTAGAGCACTTTTATATGTGTGGTTTCGCGAAGCACAAATGATGAAAATTGAGGTAAAATTATTTTGGTTTCAATTGGAAATTTCATAATTGCTAAACAAACCTGACTTGGCTCTTCGGTATACGTGATGGCCCGACCTCTAGGCCAGATCCTCAAGTGTTTACAATGGCCACTAAGAAGGTCACCCTCCAGCTTACGCTGTCACTGTCCTGCGATTCCGCGCAGGCCTGGTTTTCTTCTTTTTATTTCTTAGATTTACACCTGCAATTTTTCTTTCCATTGAACGCTGCTTGCTCCTTAACTTCATCTCTAATTTTTTAGTTATTTTTCATGTTTCTTCATTGTACTCTAGTGTTCGTTAATGTTGCTGCAAATTGATAAGAGTTTTTCCAGGGCTCATATACCTTGAGAGACTCTGAGCTTGGTGTTTCAAACGGACATCGTGCAGGCGACATTGCTGAGCGCAAAAATAATTTTAAGGGTTGTTATGAAAAACTGTGCCCTCCTGGCCACAATAACAAAACTGACAAATCAAATCTATGAGCTTGAACACAAAAGTTAAAGAAAGAAAAGAAAACAAAAAAAGAGAAAAGCATGTCCGCAAAGAAAAATATATTTTTAATTTTTTTTATGTAGATGGGTTTGGCGGGTCAGCACTGTGTGGCCAGCGTCTCGCCAATGTTGCTTTTACATAGGCTCAATGACCCGTTGTCGGTTGCGCCAACTGATTTAATTAAAATTTTATCCCCTTTATCATGCATAGAGCGCTAGAGCCTATTCCGCGAGCTCTAAGGGCGTGATTGAGTTATCGGCGCCCCCATAGGCCCGCTCCTCTTGGCCGCTTTGTCGTCCGGTCACCGGGAAGCACTCATGCGGAGCGACCGGCCTCAATCTCTCTTCAGTAGCGAGCATATAATACAGCATCGCTCTTCAGCTCATCTATGAGGCGCGGCTGGCCGCCTTGTTCGACGTGAGGGTTATGGACCACATCAAGCATCGTCCCGTGAAGCGGGCAAGACTGGCTCTTACATATTTAGGTTCGGCCACTCGAAACCTGTTCACACCCTCTTCTCGCTGCTCGCATGCTGCGCAGCAAAGAGAGCGAGAGAGGTGTAGTGAAGCGTAACGAAGGCCATGTTTTGCCAGGTCGACCCATACCGAACCTGAATCGCCGAAGCACCGGTCAGTGTGCCAGGCGCCGCTCCCTATAATAATAATACGCGGTCACCGTTGCGATGCCGGCTACAAGAAGTAAACATCATTTCCGAAGGCGCCGGTGTGGCGTGTATAACCCGATACTGCAGCCATAAAGCGCGTAAATGCCGTGCTGCTCCGTCGGTAACTACATCTGAGAAGTCAAAGAGAGCAACACATTGAAGGGGCTGTATGTTGGCACCTATTTCATCGTGTTTGTGTGTTTCTTTCAATTGGCGAATGTTCGAAGTGCGCTGCTCCAGTTCTGTTTGCTCATTTGCTCGTCTTCCACGGCACTATCTTCGCTACGTTCCGTCTGACTTGCAAAGAGTAGTGGGCATCATCCATGATGCCAAACGATATTGATGCCAGCACCAATATCGTTTCCAAGTAAGCTTTGGGCACGTCATTTCTGATATCTTGAGCACTAAGACCAATAGTGCGATCGGAGCAACTCTAGGGGGAGGCTGAGGGGGGTGATACGGTTAATTTATTGATCCAAGGAAGGAGCGGGGCTAGATAAAGTGGGGGGGGGGGGGGGGGGCGTAGGGTTTAAGCTACGCTCTGGCAATCGGGGACTTACCGAAATTTAAGGGTGGCCAAAAAAGATTTGTCGGCTCCAAACCCACAGTTCCCGATGATTTCTGGCAGCAGTCTGCCTCCCCCCCCCCCCCCCTTCCCCTTTTCCCCCATCTGGTTTACGCCAAGCAATGTGATTAGAACGAAACGTCCTTAAACTGTGCTGTTTGAATGAAAAGTTTACGTGAGCGAATTGAGGTGGAGTAAGCGCAACAAGTCTTTTTTTTTTTATGACAACAACAAAACAACAACAAAAAAAAAAGGCACACACCAACTAATTTTGACGCAACTTGGGGATCCTGATAATTGACAGTGACAAACGTGCAGCTTACGTAAAATAAACATATCTTCTATATGCGACGTCCCAACAAAGGTTCAATTTACGTCCTCCACTTAGTGGAAAAGATCAATCTAATCTTCGATCCTGTCCAAACAGGCTCGTTTGCCTGCCCAGCCAACCTAGTTAAGCGTTCCAACCTGCGCGAGAAGTGTCTATCGACGAGCACGCGTGGCCCAGAACGCTTAATGAACGGTTATGCTAAACTAGGGGCCGACACTGAAGGAGCCGACTGGTTCGGGGCACGAGTAACCCGCTTCCGCTGCTGCCACGTGACCTATGGCCGGCCACCAACGCTCGCCCCGTGAGCGACGCTTCGAGGTCACGAGCCCGCTCGGGTCCACCGGGGTATCCGCACTCAGAAAGAACAGGGGTGCCGCCGTTGTATTCAACGAACGTCTACACGCAAAAAGCACACCCATCGCAAATGACCGCCGGCCTCTCGAAGGAGAACAGTTAGCCAGACCGTTGCCTAGACGCAAACAAACACCCCGCGCACGCTCTCGCGCAAGAGGACGAGGGAATGGCAGTTCTTCTCGGCCAGTTCCGCTGGGACCCCGGCAAGGGCCACGGCGTTCCCGCCGACCCTCGCCCCAGCCCGTAGGCAAAACCTGTTCGGCAACTGCATCGACGCTACAGTCGTTGCGTTGGAAAAAGCGCTCGCGAGCGCGCGTACCTGTCACGTGCGGATCCTTCTCCTCCTCTCCCTCTACTCGAGCGACGTCGCTGGCGCTGCCTATCTCCTCCTCGGCCGTCGAAGCTGCGGCGACGCTCTTCTCGTGGCCCGGGAGTTGTCCTCATTCCGGGCTGGTGTACGTACGCGAGCGCGCCAGCGTGCACACACACACACACGCGTGCGCCGGAGAGAGAAATGCAGCGCTCTTCACGGTTCCTGGTCCCGCCGCGCGACACACGCGCTCCGTGAGCGCCTGGTTCGACGTCCACGTACGTCCGTGCGCGTTCACCTTTCCCCGAGTGAAATTGCCACTGCTGTGAGTGTTCGGACACGCGAATCTGTCACGGTGCTGTGCACGTGAAGGTCTCGAGCGCGCGTGTTGGACTCGCAAAAAGGAAAGTCCTCGCTCCCCATGAAACGTCTCTCGAGGCGCGCGCGCGGAAGTTGAACGAAGAGTCACGTCACTGGTGAGCTCGCGTTGCCTCTGCTCGCACCTGTTTTCTTCAGAACCTGTCCTAGCACAGAGCTTGTGCAGTGGAAGACATCGGGAGCGCCCACCAGCTGTGCTGTCCTTCAGAGTACTCTGGCAGGTGTTAGCGTTAAGTTTATGTGACTGCTTTGCCTGCCTCCTTTAATAGAGCGATATTCCAAGGTCGCAAACAAGACCGTTCGCTACGTGCGATTGCCGACGGAGAGACAACGCCCTCGTCCAATATGGGACTCTCTTAGGGCAACCCCGAAGGCCCGAAGGCGTCGTGCGGCATTGGACGTGAATGTCTTGTAGGCCGTTTGTTGTCTGTGCCGTGCTTCTAACTACGAGCGAACTGGCTGGAAGATTGTGCGTGCCTGTGTACCAAGACTCGTTGATGATACTCAGGACCGTGTTCTGAGATCCTTAGGTGAGCTTCTGAGCAACGTGACTAGCGTGTGAGTTCAACATAGTAGAAGCAAGTGGCGTTGCCCCTACATCGACCATGTCTCGCAAGCTACAGAAGTTCCTGGTCCTCTTGGACAACGAAACGCTCCTATACTTTCCCGGTTCCTTCCTATCGGGAAAGGTTGTGGTGGAGCTGGATGAAGAGATACCTGTCACAGGTGGGCAGTTCAGCAGTCATGCGAAGGCCATGCTGTTCTCTTTCGCTTTGTGTTTTCAGCTGAATAACACTTAAGGGCCAATTTTTCCTGCTTGTACTTGATCTTGTGCATATTCACATATAGATATCTGTCTTTGGTGTCAGCAAACAGGGCGATGGTGCATTGGTGAAATTCTCCAAGTTCAATTAACATATGAATGCTCACAGAGTGCACTTTGTGATCGCAACTGTTCGCGCATTCACTCAAGGGCCGACAACGCTGGAACGAAGGTATCTGTTCTTGAAGGTGATATTATTTTTACACCACGAATTATCCTCCATTTGACGCCTATGTATAGCCAACTAATCTGCGACATAGCATTCAGGCACTTTTACTCAGCCTTCAAGCAAGTATGTCCTTAGAATTGCGCAGGTGTTAGCACTCGCATGTATTTCGGATAAGTGGAAGCATCTAGCACGGCCAAAAGGAGGTCTCTCATAGCTGATATATGTAGGTTGATGCATCAATAGCCTCATACGTATACATATACCACTATGGTACGTTCAGAGTCGGCCAAACATCAGTTTTACCAGGTTACACTGGGATGGCTCGAGGCTGTCAAGTTATTTCAGTATAGAACTTTGCTCTGCAGCCGTCTTTTTTGAGAGAATAGTGGCATAGTCTGCTCATTGTACAGACAGATATCTTTCACAGCTTTAAACCCAGACTCTACCCGAGCAGTTTGCATCGCATTTTTCAGCGGAAGAGACAAATTTGTCACGACTATTCATCTTCTCTATGGGCTCCTGAATAAGGGTGTACATTTAACGTTCAAACGTGCTCATAGGGTGACACGCATATTATTCATTGATTATTTGTCGATAACGTCAAATTAAAATGCAATGCCTCAAGAAATCCATAAGTCCATATAGCGAAGTTGCGGGTGGGTGGTGGCCTGGAGACGTCCGTACACACGTGCATGGCGAATGTCATACGTAACTATGCTTCGTGCGAACTCCACAGCCACTCCATGCGAACTCCATCCCACTCAAACACACACGTGTCTCGCCTATGCCAATGCCGCGCATGGAGCTTCAGAATGCCGACACTCGAGAATGCGGCGCACCCACACCACGCGCTGATGTCGTACATGTCACCAGCATGCGAAATGTCGAGCTGCGGAAGGTCCACGTAATGATGGGAGTCGCGATTTATTTATTTATTGTTCCATCTTTGAGCCGTGTCGTATCGCCTTTCGGAGAAGCGCAAGCGACCCTTACAAGCGAAAAAAAAAAAAAAACGAAAATGGCGCCACGGAAGCGACCCAGCCCATCCCGCATACATCTTTTCTGGTGTCAGAGGGCAAGTCTTCTTAAAGAAGGAAGGCTAGTTCATGTATGTGCTGCTTCTCAAAAAAATCCCTCCGCCCAACATGTGGAAAATTTGTGTTCATTTGAATATACCTGCGTGTCATTGCGCGCCGCTTTATCTTGGTGTTTCGAAGCTACATGGTATGAATGAAGTCGAGTTATGCATTTGACGCATTCCAGCGCTTGGGTTACCGTCATACGTCTTGTCTAAGCGTCATGCCGTTTACATTAGTGTGATGCACCATAAGGGATACTCTGGATACGCAGTACGCTTATGTCAAGCTCTGGTAATACCGGTTTAAAAAACGATGGGCGAGCACACCTCTAATACGCATATTTATATCTGGGCTACTATACGCAATCTGATGTTGATGTACCGCTGCGCCGATAGCAACGTGCTAAAAAGATTTTCACGATATCGTTTACAAGAACCAAAGATAAAGCTTTTGCAATATCAGTGTCTTGGAAACAGATTATGTTGCTTCCTAGTCAATAGTGACCGTTACTATAATGTTTTAGTGTACCGGGGACGTTAACGTTGAGAATTTGCTCCAATAATCTTGATTGATTTGTGGGGTTTAACGTCCCAAAACCAGCTCTGATTATGAGAGACGCCGTAGTGGAGGTCTCCGGAAATTTCGACCACCTGGGGTTTTTTAACGTGCACTGACATCGCACAGCACACGGGCCTTAACATTTCGCCTCCATCGAAATGCAGCCGCCGCGGCTGGGTTTCGATCCCGCGACCTCCGGATCAGCAGCCGAGTATCTTGTGGCGTTCGCTATCTTGTGGCGTTTGCTATCTACATGAGTGTTTTCTAATATCATAATAGAGATAGCGGTGATAAAAAAATGTGAAAGCGACGAAGCATTTAGTTATATTTGAAAGCTATATAACAGCTTAGTTATCCACGTGTATATAAAAAAAAAGAACTCAGCTTGGCTGCCTATTGCGGGCCCTTTGAAGCACGTTATCTGTGAACGGTGATCACAGGGAAACCAGTGCCAGAGTCCTTGCCGGCTTCTTTCCAATGCTTTCATGAAATGGTTTCCGGGTAATTATTGTCGGGTCTCGGTAACATATCGATGCAAATGCATAGCGCAGGAAACACACGTTGTTGCTAAGGGTTTCAAGCACTCGGTGCACTTCACGGTCGACGTGTGGCGAGGCTTTCAAGTGTCGACCATGACTGCACACTAGGCGTCGTGTTAAGCACAATGCTGCTGACCTAAACACAAGAATTGAGGAGGGAGACAGGCACAAACTTCTCCGCTTGCTTCTTGGGTCTTGTCTTTCTTTGTGTGATTTTGCGCTTAAGAGCATGCTTGTGTAAAACCAACTAGCCGAACGGTACATTCCGTGAAGCCGTGTGGAAGTGAAAGCTCGTGAAAAGCACGAAAGGAGATGGCGACTAAACTTCTTCTATTGTTATGGGATATTAATTATACGCACTTGATATTCGTAAACTCGAGATAAGATGAAGGAAACGTACAAAGGTACTGCTGCATAGAGATAGGCTGTGACGTCTCGGTGCTTTTTTGTCCATGTTCTAGTAATTCACATGAAGTGTTCATGAGTTACTGATCAGTGATTGTACTTGAAGAAGTCGATCACTGATGTCCTCTGCAGTGTTAGTTTTGTTTATCTTTTCTATAGAAGTGTCAACTTCTCCAGATAACAATTCCACGACGAAGATGGTCGCATAAATGCGCTCAGTAAGATGGCCATGCTCGTCTTTACCAATATTCACAACCTAGACGGAATCAGGTGTCACATTCTGTACACTCGACTCCAAACTACTGAGCAGTTACTTAGGAAGCTTCCTGTGGTCATAGGCAAAGGCATGCGCATATGTATGGGCGCAAAATTTCTGACCACATAAAAATATAGCTTTAGTTACGTCACTTACAGCCCCTGGGGCGGGGCATGATTAAACACGGCCTCAACCTGCCTGTCCCAGAATCATATTCTTTAAGCTACCGTCCTCTATGACACTTCGGATATGCTTAAGCTTTCCACTTTGTGTATATTACTGAACCGCTCTCATACGGCCAATTTTTAATAGAAAACGCAACCGCACAGCCATAATTATGACTTCTTGAATCTAATTATTGTAAGGGCCGTGGTCATTAGCATTGCATGCCATTGCACAATGCAGAGATAGTTTTCTAAAGGGCCAGATGGGGGCGAGGGGGACTCTCTGATGACAACAGGCCCCCCTCATGCGGGACCCTGTGCGTGCCTATGGTCACAGGGCAGGCATGAGTGGGCTGCGTAGCGTAAGGCCCTTTGGGTAGCTTGTCCTGCCTTGGTTAGTAAGTGTCCCGCCTTGGCAGGTAAAAGTATGACTGTGTGGATTGCTGAACAAAGAAGGAAAGAGAACATAAGTATAATGTAACTTGGCGTCAGTCCAGAGTGCCGAGTTCACCAAACTTTATTCGTTCATGTCTTTCGCCATTGGCCGTCTCTGTGCTCTAATAATATGCCGAGCTCTGGGATTCGCTGAAATATTCTCTTATGAACAACCCTAACTTAAGGACCTTTAGTAGGAGGCCCTGAATCTGGCCGATTCCCCATGAATGGTGTGAGAGGAGATGCGGAAGTGATTAGTGGTACGAAAAGGAAGGCGGGGCTGTCTTCTGCAACCCGGATTAGCCCGACAGGGAAACGAGTACTGGAATGAAAGATTAGGACAGAGAGAGAGAGAGAAAGAGAGAGAAACATTATACACCACAGTTTCTGAAGTAATCCGCGCAGTTACCAATTTTTCTGGAACAAGAACATGCAGCTTCCATCTTTGTTTGCTGGTTGATTTAGCGCTGTTCCTGCGTGTTGGGGAGCTCAACCAAGTTCTGTGGTGGACTGTCCGAAGAACTGCAGTGTAAGCAACACTGCGCAGGCGCTAGTCTTTCAGAGCCAACCACGTCTGCTTCCATATGCTCGCGCGTTGCCGTCCCTTCGCAAAGTTGGCCGCCGCCACCATTCGCCGCACGCTGCCCACAGTCCCGCCACGCCGCCGCCCTCGCGGCTGCTGCTGCTGCCTGCGCTTGGGTGACGCGACACAAGGTCGCCCGATACTTTTGGTCATGCACTCGGCGGCTTAGCTCAGAGCCGGCGTCACGCTTGGGTGGTAACCCGCCCCCGTCCTCCTTGCAGGGCAGACGCCACGCTTCGGGCCGCCTCCGACTGCGCCCGTCGATGTTCGATGAGGGCTTATATGCCGCAGGTGGCGTCTCTCTCTCTCTCGTAAAGGGGCCACATATTGAAAGAAAAAAAATCGACAAAGAAGTTCGATTCCAGGTACTCGGTGTAAACGCTAACACGTAGAAAACCTGGAGACGAAAGTTGCGGGCATGTACATCGCCACGAAGCAATGAAATAGATCAACCAGTCAGTGTTCGATGACCCTAAAGATAAATGTTGACATGCTACCAGTCTATGCGGTTCCAAAACGCCAGCAGCTTACCGCGAGCAGAGGCTCGGTACATGAAGCAAGCAGAAACAAATAGCTGGTGGTGGGCGCGCTCAACTCGAAGTTTCCGCGCCATCTCCCAGAGACGTCATGAATTTCAATGGCGTCTGTTGGGTCCTATACTTGTGGGTTGGATTTAGGTACGGCACCAAAACTTGTCTTGCGGGTATCCTGTATTTTCACGTTGCATTTCAATGACTGTGTACACGTTTTCTAAGAAATGTTCTGATCGTATAACGTTGCAAATGCGTTCCATCAATCGTTGAATCTGCTGAGAATGGCAAGTATACGTACAGGACAGCGCTGCCTCCTCATAATGATGGGAAAATTTAATAGTGATCGTAGTTATCTACGATGTGGTCGCTTGGTACTTTAGAGGTATTATGGAAAGGTTTGTCATCGCAGAAAGATAAGTATAAAGAAAGAAGAATGCATTCGCTTTTAGACCTGCCGTACTTACCTAGATATATTAGTTCTGTGGACAGCTCCGCTCTTCCATTGTGGAACATATGGTTCTCGGAATCAAGTCCCTTCCGCCCACCTTACTTACACACACACACACACACACACACACACACACACACACACACACACACACACACACACACACACACACACACACACACACACACACACACACACACACACACTTCTTTTCCAACGCCTACGAGTTTCTCCCGAAGTCTTAAATCACTAAGCAGTGAGATCTAGGCAGCCCGTGAACCGACTTGTATTGTTTCTATTATTTGTCGCTCTCCAAGCTTCCTTTTTCTGCTGATGGGTCTTTCCATTGCACGTGCCTTAGCAGTAAAACTCGGAAGCTTAGCTGGAATGTCGTTTTATACGGTAGTGTCCCGTTAGGACGGGCTGAATTTGTACCTTAGGAATAATCGAAGCGTGATAGGTTTTTGTGAATTCGGGCCCTGGCGTTCAGTGCTGGCTTCGGAAACGTGATGTATTAGAGCCATCCACTACTCCCTAAGCTGCTTGAAGTGTAATATTTGGTCTCAGGCAAACTATCACGTTTATTTTGCTTCCATTTCGCTGTATTGTGCCATGATCCACAATAAGCGAGCGTAATGTCGCGGCTACTGCGTCAAGTAGGCACGCCTGCATGACGGTGAGCATAAGTTGACGAATGCAAAAAAAAAAAAAAAAAAGAGGAGAACGCAGTTTAAGTGTTGTAAGATGGCACCGTTACCCTGAACTATTGTGCCGCTGTTCACGGAGCTGACTTTGACGTAAGTATGAACGTTGATGCCCGTTTTATGTCAACTGCCGTGGCGTGCTGCAGACACAAAACGTCTCTTTTTTGAGCTTGTCTGCTCACGCTACGTTGTCATCCCACAGCTGTAAACGTGTTTTCGCAGGGCCACCTCTGTTTGGACGCTTGACACAACACATTTCTAATACCGCGGATGCTAAATTAGCACAAATGCACAGCAGCATGCTAGAATAACGACGTCGTATGCATTTGCAGATCTAAGATGTCTACGCCTTATGTCCTGCAATGAACTATTTTTCGCTGCTGGTCCGCAGCTTGCTGTAACTGTCTTTATGTAAACATTCCGGAACGGAGCCGTCTCGCAGAGCTTTATCCGCAGTCCTTGCAGTCCCCCGCTTTATCCGCAGTCCTCGGCTGACACAAACCTCTCAAATACGACACGGCTTATCGAGGAAGTCAGAATTGTTGTTTGATGGCGAGAGTTATTTCACGCATGCATCTATCCCTTACCTGCAACAGAAAGCAACAGAAAGACACTTCATTTGCACAGCCTATACTGTCATTCGTCGCGTAACGACTGTTGACAGTTGAAGGCAGCGGCAGAAGCAGACGGCAAGGACATTTGAGAAATCAGGTCGCCACGCCCACGGTACTGCATCATACCTCGAGAAATAAACATCGCCGGCACGGAAGGCAATCACAGAGCGTGAAGGAATGCGGAAAAGTGACCGCTTTCGACGTATAGGAAGCGTTTCGGTAGCACTGCTGTCCGTCATCACCGAGGACTGGTGCATGCACGGAAGCCGACAAGTCGTCAACGGTCCGAGTCGAGCCGCTGCCCGTTTTCTGTATTGTCCCCGGCTCCAGTTTTCCAAGAAGACAACCGAGGGCGTACTCCCAGCAGCTCTATAGGCATTATATACAGCGTGTCTCAAAACAATTGCCCCTGGACAAAGGAATGGGCCTCCTAGATGACGCCAGCCGTTCTTAGCTGTATACAGCGGCGGCCATTCTATGCACGTGGGCAGAAAACGGGCCGCGCTGCGGCAGGCACGCACGAAAGACTGATTGATTCGACGTCGACGTATATATATATATATATATATATATATATATATATATATATATATATATATATATATATATATATATATATATGCACGCCAGCGCCTACCCATACGCCCTTGAAGGCCCCGTATAATACGGTCTATGTCGATCACAGCTGCAGTTTCAGGAAAGAGGCGTGCTCTGTATTGAGTACCGTAAATGCTTTAAGCAATTTTCTCCCCGACTTCGAGCACTTATCTTACGACTGCCTAAACGCGGGCTCACATAAAAGGTGCGAAGTTTCTGATGTCCTTGGTGGATACGGCCGACCACGTGCATTGAGGCTGTGTTAAGCGGTCGCTTTCTTGTCGTTTTATCTTTCATCTCGTGTTGGGACACATCTTGTGATTTCAGGAGGCGGTAAACGCTTGAATGTAGTAGAACAAAAAAAACACCCTGTCGATGGCAGTCTCTGTCGGTTCAATGACAGCTTTATAGCTTCTCTGCGGTAGCCTGCGTCCGGGTTGACCTGTGTGTAACACTGCAATGCTCTGGCGGCGCTATCACGGGATAGCATTCTCCTATAGACGAGCACAGCGGTGGGGCGAGCTTATACACCGCACGCTGCCACTGCTTTTCATACGCTGAAAAGCCGCGCCGCGACCATGCATGCAGTGTCTCCTGTCTGGAGACTCATCCCTCGCTATCTCTCGATTGCAAAACGCAAAACTGGCGGGGCGCGTCTTCTCCCATTCGCGATTACCGACACGACGTGTAGAAGCAAGAAAGAAGCGGCACATCCACTCTCGATCCGTCGGCGCCGCCACGGTTGCGGAATACGCGTTGCAGGCGAGGGCCTTTTTTTTTTCTCGGGCGACTTCTGAGAATGCTTCGCCATCAGACACGCATTGGCGTCACACTTTCTCAGTAGACGGTCCCATCGCCGGAGACGAAAACAAAGAGAAACAAAGCGACTGGTGTCACGCGATTGCAGTTGCAAAGTCGCGCCGCGGTGAGTGCTTTATGCTTCTCGCATGAATGTTTCTCCTGTATGCTCGCAGGCAGATTTGTTTATGTAAAGTGAGAGACTTCGCGCTTTAGTCCCGGTTGAAGAACGCGGAAAACACTCAGAGCAAGAGCGCACACATAGCAGGCAAATAGATAAGCGGTAAGCTATAAACACGCATGTCTTGAAGTGAAGTTTATTTAGAACAGAGGGAGACGCTAAGCGCATGATATCATCGTAACGATGATTGGTGCAGTCGCGAGCAAACATTTTCGCAAACAACGCTAATATATGCAATATTACACATTCTTCCTGGTACTATGTTCTGGGGTGAATACAGGTTGCTTAATTAAACATAGGTTTAAGCTATCGAATTTACATGCTAGATAGGAGCACAGGACGAAAGTTGTTTGTTAGTGGTAGTCTCCTGAAAACCGTCTTTGTGTGTGTGTGTAACTTCCAACTTAAGTCAGTCAACTTGCATACAGAGAAACGGATCGAGCCTGGTCACAAGAGCTTACTGGTGGCATTGAGCGAACCAAAGCCTACAAGAAAGCCTCTAGACAACGAAGCCAAGAAAAGCACATGGGAACTCATCCGTAGCTTTTATTTGGCATGTATTAGTTATGACAAAAAGAGAATCGAATTGAAGTGGACGATAGATTAACTAGCTGCCAATAGGGACTGCGACAGAACACGCAATTTTCGAATTACGGGTCTATATGCTTTCCCAGTTGAGCAACGCATGCGGATTTGGACCCCAGCGAAGGCGAGTTGAATTTTCAGTCACTTTAATCCATTTACCTTTATGACATAATTATTCTGCTTGAATGAAAGCAACTAATAATGTCCCCTATACTTTCCTTAGATCATTACAGTGCCCCCCCCCCCCCACCTCCTTCTTCTACCCGTGTTCCGCTTTAAAGGAAAAGAAAAGAAAGAAGTCGGGCCCTTCAACCTACGTATTGCCCTCCTTACATTCATTAGAACAAGCATGCCACTCGACAGATTAAAGAGTCCATACGCTAATACAATAAGAGATCCTGAACGAGCGCCCACAAATGTATCTTCCTTAGGAGTAACCCAGCAACAAATGCGGATACCGGGAGAGCAACATTTGTAACACTATACGCCAGCAGTCCCTGCAAGAGATGAGACAAGCGAAACGCACAAGCAAAGCTCCGGACACTGAAGCGGCGGCGAACGGCACGTCCCGAGGCATCTTAGTGATTATCATCGTGGGACCACCCGCCATCCGAGAAATTTACATGCGTGCGGCGATGGTCCAGCGGAAAAGGTTTACGCACGCGAAAGAAAACGCCGGAGGGCATAGAAGATAGCAAGCAGGCAGGCGGGCAGACGGACACAGTCTGAACATCGAGGACGCAGAGTCCGCGCCGGCGATTTATCCACGCCATTGTGTATCGCACGCTTACGTGCAGCCGATAGCGAAGCCGCGCGCACGACGTACGAGCGAGACAGTCCGCACAAAACGGGTGGCCAAGATCATTCAACCGTGGAGGGCCCTGCCGCCGAAACACAAAGGGCGCAGAGGCCGAGCACACTCCGGTGCTCTTCCTTCCCCCTTTTTCATCTTTTCTTTCTTTTGCTTTACCTTTTTAAAGTCTCCAGTGCCCAGATAAGAAGGAAAGAAACTGCGCCAGCCCCAGGTAACAGCAAGAAAAGGCAGCGGGCATGCCGCCGTGTGTGAGAGAAACCGCAAGGTACCCCGTTCGTGTTTTGCTTCGGGACCTCCTCATTGTATATCCTTCCCGCCCGGCCGCCAGACGGCGCTATAAACAAGAAAAAAAAAGCAACTTCCGCGTTTTCTTTTCCTGTTCTTTTATCTCGTTTGTACAGTGTGCGTGCGTGTGTCTCGCTCTTTCTCTCCGTCGTCCCTTTGACTTCGAAAACACGACTCGGGTGAAGACCTCTCTGAGAGAGAAAGAAGAGGAGAAAGAACGCTCGTCGGTCCCTGGCGGCCATAGCGTCTCCGCGGAAGCACGACTCGGTGGTGTGAGCAGCGGGACTCCCGAACGGCACTTCAGTTAACGACGCCGGTTTCGTCATAACTCACGCGCGCGTACTGCGTGGCGGCACCGTGCGTGGCCCCGCTGGGGGATGTGAAAGAGCCCGGAACGTCACTTCGAAGCGTTTTTGTGCAGTGCGTGCGAGTGCAATGCTCGGGCGGCGCTGCGCACATAACCGTTGTCTAACGAAAGAAAGAAAGTATGTAGTGGGACGAGTTAGAAAGACCGTTAACGCAGCGTCGGGGTCACGAGTCAAGCGTTTAATAACGATAAAAAAAATGAAAGCTCCTGTACGACTGTTTTAACGTGCCATGCTGCACCATTTTATGGTATTGAAAATCGAAACTATAGTTCGCTCCTTCCACAGTGATTACATAGGAGGTCAAGTGTTTGTCTCACATATCTCTTCCCATCTTGTGAACATCCGCTTAACTGACTTACACAACTAAGTGTTTTCATTTCGAGGCGTTTAATTCGATTTTACACTGCGCAGTCTACTGCATACATGGTCGATGCATTGGTCATGATGATATCACCTGTGCCCCCCCCCCCCTTCCCCGCTCTCCATCACTTTCCCTCTGTGCACTGTTTCAGACGACTATCTGCAAATGGAATATGGTAGTGATTTCCGTTCACACAAGATTCCCACGAATGGCTTTTGCTGCGTTCGACTTGTTTAGATGGATAGATAATTCTCACGACGGGAGAGGTGGGCGATAGATTTGGCGCAGACTTTTGGATCACCGACAGTTATCGTGCGTGTGCTTGCATGAGTGAGTACGATCCGTAAGTTACGGATGCACAATATCGGGGACTCCCTTATGTTCAAACAAAAACGGCGCACCGCTTGCTATAGAGCGCGCTCATTAGTCAATACTTCATTGTTAATTGTGATGGTAGCGCTACTGCTATATACAGAGAACAACTAACTTTGACTAGCAAGCTACACGGAGGGCAAATTCTGATATGGTTGTATGCAATGATGAACACTTTCCCCGATAAGTATGTATAGCTTTTCTGGTTATACTTCACAAACAAGCACGACTGCCTGGTTAATGAATAGAATTGTATTGTTCGTCATTGCGCAGAAGTGTGGTGCCCCGTTAGCTCTCGCACAAGGGCTTACACATTTAGTGAGTAGAGACAAATTTCGTTACCCCAAGAAACTAAGCCCGTCTTGTGCAATGCATATGCATAAGAAGCAATGATATATAGCGCTGTGGATCTCCTCAAGTCGACGGCATATCTGCGGCCACTTTTAGACTCTGTGTGCTCATCCACGAGATTGCGTAGCTGTTGTGATATTCCTCTCTTGCTTCACGCAGAACCTGGACTGGTATGTCGGGCCCATTGCCAGGAAACATCTCCAGTACCTGATTAGAGGTTCTCTCTCTCTCTCTCTCTTGCTTATCTTCTCCCTTTCTTATCCCTTTCCACAATGCAGTGTTCGAAAGTTGCGCATTCGTACTGTTCACCTCCCGGCCATTCCTCGCTTTTCCTCTCTGCTGTACTATTATAGAGTGCGCCTATACGTCTATGCAACTTCGCGGTTACATCCACTTCATATTTTCTGTTTCACACAACCAGCACAAGCACGTCAATGTTTTAAGCTCTATTCGAACAAGGTATTCGCGCTTTTTCAGGAGTCGCTGCTAGTGCGAGGACGTCATTGCTTGCTATATTTAGCCTGCCTGCGAAGCCACCCACCTTATCCTGCCGGACATCTTGTTTTGGTAGTGCGTTGTCGCAGCAGAGAGAAGTAGGGATCCGTTCAAAGAGATAGCATAATTTATTCCGCACGATCGCATTTCCTTATCTTTGTCTTGACCAAACCGGCTTTTTTCTCGTTCGATGACGTAGTTTCGCTAGGAAAACACTATAGTTTTCTGCAACGTCGTCTATATGTAAGCGACAGCAGCATTTGGAGACCATGTATAGGGGCACGTGGTTTTACTTATAAATCCACCGAGAAAACGACCTGCAGGTGCTTTTGAGATGGGCGCTTGTTTTCACCTTCTTCCTCGATGCCGTCTATCAAGTGGTCAGAGTTCGCATGCGCCCTGGCATATAGCCACTCATTCGCTGCCTGAACGCGCGATTGCAGATGCGCTTTCCTTGTGGGTACGCGTGCCCTCACGTCATTGCCATTCTTCGAAGATGACGCAATGCGCGAGAAACAAACACACGTAGATCTTAGGGTATATTGTTCGTTGTGGTAATTCGTTAAAAGGAAACACCGAATATAAAACCTAAGCAGAACTGGTGGGTTACGGTTGTATAACATACGTGAAATATGGCGCTATTATTAGAAGAGGCTGTAACTAAGTCACACAAAGAAATAATAAAAGAACCTAAATCGAAATGTCGACGGCAACTCCGCCTTGAAGATGCGGTCCTCTCTTATTTCTCGCGTATTTTTAGAGCGTCCATTCGTGTCATCGTTAAAAATTTTTTGCGTATAGACTACAATATTTGCACATGTATTTACTGAATATTGTATTGACCAGTATTGAGAACATTTACCACGCTGTAACAGCTTTATTACGGGATAATGCTTTGAAGTGCTGGCTGCCTCGGGGCT
Organism: Hyalomma asiaticum; assembly: GCA_013339685.2. Taxonomy (NCBI): domain Eukaryota; kingdom Metazoa; phylum Arthropoda; class Arachnida; order Ixodida; family Ixodidae; genus Hyalomma; species Hyalomma asiaticum. The sequence goes on along the minus strand of CM023482.1, from coordinate 134,067,434 downwards.
CGGCTCACTTTATTCATGCAAACCAACGTCCATGCAAAGGGGCAGTAAAGGCCGCAGAACATACGATTTAGATGTTTCTGTATTAAGGACGACATAATTTATATAGTGCTCGGAATCCTCCCGCCTTTTATCAAGGGCACGCGTCCATCACTCTGTGTCCTGTCCTGCTCGTCTGACTCATGAATAGCGGCATTCGTGAACCGCATTTCCTTCCTTCTGACGACCTTGCCGTACGTCAATTCGTCCAGCTTTATATGTGCTATAGCTCTCGAACGAGACGCTGCTGTCCGGTGCTCGTCAAGAACGCTGCGGACACATGCATGCACGCAGCACTCTCCTATAATGTATGCGCATAGGACGAAAGAAAAGGCAAAGACTGCCGCTGTATCTGGCGAGAGAATAGGAGCCTCTGCTTCAGAGCCGAGCATCCCCGCTTCGAGTTCGAGAGTGGGCGCACAACGTCGGCGTGGGCAGCGCCGTTCCAAGGTCCGTCGCCCCGACGAACTCGGGGGAAGACGGGCTCTCCTCCGACACATCGGCTGTTTATCGCCGACGTACGCGACGTTGACGACGCTATACGGCATCGGCGGTGGCACGCGTCCGCGGGGGCGGATGGTGCACGTCACTGGCGAGATGCCTAATATAGGTGTTGCGAAGGAAGGAGCACCCGGGGTAGGCGCGGCCTTGGACGGCGCCGGAATCCGCTCAGCGCAGCTGGTCGAAGATACGCCATTGCTGAAAGTCGAAACTGGGACTTTGCCTGCGGGACATCGCAGACACTGAGTCGCTATACGGCTGGTTGTGGGGAATATTATAAGGCAGCATAGGATGCGGAGCCTTGTTGAGCTATTTATTTATTTGGTATGATACATGTACGCACAAGGATATGAAGGAAATAGAGAGAGCAGTCTGACAACCACCACCGATAGGGGAACAACGCCTGCCTACTCTTTTGGGAGAAGGAAATAAATAGAGGAGAGGAAATTAATTCGCGGCCACGCGCAGTTAAAAGCCAATGCGTAGCTCACAACAGTTTCTTTGAGTCTTGGAGTCTTTCAAGGCGACAAACAATGACAAGCTTCTGCGCCAGTGATGTCGCCTGTACCATATAAGCGCGACGGATTGTGACTGCGTGTGTGTGGTGCTATGTGCGCTCTCCGTCTCTCCCTTTCCTCTCGAACTTTCGATCTCTCCCACCATTTTCCCCTTGTATAGCGTAGAATACCGGCTGCCCTGAACGGGCCAGCCTCTGTGCCTTTCCTGCTTTCCTGTTTCTTCTCTTCTGCTGTGGGGTTTCCGTTCACTGTCGAGTGTGAATGCACAGGAAAAGAAGAAACGAAAAAACAGACGAGCACTTGTTTGTCCACTTGTGTTCTGTCTGTCTGTGTCACCCATGCGCTGAAATTCACCTAAATGATGTGATACGATAAGCACAAAGAGCCGCACTATTCCAGATTGTATATGATCTACAGAATGGTTGTTTTGAACGCAAACATCTCGATGGTGTCGTGTGCTTTCTCTTTTTGGTGGAATGAAAACACAGCATGTGATTCAATGCAAGAAAAATCGCCCCCATGATGCAAAGTCGAGTTTCCAGTGGAACATGAGGGCGCTTGGCCGCTGAAGAACTCATGGGCATAAGGTTAACGCGAGGAAGTTAGTGTTGAATATTGTGCGCGTCGCGGTGATGACGACAGAGAACAAGGGGGGTAGAGTAGGTACGATGATTGGGTGCTTGTGGATTGTTCACACGCTCCATAACGGTCTGTCTGGTTGCCGTCCCAGATCTCAAGCAACAGCTCCTTGGGAGTGAAGACTGGCTTCCCGAGTCTTGGGAACTAAAAACGACGTGGGGAAAATCCTTTCCACAGCCTTTATTGGTGCTGAGAGCAATCCCGCACAAACATGGTGTGCAAGAACAGTCCCCAAACACCTAAGCTTCATACACCCCCTAATTCATCTCCGTTCTTACTGCGCCGCGCACGATTTCCAACAGTTACCAACAGTTAGTACAGTTCGGCGTGGAAGTATAATTCAGCAAGAATACCCATGTAGTTCTGCGAAAAACTTAGTAAGATGGTTACTGGCTCCAGAACTTATCTCTTCATTGGTATGCTGATAACACGGCGCCGATAAGCTCAGACAAATGCCCATTAATTATGACCACATAGTTATGTCTAGCACCCCTGTGGGCATTCTATAACGTTTTGATCAACAGTTCCGTTAACTGAAATAGAACGGATGAAGTCCGACCTATACGGCTGTCGTGGATCGTAAGAAACCACCGATGGCATGCCCGTTGCGCACCTGCCTTCAATGAGACGCCGAACGCACCTCTCATTGAGGCGGTGTGTGGATTCGAGATACGCAAATAATAATAATAATAATAATAATAATAATAATAATAATAATAATAATAATAATAATAATAATAATAATAATAATAATAATAATAATAATAATCTCCAACTGCAGTTACACACTTCGCCGGTACGTAAAGCTAACCGCGCCCTACTGCGGCTATCGAGTGTCAATGGCCGTTTATGGTTCTCCTGCGGCATCTCTCATGTGTGCACCGAGTGATCGCAGTAATCCTCTTTTTCTCTTTTGTATTTCCCATTCAACATTATTTCCAGCGCATAGGGCAGCAACATGAACCTAGTGGTTGACACTAGGCCTTCCTTTTCCTGTATTCCTACATATCTTTTCCCAAGAAATTGCGAGTCCCGTCCTCTTCTCTCTTTCACACGTCGGGGCCCGAGACGCTACAAAAATGCGTACTCCATTAAAGTAATAACTACACGTACAACGCAGCTTATTTGCAGGAGATGCCAGCGTGCGGAGCGACCAATCTCGCAACACGGGTTACGTGTGCCCGCAGCGTAGCCGAAACCGGAACAATCGACGTTGTAAGGGAGCGACGGAATAAAAAGCGCCGGCGCCACGCTACCCCTCTTCGCCCGATTCGGAGCTGCCCTGTCAGTTTCGCATGGCTGCTTGGCTTCGGCTTCGGCTTTCCTACTGACTCAGTCCAGTGGCCCACCGACGCGGATCTAATTCGTCACTCCACTATTCTGGTCGGCGTGCACGCGAACGAAGTAGACTTCGCCGGTGGTCCGCCACGCCCCCATCATTTTGGACTCTGAAGGACTCACGCCACAGAAGAGCAAAGTGGTGCTTCTGAGCTCAACGGAGAAGCAAAACAGCGTTGCGATTAGAAAGATACAGAGTTTACGTGTTTGTATGCGAGCTTACAAGGCAGCAGGAAACATTCCGCTATAGTTGTTCTGAGCTGCGCTAGCGTATAACGAACGGAGGAAAAAGGGGGAGGGGGGAGTAATGAGATGGAGGAGTTTTCGCTATAGGCGGGCCTGCCCTTGCAAATTTTGCCGGTAATCGCCCCTCCCGAGCACCACCTATCAGATGTGATACAGTGAGAAATCCATCACAACCGGTAGAAACTCGGTGTGCGTTCTCCGAACTACGTCGACCTACACATTTTCCTACTGACACTCCAACCTGGTGTAAAGAAGGAAATTTAGGAAAATGAAGGAGCGGAAAGGAACAGAAGGCGGGAACGTTAACCAGGCGTGCATCCTGTCTGCTATACTACACTATAGGGAGGATTCGAAACACCTCCGTCTCTTAAATATACAACACCCTCGCGGGAACAAAGCCTTGTTTGCTAGTTAAAGGGGCGCTATCTTGCAAATTGATTCATCTGTTGTTGTATCACCTTCTACGAATTTGGAACATTGTAGTAAGCAATGTTGTTCGATATCACGTAGGACATGGCACTGCACGCAATTAAAGTGACGATTTGTCAAAATATTGCACCGCCATGATGAAGCATGCGCTGATCCTCCGCATTCGTGGTGACGGAGAGCCGCTCTATTTTTCAGTTCCTTAATCACAAAGACTTGCGGTGGAGATCACTCGTTGAAATTTGCCTACAATGACACGCAGTGACATGACTACGGGGCAGGGCATGGTGATGAATTATGACGGAATGGTACGGCGATGGTTTTCCAAGCGTTCTCCTTGTGGGATTGACCAAAGATATAAGAAAATCACATTAATGTCATAAAAGAATAAATATTACGTTCTGTCCTGCATTTTTTAGACAGAGTCTGTAGCACTTTTTAACTCTTACCGTAGTGTTTACAGAAATATTACAGCAAAATAAGTTGCAAGCCGTGAGCGCACGAATGTAAGCTGTACAAAGCCTGCGCAGTTGAGCAATATGAAAGAGCTGGACATTTTGTAATTTGTTTGGTGTACGCTGCAATCTGTGTGGACATAACTCTGCAAGTGCCCGCAAAGACATTGCTAATGCTGCGATAAAATTAATTAATATATTTATTGCATCAATCATGCATGTAAATGTATGCAGGTATTAGAAATATTGTCGCGTTGGGAGAAAGGTTCGGCCCATTAAAAGCCTTAGAACCAGCGATTGCCAAATATGCACCTAATCTTGCTGCAAGTGTAGATCGGGTAGGTTTGCATCTGGGTAAATTTGATATGTTGAAGTGCTCACCGCCAAAGGCGTATTAAGCGGCGACAGGAGGTCTTTAATGCAATGTCTCCACTGTCTAAAGAAGCGTAACGCATGCAGTACCAGAGGGCAGGTACTGGCTAAAAATATCCAAAGTGAGCACAGGGTTCGAAAGGGCAACTTCCGCGACACCTTTCATATACGGCAGTAAGCATCTCGTGAGCACTTCAGATTACGCTCTTTTAACCGGCTTTTATTCCGGTCTCACGTGCACTGACCGGAACAGGAGAGGCCAAGCGCAGCGGGGCGTGTTCGGTGGGCGGCCTCGCATTGTTCATATTGTTGAATCGCCATTTAAAATGTGACAAGGCGAAACGGGACACTAAAGCGGCGGTTATTGTTTGCCGTTCTTCCTAGTACCACCCGCTCTTCAAGGAAAAACAATGCGGATGCAGAGAGAACAGTTATTAACTGTGCAATGGTAGGCATCCTCGAGTGATTCTTTAAGTTGAACTTCAGTATGCGCTCGTTCTTTTAACCGCTTTTTAAAACGTGGACGTGAGCATTGGCCAGGACATTTACATGCGACATCATGCAAGCCGCGCTTCCAACGAATTGTTTACTGTGATTTAGACTAAGGGTGAGCAAACTTGCGCATGTATCGGATAGGATGTGCTAACGGATTCGATCAGAGAATTTGAAATTTCGTATTCTCGACGATTGGTCGTTAGGATTTCGAATATAGGAGATATTCATTTACCCTCAAGTGTAGGCATGTGATGGGTGTGTGCTGGGACTGATTCGGCGGATAGGTCATATAAAATTTGCTCAATAAAAAAAAAACTGTAAGAATACACAAAGCGTTTATCACAAGCAGCTGGTAAGGTGTTATTTCCTTGTTTCATTGCTATCGTTGCCGAGGTGCGTCAGGAAACTGAAAGCAGCTATGTCTCATCTGCGAGCCCCTAAGTTGAGCAGGCTACCTGTTGTCATGGTCCATGTATCCAGTTGTGAAGGGAACCATCTACTTTTCATCGAGCCTACTTCACGTGTCCCTATTTCTTTATCGACTGAGTTCAGAACTGAGAAAACGCAGAATGCTTGGTTCAGTATTCTGACATCGTTTTGTATAGCGTTTGTACGATGAACCTCGAATATTAAAACATTGGCGCTTTGAACTAGACTCGTCGCCTCGGATATTTCTAGTTACCACACCTGCCTAACAGTGCTGGGAAGTGTTAGGTGGACGTACATAAATACGTGACGAGGGCCACGCGCTTTTGATGCTAACTAAATACGTATCAAATCTAGAATACACATCTATTAGCCTGTACAAAATATACACTCCGCTTGGTCACCAGAGGAAGAAAGGTAACTGGTGCAGAAAAAGTCATAGCGAATGTGTAGCTTCAGAACGCGCCAATGAGCTGGCCGTCGACAATGCCAAATTTAAACTCAGGAAGATTTAGCAGCAGTTGGTTCTCGGAAGTCGTATATATATATATTTGGCACAGGAGGAAGTTGAGTGTGGAATTTATGCTTTATCTCTTTGGGGCATTTGTTTTGATGCCATTTTTTTTCCGTGCTTGGCTTTTCGTGTTTGTCAACCGGGGCGTTTGTCTTGCTTCCTTTCGCCTCCATTTTCCTCCGTTAGCGAACGGTGCAGGAAAGTTTTCCCTGTGTCGCTAAATGATGCACTGGGGCTGTAGCTTTTCTTGTTATTGATTTTTGCAGTCGCGGCACGTTCCCGCTAATCCCCGCGTCGCTTTCAACCTTCCGTCCTTTCACGGGACCGTTGGATCTGTAAATGACTTATGAAAGTTTTTTTTTTTCTTGTTCTCTGTCAACAACAACAGCAACAAAAAGACCGCATAAAAACTGCCGGTGTAGATACATGCTCGTGTTAAACAGCGAAATAATTAATCACAATAGGACTACATATATGGAACCGGCCACGAGTCGCTAAATTCTTTGACACTGCCTAGCTAATGCATGTGAAATGTGAACCACCGATTCATACAGAGTTTCGTTTTACTATTTCTCAGCTCTGAGACATGCCCAGTTTGGAGCGTCGCGAACTGAACCTGCAACCCATAGTTACTGTCGTCTTTAATTAGGCACGCCTGCGTGGCTTGTTGAGCGTGCCGTATATGCTCATCTCCTAAATTTGCTCTCTCCCTTTCCAACCACCTTGACAGGGCTCTATTTCCACATCGTCGGAGAAGGCGTGGTGCGACTAACGGACAAGTCCAAAGTGAACACGTCCGACCGGGAGAACTACATCGACTTCCGCATGAGGTTGCTCGGCGAGAACACGCCCAAAGGTAAGCCCGGCGTACACGCAGAAACAATAAAGACGCCATCGCCGTGCTACAAATTGTGCGCGCACACGCGTTGACCCAGTTTCAGTGCATACCTGAACGGACAATTACAGTGTGCCGATGTAAGGTACGTATTATCCGGGTGCACTTTTTCGATGCTGACACATTCCGCGCCTCGTGAGTAATCCCAGAGGCCCATTGCAAGCTTATCGGCGAACTTATCGCTCCTGCAATTAGACAGCCGCGTCATTATTGGCAGATGTATAGCCATATAGAGTGAACGGGAGTACAAACTTAAATTATGACTCCTGCAAGTCGTCATCTTGTACAAACGAGAGAATATGAAGTGTACAGATAACGATGCGGACAGATACAACGCAAGGACTTTGTACGAACGCATAAAAAGAGCAAGATTTTAGTTTTCTTTCTTTCTTTTTTCGTTAGCTCCTTTGCGTTCTCCTTGGGATCACCTTTCCGATGACCACAGTAATGCTTCTTTTATTTGCTGTGTTACCACATTGTTAAGTACTGAGCTATGGAGATTCGCAGTCACAGGTTTGTAAAAGCTTCTGCTGGTGCTATAGTAAGGCGACAGGTTCAACTCCAGGCCATGACGAGCTCACATTCACAAATACGTGATGCATAAGCAGCATAACAGAGATATCTTCGGGCGTATGGAGAGATGTAAGTGTTCGTAAATAATGAGGGGCCCTTCTTTCCTACATTTGTGTTTCTTATGGACCCGCAACACGAGATCCCATAAGGATCCCATATAGATCCCATATGAGATCCGAGACATTACTTCAACGTTGATACACAACGTGTGCACGAGAGCTTAGACAATAAACTCATTATTGGACTTGTCTATTGGTATGTGTTGGATTGAAATATACTGCAGCATATATACGCTTCGCAGTGTGTGTGAGCACCGTGTCCTTCACTCAGGATTATGTTATACTACATGCACGCAGGCTCACCTGCTCGAGTGGTGTTCCTCTCTCCGGGTGTGCACTCGTTCCCATTCAAGCTGGGCCTTCCCCTGGGACTACCCTCTACTTTCCTCGGCAAGCACGGCTGGGTGCAGTACTTCTGCAAGGCGGCTCTCAAGGAGCCCAGCGGGCTGACGCACAAGAACCAGCAGGTCTTCATCGTCATGAGTCCCATTGACCTGAACCTCGAGCCGAACTTGCTCACGGTATGCAGTCGTTCGTTTCATATGTGCCACGTTATTCGCTCAAACCGGAACGTTTAGCATTTCTTACCCGCATTCCGAGGCTTACAGCTCGCATAGCTTCCTGACGAACGTTCGCGAAAGAAATTTGTCCATTTTTCCTAGACCATACGACCTGTACACCTCAGTTACGCTATCACAGCCTTAACTGATAAATTTTATGCCGAGACATTTATACTGCGTTTGGTGCGCGATGCTAAGCTTAATGTCAAATGTAGCCTGAAAGCTTTTACATGAAGCTTAATACATTTATTCTCTTAAACAGGCTGCATCTTCTCCCTAAGACTTTCGTTCTAGCAGTCAAAGAAAACGGGCACTTAGGGCACATACTGGTACACTGCTGAAGAATCCAGTGCAATTTCTTGCTCTACTGCAAGCTTTTTTTTTTTTCCGACTAACCCTTGCTTGATGCGCCGGGAGTTTCAGAAACTTTCGTAGGTCTTCCTCCGTCATTTGATTAGTGTTCAATATAAGATATTTTATTTTGTATTATTTCGTTGTTACTTTAGTTGCTAATCACACACTCTTGTTATACATGTGCTAGCAGTAGTTCCCCAGATAGCTTTGCTTTGCGACATCCTTCCTTATCATATTTCATATACCTTGTAATTGTACTAAAGCCACTTTTGTATTTCATCTAATCTACAAGTCTGCTAATAAATCAAACCAAATCAAGGTCTCAAGAAGACATGGGCTTAACTTATACTGCTCTTTGTTTAGTTTGAACCGGCCGTTTCTGTTGGAAGCTAGCTCCTGCAAACCGTAACCTCTAAATAAAGACCAACACTTCATCGTCACCGATGGCTCGTGCAGCAACCGTTCCACTGCGAGGTGGAGGAGAGCCTCGGCATGGCGTGCTTCTCGTCGGGCCGACTGTCGTGTCGCGTGAGGCTCGACAAGGGCGGCTACGTGCCGGGAGAAAGCATCTGCATCTTCGCCAGCATCGAGAACAACACGCGCGTCACCATACGCAAGACCAGGGCCGTGCTCACCGAGGTATGTGATGTGTGCGCATGCAAATATCCATACGCCTGGCCTCGGTTCTCAGCCTTCGGTGACGCAATACGGCACCGCGCTTGCGCTCAATCACTTTCTGAGCGTTTCTTCATTATCTCTCTTGTAACGGATTCCTGAACCTGTGTTATACAGGACTTATCGTGCAGACTGTTTAGAAATAACCAAATGCATGGGTATTTGTAAGTGCCTAAGTTCCTTCAGCTTGTATGAGGTCTTGAAATGTCGCAAAACCAACAAATCAGTCCATGCACATGCAGTACTTATATAGTATACGACCAAGACAGCCGTCTTGTTTCGTGCCGTACTCCGGAAGCTCTTTGTTCGCTAACCGAGGTACATGCAACTGCTGAGTGACCACACCGTTACTGTCATGGCTAATGGCTCCAAAACATAGCGGAAAGCTCTTCCGCATGCGCAAGCTATTGCCACTAGTAATTATGTTGAAACTTCTTTCCCGGAAGAGAAAGCCTTGTAGCTGTGGTACGACTAATACCAGTGGGACGGGGCCAGTGAGGCGATGCGCTCTCACGCGAAAACTGTTAAAGCCCAGCCCGGCGAAGCCCAGAGACCCATTTCGATCACTGGACCTAGAAGAAAACTCTGGCCTGTTATTTCTCGCTCGAATGACTTCCACCGCTTCTTCCCGTGGACGTCTAGACGTGCGGAAGGTGGTGCGGTCTGATGGAGAGACAGCGGCCGTCACGTATACGCCATTGTGTTCTCGTCGCAGACGATCCAGTACACGGCCAAGAACAAGGTCGTTCAGGCTGAGACGCGCGAGCTCGCCTTCCTGGAGAAAGGCCGCGTCGAGGCCGGCACCACGGACCAGTGGCGAAACGAGATGCTCTACATCCCGCCCATACCGCCCACGAACCTGCGCGGCTGTCACCTGATACGGATCCAGTACGACGTCTACGTGAGTGATGCATGCGTGTTGCTGTTGTACTGCAATAGTGATGCGTGCAGGAAGCGTCTGTTGTACGTATTGCGCGATATGCTATGTACAAGGGCGATTTAATGTCAGGCCGCGTGATAACTGCGTTGCGACATGCGGCTACGGTGATAAAACTGCGCGAGTTAAGCGACATTGAAAATTCACGATAGGTTGCGATGGACAACAACCATTTGGTGCACGATTTGTCAGAGATAAGACACGTTGAAACTTTTTTATTTTTTTGTAGTTGGCTTCACATTCATTAACTGAATTTCATTTGTGTGAATGATGTCTCATGTGCCAGAACCGCAGTCTTATTACGTGGCAGGGCGAAATCGGAAACTACAGAACAGTTTTTCACCGCCTGGTGTTTCTTAAACGTATGGGTAATTCACGCTATGTTTTTGCATCCATGAGCCACACTAGAACGTGGTAGACATCCTGAACGTGCGGCTTCGTATTCAGCAGAGAAACGACACAGCTGCTGAACTACCAATACAAATATTTTCAAGCATGCCACCTCTTTTCACCGGCACATTAATTTACAGAGATAACCCAGTATTTATGAGACAACGCTGAATAATGAGTTTTGTGTGAGTTATACAACTTTATTGAATATTGTGCAAATTGATGGTCTGCGTATAGGCCGTTCCGGGAGCAGTAGAGAGACCCTTTCTTTCCGTAGCTTCTTGGGCTTCGTGGGTGGCCCAGTGTTGATCCTGGATACCTGAGCTTGTCAGTGCGGCTCTCTACCGCACCCCGAGTTAATCTGGGGCGCTGCTATTCTCTTCTGAACTCTTTCGCAAACGTGGAGTACATGCTCTAGGGTGGCTTCTCTACCATCATGTAATTTGCACTTCTCCTTAACCGTACGTTTCTCAATTCCGTTCAGAAACGTACGGTTAGCGTATATCGGGTTCGTGTACGTTCCTGTTTGAACGCGCCCTCAGGAAACCACCTGAGACCTGCCCAATTTTGGGCTAGGAGATGGATAATGTACACCCCTACCTTGTGTGGTATTGCGTAATGTCACTGAGTGGGAAGTGTGTAGCCCCATTCTCCCATTCCATCTCCTCCTCGATCAGAGCCCCCTAATCAGGCACGGTTAATGAGTCCTCGCGCAACACGATGAGCAGACTCGTTACGGCTGAGCCTGGCGGTGGATTCGCTCTCTGTATGAGCTGGGAGCCAGATGACTTCCTTGCAAAACTTTCTGGCATAATATGAGCTCGGCTTTACCGTTTAGACTATTCTTGCAGATTCAGTTGACATCGGTCTCCTGCCGTAATTTCTTTTGATCGAGAGTCGCTTATAATGTTTGGCGGAAGCGATAGCATATGTTCGGAAAATGTTTGTCGTGACGCCCATATCAGCTCCGTACCACGAGGCTGTACTTGTGATCCTGACGCTTCAGAGTTACGGCTTGAACATTATTAACTTTTCCGAAGCGCACATAAAATTACCTTGTTTATAGTTGTGGCGTACTAGCTCCGTATATTTAAAAGAGAGCTATCTCTCTCGTGAGTTGCCAGCCTCGTACTGCTTACCCGGCACTATGTGCTGCTTCATTAAATCCCAACTCGGCCAAATAAACTGTTTCGACGGAAGTGTGTCAAAACCTCGAAATTTCTCCTCGTGCAAGGCATACGCTTCGCGACACTTTCCTTTATAAAATTTCATGCATTTACTTCGACTGCGCGTTCTCTCTTTCGCTTTGTGGACGCAGTTCATCATTTCGCCCAAAGGACCGGGCAAGGAGATCCGCCTGCAGTTGCCAATCATGATGGCCACCTACCCTATTCGCAACAGTGACGGCACGCTGCAACGCAAGAAAGGAACCCACTACCCTACCGTGCTGCCCGTCTTCAGGCCCTGGCTGAACACGGACAAGTTCAAGACGTAGCCGCACTCTCGCGTCCCCTCTGTGCGCTTACTTAGAATCTCTGGATATCTTTCGAATCTCCAGCGCCTGCTCCTCTGTTGCCGTGGAAGGTTGTAGTAAACTCGACATCGGCAAACGTGCATCGTGCGATCACCGTAGTCCCCCGTTAAGACAAAGCTTACAAACGCTGTCAGATCCCTGGGATTCATTGACAGTGCGCTTTGTCGTTCTCATAAGTGCAACCTCTCACGCGCGCAGAGTTTGAAGCCTTTGCTAACGAGCACAGCTGCTGATGTAGACAAGCCGAAATGTGTTATCTGTATCCCTCTGCTCTGCACGTGAGAGAGGGGCTGACAGAAATAGTGAAAGAAAAGACAGAGAATCGAATATTTTGGGGTTAACCATATATTTGCTTATGAGTGTTTGATGACGCGATAAAGAATGTGCGACTTCAAAGTGGGGATTGCTGTAATCTTAATTAATGTGTCTACCTTGTGTTATTGCCGTTTTCGCGTATCGCTGATGTCTCAGCTTTGCAACGCTTTTTGATCACAACATTTTGAAGCCGCACAAGTTGAACGCGCTGCCGAAAACTAATTTTAAGAACCTTGGGCCGAATTCACAAAACTTCTTTTTCGTAAATGTTTCTTGCGGTTGGTCAGATGGCTTGGCTAATGGTATGTCCAGCTTCAAGATGTACTGAAATGGGCTAATGGTATGTCCAGCTTCAAGATGTACTGAAATGCTCTCTTACGAACATTTTTGTCATGAGATGTATTTGTGAATACGCGGACCCCTATTTTTCGCAGAGGATCCTAGGTTCCATATTTTGGTTTTTGCGAGAAATCCGGTATTTTGCGGAATCTTAAACATAGCGCTAGAGCGTAAGTGTGAGCATTTTAAGGCATGATTTATACCTTTTTAACGTTTCAAAAGAAGGATGTTATCCGTTGATTCTAGGCTTAGGTGTGCGCACATGTAGGCCTATATATTCGTGTGAATGTGCGCGAGTGTTCGTTAAGATTAAGAGTAATTTAATTAACAATAGCGTGACCTGTATGGTTCCAATTTCTGAAGTGTGTATGCCTAGCTGTATAGATGTCCTACAACGACGACAGCAAACAACGGCACTACACTATATAAAGCGTGTGATATGACACGTAAATGTTTCCGGCTATACGTGCCAAAGCGATCATTGATCCTCAGCGCTCGTATTGAGTACTTGTACATAACTTTCTTTACCTGTATGGTGCGCGATTACCTAAAATTCGGTTGCTAATGCTACGTATGACGCTTACAATGAAACATTAGTTATTAAACTAAGCTTGCTATGTCCATACTAATACAAAAGTTTTAGCTCCTGGAATACACTCCCAGCATCGAGCTGAAAATATATTATCGGCGCAAATTTGTTTCAATTAACAAGCAGAATGTGACCACTGTAAGCGCGCGAGGCGGCTCGTAATTGCGTCGTCCGAGCTTAGACATTCTCAGTGCCGTTGATGTTACGTTTTGAAATATTTTCAAGTACTTACGCGAAGCAGTCACTAACACCACAATTGTTGGAGAATCCACAGTATAAAGTTAATGGACCTATAATATTTTTTTTTCTTGCTTGTTTGCGCTCACCACTAAAGGCATCGCCATAGAACGCCCTTTTCTAGCTGACATCCTTCTCCCGAAAGTCAATTCGAATGGGTAGCGTAAAATGTGGGTTCTCATAACACTTGGTTTTGTTGCGACGCGGCTTAGTGTTAATCAAGGAAGCTAAGGAGAGTCAGTGGACCAATTTACCTTGGCCGCATATGCTTTCAAAACTTCAGACACCGGGAAAAAGCACCTACTGTTAACAGTTCTAGAATAAAGAGCACGCTTCCGCTTTCCAAGTTTGATGTATGAATAAAGGAGTCAATGACGTCAGTGCGACGTCACGGATCTCGCCCTAATATGCGTTTCGGTAGCCGCCGCGCACTAAGATAAGAAACGAAGTTGTTTGCTTGAGCCTTTGGAAACTTCCGATTGCTATGTAAATCGCATACATTGCGTAACGCTTAACTATATACACAAAGAGTGGGTGCTTTCAAACCGCGTGACCTTACGGGATATTCTCGTACAAATACAGAAGTATCGTCGCGGTATCCTGTGTCCATTTTTGCGTCCTGTTGTGTCTTGCTGCGCTTCGGTTCGCGGTTAAAATTGCTCGTTCCTCGTTCTGCATGAGTGCGATCTAGAAGTACATATTTCTTGAGAGTGTGCTTTCATGTTCCTGTAACGCAATTGTTGTCGAAGCGACTGAAAGTCAAGCGGACAAACTATCTACCGACGTATGCTAAATATAGTGTATTTTTAACCCGTACCAGTTATAGAAAAGTTCTGGTCAACAAACGTGTTCTTCCGAAAGCTTAGACTGCCATTTTACGAAGCAGCAATTAGTCTGCTAAACATCATTTTAAATGCCCTAGTAAGTGAAGCGGTTTCTTGAGACTTGCTGTGATGGCCTCATGTCTTGTATCTTTGATGATGAAAGCAGGTTAGCGAGTTACGACAAGTTCAGAAATGCATTGAATGTTTATGCGCTAAAATATGGGGCTCATCTAAGTACGCCGGCCTTAAAAATTAGCTGTGCATTGGGTGAACAGCGTTTTTTTTTAAATTGAAATAGATGTAAATGAAGTATATTTAGACACATGTAATGATGACTGCAGAGTAAGGCCATACAGGTGAAACTCCACCGCGAAATCAGATAGAATAGTAACAGAAATACAGATAGAGTAGCGTTTTCCTTTTTTTTTTTCAGAATGTATAGAGCCACTTTTATTGATTTGAAGGAAAAAGTTCGGCAAACTTATCAGTACAGATACGGGAACATAGTTGGGCATTTTAGGACAAAGCTTGTGCTTGTTTGAGGAGACTTCTGTTGTCGTTTGAGTTCGCAGAAGGCAGGTGGCATGGTATAGCGTGGGTTTGTTCACTCAGTGAAATTTGTGTGACGCGAATGAGCTACATGATTTTATGTTACGTTGTTTGTTTGTGCAAAATAAAGAATGTGCATGTGCATTGTCGTGCTTTAGCAGTGTCCTTATTTCGTGGCGCCATCCGAATCAGATATGGTAGTGTTAGACGAACCTAGCGTTCCACTGTCGGGTGCATTTCTTTATACTGAACATCGAAATGAAAATTTAGTGCGGTTGCGTTGTGCTTTGCGCGTGTTGGCATGAGGTGACGAGGATTTTATAGCGCAAGGAAAGACGAGGACAAAGATAAGCGTGACGCACCATGGGTCTTTTGCTGCTCTTTAACTGTCATTACAGCGTGCGATAGGCCCACAAAAAGAGGAAATTATCCCCGCAATGTCGTTGCTTCCCAATGGCCGAATGTACAAGTGTTGAACGCTAAGTCTTGTTCTTGCAGTGGCAGTGTCTGCTCTCACATTTGGGCAAACGTATCAGCCACTTAGAAGTTATGCACCGGAAGGTGACGTACCTCAATGCCGAAAGCTAGCACGTAACGCCCAACTCGCACATGCGCTGTAAGGATACGTTACTGCAACATGTGACACCGTCTTGAGGTTACTGACTTCAAGTATACCTTCTCATCGTTAAAAAAAAAGGAAAAAAAATAAAGGACGGACTAGCGCAATAAACAGACAGAAACTGTCTTTTCCTTTGTCTAGTGCGTGGTTTCCATGCGCTAATCACACACATATGTCTCGCGTCGGTAATCCGCTTCAACTAGCCAGGCTCTCATCTCTAGCATTACGGGTGTACGACCTTAAGTGTCACGCCTTAAAGACGACCATTAAGACTAGCTACACAGTCAGAAGACGATCGCCCAGTCACAGGGTTGCTTTCAACGGAACACCCCATGCCATGACATTAGGATGGAGTATCTTACACTTACCTAAAAGTGAGGTTAAGATGCTGTCACGTTGCTGTATGCATGGGAATGCCGGAACGTGTCGGGTTCGTGGTGGCATCTTTCACGAAGATCCCGGACACCTCGAAAACGCGTCTGGCAAGATTCCTTCTGTTCGTCACAGTGGTTAATTTTACGCTGAAAGAGCTTGCGATGAGCCGTACGTCCTTAATTCTTTCCCCTTAGTATTAAACAAAAGTAAGTTTTTTTTTTTCTTTGAGCACTTCGGTTTTGAAACCGTTTTATGAAACGTAAAAACCAGCGACCGGCCGCTGAAGTCGGAAGGCAGACGACACCGTCTGCGTTCACTCCGCGACCGCCTGTCGTCTGCTTCCTCCTTTGGTTACACACTGCAGGTGAGTAACCTTCTATTATAAAACATAGTATATAGATGAATGAGATCCGTTTATGGAGGTTTTCTCTGAGAGAAGCTTAATTTGTGAGAGGAGCTTTATTTAACCTAGGCCTCGCTCAACGCCAGCCAACACAATCCTCGCATACGTGTACACACTCATTCCAATCGTGGCACAGCATGACCCTTAAAAGGGGCCCTGAAAGCAAATTCTACTCGCCGAGTTTTGCATTGAAACAGGTTCCTCGCGTGGCTCTGAGATAAATGCAAAAAATAATTGTCAAGATTGACGCGGGCACACAGAAGTTAATCAACTTACAAATTCAAAAGAAGAGCAGACGACAAATATTGGCGTCCCCTTTCGCATATCGCTCACCCAGAGACGTGCTTGCTGCTTCCAGTCAACACGCGGCTCACATCTTGCGGTACCGGAACCGTGCTTTCCGTTATGGCCTTCCTACCACAACTGTTACCGCACTTTTTGGCGGCGTCGTTATCATGTGCTACAGCAACCACGTGGGCCGCGCTGCGCTCCTTGTGTCAGTTGCGCACAACGTGACATTTTAGCGCGCGAATTTATGTCCTTCAGCAGCTTTAGCAAGCATAACAAATGTTTTCGTCTTAAAATTAATCGCAGTCAGTACACTGTAAGCATGTGAGACAAGTATTTTTATTCCCGACTCTTCCCGGCCAATCACAACCAGCATCTATGCCCAGCATAACAATGCCACATCGGCTCGCAGCAACCGTCGAAGTACGACGCTGCAGCATGTATGTATGTATGTATGTATGTATGTATGTATGTATGTATGTATGTATGTATGTATGTATGTATGTATGTATGTATGTATGTATGTATGTATGTATGTGCGTACGTACGCACGCACGCACGCACGCATGCATGCATGCACGCACGTGTTTAAGGTACATATATATTACTGTCTGCACTTTTTTGACGTTAAAGAGTAGTAGAAGAAATATCGAACTGATTTCCGCTAGTGCTTCTAAGACTAGAGACATATTCATATGTATGTTACGAACAAAGCTGTGGGCCAACTTCAACAACATTCAATGCTTTATTTCGTAATAAAAATTAGAAAAAAGTACAAAGCATACTAAAACACATTTGCGCTGGGTCACATAATTTACTTCAGCACTCTGGAAATACACAAGTGCGTCGAGTTTATGTATCTAGCAAAATACACAGAACGTTGCGACTCATTCGAAGTGCTCTTCTTGCACACACCATAGAGGGAAAAAATGCTTGACATATACGCGAAAGACGGTGGCAGCACTTGCGAAGGCCGGTGCGATTTATTTGTTCGGAAACGTCAACGATTCAAAGAGCTGTTGCAGGCGGATTACAATCACATTGCTCAAAGAGCGAAATGGTCGCATAAGTACGTCACACGTCCGCAGCACCAACTCAATTCTTAGAGCTACTTTCAAAGGGCACGTACTGAAAAGCGCACGCAGTTTCATTCTGACAGAAAGCGCAGATTACCTTCCATGATAGTTGAGATAAGGTGACACCAACCACCAAACGTAAAAATTCATTCCAGCAAAATTAGAGCGTGCTAAGCTATAGCGAGCTACTGTGGCCTGAATCGAAGCCTTGGTTTGGTAAAAGTGTACAAATTTTCAGCCAGAAGAGAAGTGTTAAGCACGTTTAAATATTTTGCACCAAAAACTTGATCGCGTTGGGCTACCGAACTGCACTTTCGAACTCAAATAGTTGGTTCGGTAAAACGCTGCTGTCCAAAAACTGCAATGGTTCTTCCGCGCCCCCGGGATCAAGCTCACTATTATACTTCCGGTAAGACCAGCGCCACAACTGCACGCATGGTCTGTGTCGAGCCCAGTACTCGCCTTCAGTCGTAGACTCCAAGATCGGGTAGCGCCTATCAGATATATCGGAGGTCACGCTTCACATAGTCGTCAATTTGGGAATCTCGAAAGCAACTGGAGATCGCGCACAGACTCAAATGTGTGAGATCTACCGCGCCCGTTTACTTCTGTCTATCATCGGTACTTACTATTTTCTATCTGTTCGTTGGTTAGGCAAGCGCGAGTAAACAAGCTGGTCCAGCCAGCTCGTTGACGAATCCTGGGTGGCTTCGATTAACGTGCGCATGCATGTAAACAAAACTGGGCGCCTTCCCGCCCTGCGAACGTGAATGTCCAGCGAAGCTGTATCAAAAACACCACACACATACCTCTCCGGTCAGTTCGTCACTGGTGGTCATGGTGGGCACGGTGAGAGGCCTACCGTGACTATTCGTGATTTCTCTGGATCGTCGATGTATATCGTCGAGCATTGTATCCACGCTGTTCTTCTGGTGTCTAAATTTCGTGGTCTACCTATGGCAGATGCAACCTAACATTTACCGGGAACGCGTGGGAGGGTGTTCCCATCGTTCACAGGCGCGTTATCATCCATCTTGCAGCTTTGATGCTTGTTTTGTGGCTTTCTTTATTGAAACGAATACTGAGCTCTATGTTGCATGCCTGATTGCAAAGAACGATATGCCGTTTGCTTTCACTTGTTAATCTGGCGTTTTGTGTTTAGGCCACGAACTTTTCCGACCAACTAAACTACGAGAGGTATACAGCTTCGCTGTTTAAAAAAAGACAAAAAAAAAAAAAAAGCGAGGACTTAGCGGACAGGCTATTACGGATGCTGCGGTGGTTGCGGACATCATCTTCCGTCATACCGAGACTATGTGAAGCGCCGTGGCACTTTCGACGGCAAAAATCGCCGGTAGAATGTTCGCATAAATAACAAAAAACAGCAAAGTGCAGAGTGCAGAGAGTGAGCGTTGCGGGCCTTTCGGCACCGAGAAGGCACACACAGTTCCTGTCTCGCTGTCCAACAACGTGGTACAGAAAGGCGTTGCTTGGGCGAAGAAGCTCTGGGCGGCGGCATTCGTTGCCATAAGAAACTCACAGTCGGGTGACTTGGCGCTTAAGCTCCTCGTATGTGGGGATGTTCTGGAAAACGAAGGCGAGGTCGTAGGACGACAGAGCGTTATAAACTTGAATAAGGGGCACCATCTCCCCGCTGAAGCGTTCCGTATGGCCGCTCCAATAGTTACGCGTGTGTCTGTAAGATACTTATGGCAAGATCTCACAAACATGTGGAATCTACATGTATTATGTAAGAAAACATAATGAATTATTGGATTGGCATACGGAACGTTTCAGAAAGGTGATGAGTGCAGACGAAACTTTCTGGCATGCAGTGCTACGCAGGCGAGTCATCTCTGTGTGTAACCGATCGCTGACATTGCTTAACTCCACTCTGTGCCAATAAGAGTCATTTCACGGTCGGTACCCCCTTCCGAACCAGGTGGCGTCCTGGTCGAAGGCTAGCTTATGCGTTGAAGGCTAGCTTGTGCTTTGGAAGTTAGCGAATGTTAACTATGTACATGAAAAAAAAAAAAACACGAACGTATCTGTGTTACGATGGCAGAGATGACTCGCCCGCTACACTATAGTGCACCGCAAGGTACCTGTGTTTCATTGTGCGAGGTGAAAGCAATAAATACGTGCACACAGCAGGCGTACAAAGCGTGTGCAGTTTTCCATGCAAGCATGTTCGGCAAGACTTCCCACCTCTAAAGAACAGTTTGCGTCTCACCTGGTATAATTCGCGGTGGATTCAGAATATAACTGACATAAGAGGACACATAAGACGATCTGATATTCCTTTTCATCGCTCCCGAAACTTCGAAATTATACAGTCAAATTACATGTCCATGAAGCGAAGCACGAAGTATAGATATAGTTAGCACCTACAACATTCAAGGCACTATAGTATGGACCCATCTTTAATGACCGCCATCTTGTCCATTCAGCTTGCATGTTAATTAGCGAGTATCTTTTCGAAGAAACATGATCTCCTTAAAGTTACTGAGTGGTTATAAGGCGCTGTGGAAAACGTTAAGCTCCATAAAAGAAGTAAATAGGAGACACATGCTATATATAAGCATTTCTTGCCGTAATACTACTTTTTCGCCACGTACAGTACGTATCCAAAGCTGATATCCACGTCTTAATGAGCTGGGTATCAGTAACTATGCAGTGTGTTTATTGTGGTACACAGGTAGAACCATGGCATAAACATTGATAATGGAGGACTGTTTACTGGATCTAATTTGTACCAAGGGTGTTATTGTGATTATACGGAAAATTAAAAAAAAAAGCCAGCGAAAGTGGGTTGGGGGGGGGGGGGGGGGGGGAGGAAGAGCAGGGTCATTCACAAAACAAAAAAAGTCATGCTGCGGTCTCCAATGCATGCTGGAAATCAAAGCAGATAACTATGCATGCGCTGGGAGACCAGAGGCTGTTCAGCATATGATTACATTGACGTGCATGCATTTCGTAGGGAGGTGGTATATGAGCCGTTTTAGATGGTCTTATCGAAGCAATCGCGTAATCGTCCCATCCGAAAGCAACAGTTCATGCACATGGGCATGCAGTATGTCCAACTGCTGTGATGGGGAAATGACCACATGCGCGTTGAACCCTAGATCAAAAGCGCAATATACTTCTTCCGTTTTCACCTCCACGCGTCCGACGTGGCGATCCTGAAGAGAAATCGCAAAATTGAGCTGATGTAGCGTAAATTTGCTTTAAGCGAATTCGTAGCCGTTGTTTGACGCCACCCCACAGCGTCAATGTACAGTTCATGTACTGCGCACAACAACACCATAATGCCTTAATGAAGCCTTAATGAAGTCGAAAGTTCGCCAAGTCAGTTATAGATCAGCTTGACTTGTGAAGCAAGGCATAAGAAACAAAGAGACTGAGGACGAGAACAAATAGACAGAACTTGCGATTCAGCGGTAGTATGCTGTCTGTCCGCTACCTTCTTCTGTCTATCGTTCCTTGTGGGCTGTTTCGAACGTCAAGGTGACCAAGTCTTACTCTAAATCGAAGCCTCAACTTAAGTTGTACCGCGGCGGAATGCTACTAATCATGTCATGTCTGCATTAAATCAAAAGCTAAATTTAAATCCAAACAGCTAAACGTCCGCCACGACTTTCGACCTTATAAGCGAATATTGAAAAACGTCCGGAAAAAAAAAAAAAACATATCGCTGCACAATTGCAAGCATTCTTATCAGTACGCGTGAGCGTAAGGAAATGAGCGCGAAAATTAAACGTCTGATATTGGTTTTGATGGCGTATTTAGCGCAAACGCCGAGCACGATGTCACTGCACTCTAGACGTAGCGATTTTTATGAAAATGGTAAAATGTTCAAAATGAGGATATTACATGCAAAGGGCAAAAGACATAGACGAAATGTTTCAGCAACGCTCAATGTTTGGAGGCGGATGTTCAGACGTGGTTTTTCAGCGTTCATTTCCTTTGCGTAAGCAGCGTGGAGAGTTAGTGGCGAAGCCAAGGCAAACCGGACGGTGCCGGTATGGTTAGAACCCAACGTACGTACAGGCCATGCCAACAATGATATTTTTTGGGAGATTGGCGCGGCGACCAGCGGCCATTTTTATCGGCTCTTCTGCACGGCCGCCGGAGAGGGCACGAGGAGTGAGCGAGAAAAGAAACGCATCAGAAATGCTGTCAGCACAGACACATATCGCAAGCCACGTTTACGTGAATGCGCCAGCTAGGCATCGCGCCGTTCCCGACCCAAATAGAGCTCATAAGCTATTGATAATTAAAGAACGAATAATTAACAAACATCAAGCTACCTTCATAGTTTGCCTAACGTCGATTTAAGGCCAATAAGACGAAATGCTAAATGTTTGAGCTACGCTTCCTTATACGCTTACCACCGACGTCCATTCGTGCGATGGAAACAGCATATGTGACTTCGGTGATGCGACGCTAGGCACCAATATCATTACTCGAAACGACGCTCTCTTGTCGCATTCACGTATAAGTAAGTACACATATACAACTGTGACGCGCATACTCTATCCCTCGCCATTGACGAGAGGTCACTGGAAAGGTCAATTAGTGCTTTGCTTCGCCGAATATATCGGACTCTGTGGCATACAGCGACCACACAAGTTTTCTGAGGTCGTTATTATGATTGTCTACTACATGTTAGAATCTACATCATGCGAATCGTGTTAGATATCATCTCATGCATATGCGTTATATTCGTCATGCCACAGGACAGGAACTGTTAATATATGCACAAAACAGTTGTCAAATCAAGATCGGATAGGAAGCATGCTGCTTTTAACGTAGCATGCTTCCTATCCGAGCATGCTTCCTAATGTAGCAAGGTTTTAATGCTACTTAGACTTCCATGAGTGACAAGTGCACTAAATAATGCACTGAAATATGAAACCTGTGTGGTTTGGTTTGTTTCACTGAAAAAATTTCTGCGCGCAGTCAAGCATAAAACGAAGGTGATGTTACACCTAACTGTAGCGCTACTTCCATCACAGGTAAACTGAATGAAGTGTTCATTTGTTCTTTTGAAAAGTTTATATTTAGAGGATTTTACAGGCTTTACATGACACTAGCCGCTACTCTCCGCAAAATTGCGAAATAATGCAAGTTAGAGACATGATAAAAATATCACAAAAAGACACTCAATGTAATCTTGTATAAATCGTCAAGCAATCAGTCCTAGCCACACTTTAAGGGACACGCATACACAGGGCGATAAAGAGAGAAAAGCAAGCTTAGTCATATTTTACAAGACTTTCATGACTTTCAATTCCAGTTTAGAAGCTGTATACTACCTGTAAGCTCTTGCTCCCTTCACGTTCGCATACGCACAGAGAGCACAAGATTGATTTGTGGGGTTTAACGTCCCAAAACCAGCTCTGATTATGAGAGACGCCGTAGTGGAGGGCTCCGGAAATTTCGACCACCTGGGTTTCTTTAACGTGCACTGACATCGCACAGCACACGGGCCTCAACATTTCGCCTCCATCGAAATGCAGCCGCCACGGCCGGGATTCGATCCCGCGACTCTCGGATCAGCAGCCGAGTGCCATAACCACTGGACCACCGTGGCGGGGCAGCGAGCACAAGATAACCGTCCACTACCTTATCGTCGACGACAAAAAAAAAAAAAAAATTAAACAAAGAGGAGTTGACGGCAACATCATTCAGTATGGCCCAAAATACAGTTCTTTTTTAGGAAGTCATATGCGACGCTAAGCTTGCAAGTTAAGGAACATCTAAAATCCCGTAGCAAATTGCCGAAGGCAGTTACGTAACTCGCGCAAAATGATTCTGTCTCCTTTTGCATGCTCGCGTTAGGAAATGAAATAAATATAACACTCTAAGGATGTATGAATATTTCGTGGCAAAGCATGTAATGTGCAGCATCCGTACCTCCCACAGGTTGTGGTCCCAGTGGTCGAACATTGCGGTAAATGCATCCGGTTCCTGAGCCTGGTTCACTGTGATGATGGCAGTGCTGTCCAGATCTCGCTCCGTCGGGTCTGTCTTCACATACTCCTGCGAATCGATTTACAAAACGCACATCAACAAACTGCTCAGGAATAAGGAGACGAACGCACGGTTCCGGGTCACTATTGAGCAGATGGATCTCCTGCCGAGCAACACTTTCATGTTGCAGTTCTTCGGGATTAGCGTCACGTTTTAATTAACTTGGGACACAAGCTGGTAGCTGTGAAAGCTGTAGCGCACGTGGGTAACTGATTTAACATTCACTGCGGTCAAGGGTAATCTCCAGCTAAGAGTAGTCAGGTTCAGAGAATCACAGAAGATATTCTGCTGAGCCTTCCATTTTTCTTTCGGTTGCTGCGACTGCAATAGAGAATAAGGTACAATGCACCAGCAGCTGCCTTAAATTAAGCAAAGGTATATTTACTGCGCGAAGTGTACGGATGGACGCTCCAAGTTTACTTAAGAGATGAGTGGAAGCAAAGCCCAAAGCTTCTACCAGCTGTACGACCGTATGTGCACGTAACAAACATACAGAAAACTGCCGCCAAAAGTAAAACACGCGATGGCTTGCCTCGGAGATCTTGAGGTACTCTCTGAAAAATGAAATTGTGGGCATTTTCCATCTCAAGGATCTTCAAATGAAGGCAAGCGTTAAGAAAATTTTTGGCTTCTGCGCTATTCCATTAACCTCAATTACAATTCGGCGGAAACCACAAATCGCACGCAAAACGTGCTTCAAGGGGAGAAAAAAGAATGAAAGGGGCTGGAAGTGGGAGAGAGGAGAGGGTTACGGAAGTAGGTGGCATGGAAGAAACACACATATTGCGCTACGATGGTCCAACAAGATACCATTTAGAACAGAGTCTGCGAAACACCCACAGAAAAAAAAAGAATGTAGAAAGCGCAGAAAAAAACCAGCTCCGTACCATGGCCACTTCGAGCGACTTGGTCCTCTCCTCCTCAGTGGATCCTTTGCCGATCCAGACGTAGATCTCGTCGCCGCTGTCCAACATCATGACGTCGTTCACGTCCAGATCCTGCGAAGTACCACACGCATCGAGTTAAAACCTGTGATACAAATACATTGCCGAATGAAATACCTTGACTCGCGTGCACACACTTATCTTCCAGGTGACTTAGTCAGTTCGAAGACAATCAGACTCCGAACTGTGCTTACATACGCGTTCGTAGCTTCTTGTGAACTAAGCAGCCAAGAGGATAAAAAGAAATGTGCGCACGTCAGTTGCGTACCACCTAGTCCGCACTGGAATTAGTTAGAAGCGTAACATGGCGGAGCGCCAAGACGCGATTTCATTTTCTTTATAGAGGTTTTTTTTTTTTTCAATCTCAGCATTCCCGAGTCAAGTCGGATGCGAAAGTATGACAATATTGCCATTCTGATGCTGCAATACAGCATAGTTTATTACCCCGAAATACGGAGAAATATAAAGTATGCGTAGGATACCTTGGTTGAAGTTTT
Source organism: Hyalomma asiaticum (assembly GCA_013339685.2). NCBI lineage: Eukaryota > Metazoa > Arthropoda > Arachnida > Ixodida > Ixodidae > Hyalomma > Hyalomma asiaticum. The sequence continues at coordinate 134,042,400 of CM023482.1, read as the reverse complement.
CTTGGTTGAAGTTCTCTTGAAGTTTTCTGGAACATCATATATACCTGGCAGAAACCGTAACACTAAAACGGCCCGCCATTATTCTTCTTAAGATTGTGCAGAAGTATGGTACCGTGTTCCTAAAGTACTGTGTCTTAATTCTTATCTGTCACCTGGTTATCTACACACCCGTCTTGATAGCCTTTACCGGTCACACCGACTTCTGGTCCCTTCAAAAACTACCGCTACTCGAGACGACCGTTCTCTGCCGCCTGTGGCGTGGAGTATGTTTTACAAACAGTTCTGCTTGCCGCACCGGAATAGCAGACAGTGCTGCCTGCGACCATTGCAGCAGCGAGGAAACCATCGCAGATGTGTTCTGCGATCCTCGATACGTAACACTGACAACTGGGCTAGTTGGTAGAGGTTCATAGTTAGTGATTGGTTCATAGTTTCTGTTTGTAGTTGTCGTAATTTTGGTGGCGCCATTTTTAACTATGATCCTCGATAAAGCTCCCATGGAGCGACAGTCCCTTAGAACAGAATTAGCGCTCCTCAATGATCGCCCGCGGTCCTCTTAGAATCGTGGAACATTCTAACTTCAAATCTGAGAGACATATGATGCAGTGGTTGCGTACAACGCTACCTTGAAACAGAACATTAAGGCTATCGCCTTGAAAACACGCTAGAGATAGCTTGCCGGAAGGAACACCACACTAACCCACTTTAAGACATAACGAGAAGTATAAATGGGGAAATGACCTTTATGTGGAAGTTATGTACACACCTCCTGGGTGAAGTTGCAGATCTCGATGACGCGCAGTCTTCCCGTGGCCGTGGAGCACTTGAACAAACGGGGTTCGAGCAGCGGGTTGTGCATCTCCTGGTGCCCCTTCTTGTATTCGCCCTTTCCACCGATAGATTTCCAGAACTCCTCCGGTTCTGATCCTTCTTTCACTTCCACCGCCTGCCTGCGATCGCAACAGTTCGACGAGTTGCCAAACCTCTTTTTGATGTGACAGTACGGAATTATAAAGTTCGTGCTAATGCTTTCTATACTTGCCCGTCTCCCCAGATCTTTTCTAAAATATTCAAGACCTCACTGAAACGTGTTATAACTATCGTGATATTTCACTTTCTTGGATTTCAAGTCTAGAATTCTGCTATGAAACCTGTTCATTTGAGGTTTGATGGGACGGCCTCTGCGTTTCACGTGCTATGCCATTGAGAAATCAACCTTGGCCAACTAAAGCGTTTTTAAAATTGCTACGTGTGAGGTACATAGCACAACTGTACTGGAGCATGTCCTACAGAGCATTCACTTAATTACTCGAACAATTTTTTTTATTTATGAACTCGAAGTCAAAATTCTTTCTTCCTTGGTCTCTTTTAGATGTGGTTAAAAATTTTTGCAGTGGCTTAGCTCGGCTATGCCAGGGTATACGTAGCGTTAGCTAAGGTTCAGCTGATTATTCTTAGCTTTCCTGGTTGTCTAGGATTAGCTTGATTATCATGCTTACTGCTGCTTCAATGACACACACGGTATACGCATTACGTGACACATGTATTTTTGCTCATCGTCAGGTTGCTTCTCTATTACCACAAAGACGGCTCTCTCCTTCTCCATGGCTATACCACACCGGCAAACGCCAGCCAGCCGGTCTGACAACTGGCTAACCTCCCTGTCCTTCCGTTTTTCTTTTCCTCCTCCTCCTCCCCGCTGTATGTATACCCCCACTGATACGTCTCCGCATGCGCGCAAATTGAGAGGCGCTATCAAGCGGCTCCGCCGCAGTGTCAGTCGGCGACTGCACAACGGAGGCGCACAGCTGCGCGCGCGCCGGCGCCAGTGCGTCTGCCGCGGCTATGACGTCACTGCTCTGGAATGCGCAGACCAGCGAGGCGCGCGCGGCGGCGGCGGCTCCGGTGCGCCAGCTGTGTGACATCACTGCTCCTCGCGCATGCGCAGCACGGCTCTCGGACGCGCACGCGAAACTGCTCCAGCTCGGCCAGTGTAGCTAACGCTACAAAACGTAAAAATAAGGCGAAATTTCGAAATGATTGTACGGTTAACAAAGTTAAATAGTTTGCGTATTCAGAGCTGCTGAGGTGAATATAGAATCCTTCCACGAATATGTGATCCTATATTTTCACAGCTTACCTATCTGGTGACACCAGCTTCGCCACATTGTGGCCCATGGCGATCTCCGATGGGTCAGCAAACTGTAGATAGGCAACAGAGCGTATCAACAACCAAGTATTATACGCGTGCACGAAGTACCTGTATTTCTTAACTGAGGTTCGCGGTAAAAAAGCATTTCGAGCCGCTTAGTATTGTCAACACACACAAACTACACGCAGCACAACGTACCTCTCCCAGCCATAAGAAGGTAGTCTTTGGCGTCTCTAGCACAAAGACGTCCTCGGAATTCAATGAAGCCGCCACTTCATCTACCTGCGAGTACAGTACAAGAGGCCGTACAGTGTCACATTGGACTTGCGTGCCTATGAAAGCGTGACACATGAAGTCACATAACACTGCACACTTACTGAATATATTTCGCGAAAAGGCGCGAAAGTGACGCAGCCTCCTGTTGAAGGCACCTCCTATCATACCTCTCAGCCAAAGACAGTGCTCAACTATGCTATCCCACACAACAGTGAATTGAGACTACGCGTACCCGTGCACTATGATTGCGACTACTGCGCCTGGGCGCTGCATACTTATTGTCAACACCACTGAGCGTGACCTCCTTTATATGCGTATCTTAACTCGTTGAGAAATTTAGCTGTTTTTACACCTAAAGCAGCCCAACCACTATCGCAAGAGCGAAACCCGAGACCACGGTGTTCCCGAAACTGCTATGGTGGCAGCTCCTAAGCCACATAAAGCACATTAAGCCAACACAACAACGTTCGGTACAGTAACCTGGCGACGACTATAAGAACCATTGGGAAACAAAACGTTTCTTCCTCATTCCCTGTCAATGTATCTGAAAAACATTTTGAAACATTATATACGTCATTCACATAATATGACAGAGAGTGAGAAAATCGGTTTATATAATTTGCACAGACAGCTGTGATTCGCCTGGTTTCTTGCAAAATATGAGAAAATCTTCTAGTTTTGCTGCGCTGAAAAAATGTCTTCTCGCCCACAGCGCATTTCGCTGATTATACTACACAAGCTCTCATAAAAGCGAAAGACATCTGGTCTGTTACGGAGCCAAGAGGACGTAACGACTGGCTCCTTAATCTCACTAGCCACGGAACTTGCCTGGATTGCGCGTACGTCGACGTCCGAGGTTCCCTTGACGTGGAACATGCGCGTTCCGTCGACGTCGTACGTGTCGTGGTCCCTGAGGTTGCGGAATCCACTGGCGTGTCCTCCGCTGAAGATGATCATGCGCCCCTTGAACATGCGCAGGAAATGCTCCGGCTCGTGGCCTTGAACCACACGCACCTGCACCGTAGGCGGAGATCAACGCAGCAATGCATGCGAGTCAGCAAACGTGCGTTCCTGGACCCACAGAGAGTCAGAGTACTGTAGTAAAGGACATTCCCCAAACTTTGTTAATGTTGGGATATTGCACTCGCACTGTGTGCGCTTTCTCACAACATTTTATTTTCTTTTTCTTCCTCAACCGTACAATTTCTTTAACAAACTGCGTCGCGCACTGACGTAGCACAACGACGCCTCCGTGCTTAAACGTCGGTTGCAGGTAAGCATGCGGCGAAACGACCAGTTCTTAGCACTGGATTACGATGGCTGTTACGGTCCACAAAGCCACTCGTAACATTGTTCTACAGGGAAAAGAACGCAATTTCTACGGACGTACTTGAATGGCCTTTCCGCAGAGATCGTTGTCCATCTTCACGGCCCAGATGGCAGAGGCAGCCTTTTCGTCTTGGGTGCTCTCATTTCCCTGCATTCGCAACATTTGAATAGGTTAGTTGGAAAAGAACTTAGTAAAAAGGCAAAAGTCACGAACCGGTCAGGCATTGGGTATAGTGAATTCGTAAGGCCAAGAAGAAAAGTTCGCTCGGTTGTAGACAAACCAAGCCTTACAGCAGAGGAGCATGCGGATTGAGTTTTACGAAACCGGCTGCTGTTTAGCTCGTTTGTAAGATACAGAAAAGTCGTGCATGCGTTAAATACGCGACGAAAAGTAGAAGTAGTGGCAGGACTAAGTGTATAGTCTCGTAGTTTGTATAAACGCCAGTTGTCTACTACATTCATTGTTGCCAGTGAGCACATTCCAATCTGTTTCACCGAGCCCTTCAGAAATTTTTAAATTCATTTCTTACTTTATGTAAGTAAGGCCATCGCTACACGATAGGCCGCACATATTACTCATTCATTCATTCATTCATTCATTCATTCATTCATTCATTCATTCATTCATTCATTCATTCATTCATTCATTCGTATGCTCTCGTGATAACACTATCGGGTACACCAGTCCCACTAGAGACATGATAAACATCTTTGGTTCATGTCAGTGAATAAGGTATCTAAGATCTTCTTTCCCCGCTTGTGCATAAAAAATAAATATAAGGTAATTGCCGCTGTAAGGGCAACTCTGCCATTGCAGGAGACAACTCCCGTCGAGACAGCGGATTTCAACCTGTAACTAAGTGTCCTGAGTAATCACGCAAACAACAACGCCAAGTGTTTCGTTGAGCAACGCGAACCCAAAGTAAAATGCAACTCTACTGCGAAAGTTGAACGAAAGCGACGAAACAGTAATCTCATAGTCATCTCTCAAAGCGTTAATAATAATAAAAAATTCTGCAGATCCCACGCACTGCCGTAATCGGTGTCACGCTAAGCAGTCAGCAAGGAAATTGCCTATGCGGGATCGTGTTTCATCCAGCGAAGTGTTACGAATAGGGCGAACGTCTTTGTGCAAAGTGCAGGAGTAGATGTATGCTTAACATGGGCTAACCAGGAAACTCTACAGCACCGTGGCGACTGAATTGTAGCTCATAGTAAGACTTAACGTCACAAAACGTGGTGAAACTTCCTTTTCTTTGCTACTTTGGCGAAGATTTGTTTATTCTCAAGAAATGTACGTTCCTCGAACGGCGTTTTTCCGTCGAACCACGCCTGGACTACTATAATAGGACGCAACGTTGGCACTCACGTCAGTGCACAGATTATTTTGTCGAAGATAAATGTAGGCTATGGTACGCTGATGTGCGTATCATGGCCATCGTTTATTGAAGTGTTCTTACGGGATCGCGCCCCGCCACGGCTGTCTAGCGGCTATGGCACTGTGTTGCTGATCCGACGATCGCGGGATCGAATCCAAGCAGCGGCGGCTGAATTTGGACGGAGGCGAAAGGATGAGGCCCGTGTGCTGTGCGATGTCAGTGCACGTTAAAGAACCCCAGGTGCATGGTCGAAATTTCCGGAGCCCTCCACTACGGCGTCTCTCATAATCAAATCGTGGTTTCGGAACGTAAAACCCCCGGAAATCAATCTTACAGGCTCGAGCAAAGTTAGATAAAAGCAGACCGAGCGCTAGTAGAACATATGAAACGTTTATTAAATAACACACATTAGAAGGGCAGTTAAGGTTACACAAGCACGATCATCAGAAGTACTGGTGCACTAGGTTAACTTGCTACATTTAACCATGTTGGAGGAGCCGCTATAGCCTGGTGGTAGCGTGCTTGCCTGACACCTCGGGGGCCCGAGTTCGACATCCGCCGACCGCTTGGTAGGTTGCCGTCGCAGATTACAGCGCGTTCCTGCTTGTGTGTTTATTAGGTCTATGTTTCGATCCCAAGCTACGATAAACGGTATGCATTTGCTGTTTTTACGTGTGTTCTAACGACTTGTTAAATGTCTATTTTAAGAACGTTTTGTAGCGCAATAAACACGGACACAAAAGAAACACATGGTACAACATACAACATCTTTGTGTCCGCGTTGATTGCGCTACAAAACGTCCATGACGTGCAAACATCAAGCCCAAGTCGCTATGATTCTAAATGTCTGTTTTAGTGAGCTCGAGATTGACATGGGTTGCATAAAAATTGTGGGAACCTTGAGCTTGGCCGTAAGAGTTGAACGCGATATCGATGATTGGTCCCATTCTCATCGCGCTCTCTTCCGCTTGTCATGCTCTTCAGTCACCTAGCCACGCAATTGGCAGGACACCACTTGGCAGAAAGTGCGAGTTACTTGCGTTATATACTGCGTGACCTCCCTAGTCGTCTTGCGCCATTTGACATAGATGCGCCATCAAACCTCGCCAGTGAAGGTGGCACCATTATAATTGAGACTTGAGCTAGTTTGTAATAGTTAATCTTGAGTTGGGTGCAGCGCTAGACGAAACACGGACAAAGAAGAAGACACACCTGCGCGTCTTCTTCCTTGTCCGTGTTTCGTGTCGCGCTGCACCCACTTCAAGATGAAGAAGGCAGGAGGAAATATGCGCGGTGGCCGAGTGCACAGCGCATCGAGCTTATTAGCAAGGGGACCCAGGTTCGATTCCCCGTAGCCGAAGGTTCTTTCTTATTTCTTTATTTGGTGCGGAGCACTTTAGGGGCTGGCCTTCGGCGTACCTCTGCTGTCGTCACGGTGGGCCGATCCTGGAGCCAGTGCACCCAGACAGTGTATGTGTAGGGTTGTCGCGTCAGAAGCGATTCTAACGAGTTTCTGCTAATGCATCCGGGCTGTCGGCATCTAACGTCGTCGACGTGACCACGGTAAAACAAGCCCATTAGCAGCGACTGACGTTTCTTGTGGGAAACACCGGCGCATCACCGCATGCTTCGCACCTTCCTAGGTTTCACGTTAGTGGAGCTGTATCTTGTGCATTGCGTGATGTAGAAAAAAATGTGGCTGATCCCTCTGTCAAAGGGCATCGGTATAACACGAAAGTCAAATGTGTCTTCACAGATGCAGTTGAATGTTTATCGTTACACCGAGGTGAACTTGCCCATTGCTATCGGTGTTTCGCTGGTACGGCACCGTTTGACGTGGATGAACCCACGTTCAAGCATCGCCTCCATACATAACATCAAGGACAAACGCCTTGTCGTAACTGAAGTAGTTTAGGTAATAACTGGACACAATCGATCGTAAATGCCGTGCGACAAAGGTATAGATATATTTAGTTGCGCCACATTGAACCGTCAACATCGTTACCGTGCTTGGGCGCCTAACGCAGCAGTGTTCCTGTTGCTATCACACCCGAAGAGTGGTCGGCGGGGAAACGCTACCCACGACGAAAGGTGACCGGTGCTCTACCACTGCGCTGTCGGCGCACATACGCTCGAAGCTGTACGAACGCGGCTATGTTCTTTCTTATCACGCTTCTTTCAGATGCCCGCGCGGCTCCGCACGCGTGCATCGAGGCGGACTTTGGAACGCGCCTGGAATGGTACCACCATCTAGGAGAGTCGAAGTAAGGCTGCAGTGATTCACTTCGCCTCTCCTGGATGGCGGCACCGTTCCAGGTAATGTGTGCCTGGATGCACGCGCGCTCAGCCGGACAAGAGCATCGAAGAACGAAGCGGTATAAGAATATAAGGCGCGTCCGTACACCTACCAGCATGTGCGGCGTTACCGCAGTGAACATCGGCCATCTCTCGTCGTGGAGCGAGGAGCACGAACAGATTTTTTCTGAGTGTTTTTCTTTCTTGTTCTTACATGTTTACTTTACTACGTCATATATCCGTTACGGTAGTGACGTATGGGGCCGTGGTGGACCCCGGCATAAAACAGTTTCGTGTTAAAAACGCTCCGCCTTACTGCGTGAACATAGCTGTCCATGAGTGATGCGTGCACGGCCATTGCAACCGCGGAACTCCACCGGTTTTTTTTTTTTTGTCTTTTTTTGCATATACCTCGAATTTCCGCTCACGGACAACGCTGATTTTTTGCTCACAACCACGACACCGACACCCACGCCGACGCCGACACCGGAATTTCTGCGAAATGAGCTCTTTAACGTTATCATGTTAAAATTCAAACACGTGTGGCGCATACCTGAATACCACGGGCCAAGCCCTAAGGATATGAGCCACACGTGATTGCAGCATCGGTAATCGTGACGTACATGACGAGTATATCATGTTAGAGATGTAAAGACTAATCATTCATGCTCATCATACGTTTGTACCCAGCCATCCAAATTTTGGTGTATATCAGCATTATCAGGTGAGTGAGACGACCAGGAGAGCACGGACGGACGGACGGATACGGCCAAACTTGCTCAAGTTCACCAAAAAACACTTCGCATTTAAAACTCTCTTCAACCGCATATCGCATTCGCGTGAGGCCGAAGCGCAACCGTTGTGCCTGTAACGTCAAGCATCTCTTGTTAATCAGCGAGCGTTAAACTACCTGCGTGTTGAGTGGCGTTGAGTGTACGTGCCAAGCGAGGACGTATTTCAAGCACCTTTCCCTCCTTCTCGGTAGCCGACAACTCGTTAAAGAAGTTGTGCTTAATTGCCCAACACGCGAGGAGAATAACGTATGTCGTTTCACCAAGACGTGTACTTAGCACAGGCAGTTCGTATAGACATAAACGAAGTGAACTCGTACCACGGAAACCAGCTTGATTTGTCAGTAACTTAAGATTTAAAATGGCTACGTTTAACTAAGGTGAACGTGGCACTTGCTTTGGCCTCCAGCTGCACCAAGAAAGCGTCATGCCATCAGCGGTGATCTAGACGTTAATTTACAACTTTCTAGATGTAATCAACGTACACGATCACTATACAGCCCTGCAATGACAGATGAAGTTGTCCTACTATAGCAACACAAAAACATCTAGTAACTAAAATCACCGACCGCTGTTCGTCCGCATGAGACAGAAGCGATGCTCCTCACCTGCCATATCAGTTCCTCTAGCATGCTAATGACTAAACTCGCAGGCCCCTATTATCTCATACCCCGGTGTGTTGCCTCGCTGTTTCAGGGCACGAAACAAAGAAACTCTGAATCGGAGTTTTCCTTCCTGCCGACAAAAACTTAACGCGAGCCCTCGCGTAATACATCTATGGAACAGCGACCATGTCGCAAACCTTCACTACAATCAATCTATTAGACAACGCGTTCATCTATGCACGTACGAACAAATACGTGATAGGAAAATGTGAGCTGCGGCGACTCCAGAAAAAGAACAGGAAGATCCATACGTCGTTCTCCTCTTTTACTTGTAAATATGATAGGCAAGACCTTTCGCCTGGTAACGCTTTGCATATCCAATGACTCGGCTGGTACGAAATGCACGTACCTGCCAGAAGTAGATGATGTAGCGCTCGCTGTAGCCTTTCTTGTAGGTGTACCTGATAACGTAGCTGTCCCCGCCAAAGAAGAAGCCGTAGATGGCCGGGTCCACAGGAGCCAGCTCAAAGTTTTCAACGCGGAAAATCTGAAAAAAAAAGTAAAGAAAGCTGACGTTCATGTATGGTATTTGGAGATTTGAATATGAATCAGCACTTTAATCTGCAACAAAAAGTGGTCATTATAAGCAGGGGTAGGATGATTCCACATGCAGAAACGATGTCCCAGTGCAGCGGTTCTCATTCAATGAGTCACGATGGAAACGTTGAGGAAGACTCTAGAACGGTATTTACCTTAGTACCTCTTTAGCCCTTTCAAGCTTTCTTCCCTTATCGAAGCAGTCATCGAGTTTATAACGACCCAAACATTCTTGCATTACGTCTCAAGGACGTTGCTAAAACATCAATCCAGTACATTTCTCCTTTTTTCATTTTTCCCTGAACTAGTGCCGACAGATTGTCAAAAGAATTCGTGTTATGTGCCTCACTCGTTGTTTCATCACACGATTGTTTTATTTGAGCGCTATCGTATGGATCCGCTTGCTCCCTCGAGCTCTCTAGTGGACTTGTGCGTCCCATTTGTCGCATACATTCATCAGCTACCCATCCTGTAAACCTCCATGGCCTGCTTTCTAAAAACATTCAACTTACATCAAAATACGTAAGTTTACCGTTGAATTGACAATGCGGCATAGGCTATAAGAACGACTGTTTTCGCTTAAGCTGTCAAATCATGTGAACATTCCAAATTTGATATATACAAACGTTAAGCATAACTTCTTAAGGCACCATAGGGCACGTCCCCAGTCATACGTACCACCAAGCGTCCCCCCTTTGTTGCATGGCAGATCGACGCGACATTGTCACAGGAAAGGACGCTTCGCCATGACAAAAAAAAAAAATACTGTCGCTCTGAACGCTACATAGTGCATCGAATGGAATGCATCAACGACCGTCTTACTCTTGTCACGTCATGGGACAGAGCACGCAGGATTTCCACTATCTAGAAAAACGTCGAGTGATCCAGCTTGCCTCCATTGTCCCAGAGCCGTCGTCGGGCATGAATCCGCAGGCGTTTCCCAGGTTCTTGGCCAAGAGTCGTCGTTTCTCGCGGTGCAGGTCGCTCACGTTGAACGACTTGTCCATCTCTGAAGAATGAAAATGCGCGTGTCAATTAGACGTCGACCGCCAGTCAGACTGAAGGCCTTCAGCGTTACACTCCCCTCAGCTTTCCGGAACACGCTGCTGTGCATGACATTGGAGTTTGCTGGTTCATATATTTATTTGAAATTATTTTATATTTGCACGACTTGGTCGGTTTAACAAGAAATTATTCGTTTCTGAACCATATAGATAACGAGCAGATGCTTCATTGAAGTTTGTTGAGGGTGATCAGCTACCTAGACTCTCGCATGAAGACCTCGCTGACTGCTTTTTACAATTATTTAGCAGTGCACTGTGTAAAGGAACAGGCACGGAATATCTCTGGTTGGAAACTCGAAGCGTTTTCCTGGCGGAACGCCCAGCATTAAACTCCTGATGAACAGAATGACAAATGAAGTGACGCACACGGGACATACGATACTTACCCCCATAACACAATATAAAATATTAATTTATATTACTGAGATACGTGTTTGCCGGAAAGTTTGATGGTATACTGGATAGTACAGGACACACCGACAGTACTAGAGTTCACTGTATATGTACGCGCAAGTTGTGCGTACCATAAGTTGTGTCCACAAAAGCGTCAGTTGCAGTTCAGCACTTGCGCTCGTCTTTCATATTTGTTTTGTTTCGTTTTTGTGTTGTTGTTTTTTTTTTTGCCCGTGTTGTCCCGTCATCCGTTATGTGCTGAATTTGTCACTATGTGTATCAGTTGTTCACCCAGCGCAGGATGGCCCCTCGACGATCTCGTGAGTCCACTCAATCTTCATCATGATCAGTTATGTAAACACATTGAAAACACAACAGAAAGGGAAAAATAAGTAGGCTAGCAATTGCCACCCGTAAGGGACACCATGTCCACCAGATAAGACAAGTGGGTCACATCATCGTTCTTACCGGCGATGCGATTGAGCGCACCCTTCCTGCAGAACATGCCGCTGTGCTCCTTCCAGGAGGCGAAGTACTGCTTGAAGATGGGTGGTTCGGCGCCGCAGATGACGCGTGTCACCTGGCACCAGTCTGGGTAGCCGCGGTATTTGAGATATTTCTGCGAGGAGCGAACGCGCAGATTGGTACACTGGTTGCGAAATAGGTGTGAGAGCAGCAGTGCATATCATCACTGTCACACGAAGGTTCTTGGAATATTGAAGGCGTCAAGACAACTTTTTTTGCAGTAGAACCTTTGCTACCTTGACAAGCACCTTGCCGATAGTCCACGGGCACAACGCACGAATTGTGCATATACGCATACATTTACAGCGCACTGTGAAGATATTTATTCGCACTTTATGGACAAGAATACTTTCAGCTTTTACGCAGCCTCTCTGCATCCTCAGTATCGACGCAGTATTAAACACCGATACAGTGGGCGAAGCTCCTATAGAGAATTTTGGCGTGTTCTGACCATCTGTTGCGGTCCTCCAATGCACGGTGCATGAGTGTTTTGCTTACACCGTGTGTCCACTCATGTGAAGCCGTTGTCAAGAGAAAGGAGGGGGGGATCGAACCTGCGACCTATGGCTCAGTTTTGTGGGGTCTTACGTCCCAAAACCAGCTCTGATTATGAGAGACGCCGTAGTGGAGGCCTCCGGAAATTTCGACCACCTGGGATTCTTTAACGTGCACTGACATCGCACAGCACACGGTCCTCAACATTTCGCCTCCATCGAAATGCAGCCGCCGCGGCCGGGATTCGATCCCGCGACCCTCGGATCAGCAGCCGAGTACCATAGCCACTAGACCACCGTGGCGGGGCAACCTATGGCTCAGCAGGAGACCACTGCAGCAAATCATTATTTGCAACGTATCTGTCCCTTCATGTAACTCAAATGCCATGAAAAATCCGGCAAGAGAAATTTCTATAATTTATAAAACCACTGCGAGGACGACGCTCCGTGGCGCTCATCCATATGCATCGCAGTATTCACAGCAGACATCAAGCAATGGTATTAAGGAGCAGCGAAGAAGCGAGACGCAGCGAGCTACTCAGCTGACTTTCTCATACCTCCGAATTTTATTGGAAGTCAATGTGAAAATTTCTGCTATGAGAGGTTCATGTTGTTACTCTTCGAAGACGCACCTAAAGGCTGATCATCTGTGAGATTATCTGTAACGTTTATTAATGTGTAAAAACCTTTATGTTACTAACTAGTGATCTTCTGCGGTTGAGGTGGTAAGCTGCCTAATATTTAGATCAACATATTCATCTCACACCCCATAACCTCCATCTCTTCTTGTTATACAGTAGGCCTTTGACAAAAATGGTTAATCTTGGACGAGATCAAACATCGTTCTTTGCGAACGCTTTCGGTTTTGTTCGCTGTTCACTGCATGTCATAGGGCGGGGCCATGTTCGCATCGGAAGCCGTGAAGCCCAGCACGTTTTTGTATGACCACGTTTTCTTTGCAGGTCACACGTTTTGGGCTCACTAAAAAGAAATTCTGCGTTTCGATAAAACATTCCTACTCATTATATGACGAAAAACATTCATTTGGTTTCGTAATATATTGTCTAAAGAAAGACAACAAGACATTCAATTTTTGGAATCATCACCGCTTGCCCATTGGCGTGTCTCGCCCTCCTGTTCTCGCAAATTTGATGGGTCACCCTGCCACCAAACAGCACCCACTTAAACGAAGGAGAGTTATCCACCCTGAAAGCATGTGCCACTCTCATTCGTGCCAAATCCGTAGCGCCCACAACGAAAGCCGCGCTTCCACTTCGTGACGTTGGAGCGTGCGAATGCATTCGCGCCCCTGCTCAATTGTTTCAACAGTTAAGGCGACAGTTTTTAAAACAAACTTATTCTACGTATAATAAGAACAGAGGCGATAACTGTGTCACGGAATAACCACCCACAGCGCCCACAACATTTGTGTTCGTCTTTAACAAACGTTAAGACTGACGAAGTATCCCCCACCTTGCGAACGGATGAGGGTATGGATGTGCAAAGTTAGTAAATTGGCTACACTGCGGAGTGTGTTCGGTGTATTTGCGAAAAACTCGTATTCTACACTGGAATAGCGCCAAAGAAAACAAGGATGAGAAGAGAGATAAGAAGAAGGGGCGCCTGTTTTACTGTAAAAAACCAAGTATCCCAACAATACGTCTTGACTAGTTTCGTATTCTCTTTCCTGTGCTCTTACATCTGCGAGTTAAACGCTCGAGAGATACACACACACACAGAGAGAGAGAGAGAGAGAGCGAGAAAGAACAGTGCACATACCTGAGCCAAGAGCATGGATTCCTTGCGTTCCTTGGCGCTGGCCCCTTTGCCGACCCAGACGAACAGACCGGACATGCCGCCATCCAGAAGGAAGCAATCCTGGTAGATTCAGAAAGAAGCATGATGAACAGGTGGTCTTTGCCGTTGAAGAAACCGTACAACTGTCATGGCCAGCGCCGACAGGAAATGCAATTTGAACGCGCCTCTTTGCGCGTCATGTAAACAGTGACGAATACATATGACATCTATGTGATTGCTTTAAATATTTATTCGCGACATTCCAACCTCATTAGAAGTTAAAAAATAGGATACTACTGTGTTATAGTTACTTATGTTTACTAGACAGCCGGTTCACCGACGTAATTGCGAGCATTTTGAATCGGTCGTTACATGACACTTCTAGAGAGATTAATAACGCTGCGCTTTGGCCTCAACAGCGCCCGCTGACGCTATCTACAAACAGTGGAGATTCATCTGAGGAGGCAGCTAGACCCAAGGTCGAATTCGCAAAACCTCTTCGTACGTGACATTTCCTATCGGTCAATCGAAACCTATAATAAGTCCAACCTCAAGGTAGGCAGAAATATCCTCTTATTTTTAGCGTAACAGAATGGACATTCTAGCATAGGACGCTTTGCAATTACGGGCCTGGATTTTATATCGCGCATCTTTACGAGGAAAGATAATGCAATCAGCTTACGTTGGGGTCCAGTAGCGTGTGAGCCAGCGGCTTTTCACCGACCCTTTCCACTTTGAGTTCGCCATCAGCATCCGAAATCCTGCAAAGGATGAGAACTGTCAATTGTATTGCTTCCTTTAGGGTTTTTTTTTTTCTTTTGCAATTCTTTGGTAACGGAGAGAACATTAAAGGTACAATGGAATTTATTGTAGGAAAAGTAAAAGAATGAAAGAAGAGTGCGCTCCTTTCTGCTAAATCTCTCTCTCTCTCTTCTCAGCCTCCTCTTCTCTCTCTCTTTCTATCTCGATTTTTTTTTCATTGTTACCTTCCTAACATATGTGGCCCTAGATCTTTCCATGTTGCGAAGTCACCAGTTCGCTCCATCACATACAAAGCTATAGCTTCAACGCAGGTCGCACTGACTTATTGATTGACCCATCTGTGAAACAAAAATAAAACAAAGAAAAACGGGTACAGAAGCTTCCTAAAGCCATGATTTACACACCTAACGTAGCGGACAAAAAGCGACGTTTACGAGGAGACGTGTGAACATGATCGCGACTCGTAGACCAAAAAGGTGCAAAAAATTCTTTTCTCATGTGTATTACTAAGTAGAAGCAGCGCAGAAGCGCAAAATAGTACAAAACACTCGACCTGAAAACAGTATGCTATGCCAAGAATTGAAACAGAGTAACCCAGATCTGCGGCGTGTTGCCACAAATAACGGGAAGAGAAAGATCCTAATACATAATAAAATACGCAATACAAGACTGCGCCCAGAAAAACGCGTAGAAATCCACGTCGTCTAAGACTTCGTGCGCGCTCTTGGTACTCGTTTTATGCGCGCGAGAGGCGTAAATTAACCTCGCTAATTAAACGAGGTGCCAGGAGAGTGAATACCCGTCATTTTCTTTCTCTGCGCTTACTGGGAACATGTATGCGATCTGAATCGCGAGAAACTTTAGAAAGAAGATCCAGAGAGCGTCAACTCCGCTTCGCGTTCCACGACACAGGCGACCGGCTAGCGCACACGTGCATTCCGCGCTCAGCGCTATACGTAGGCGCCAACGCATCATGCGCGTCATGTATGGAAAGTGCGGATGCTGCCACAGTAACCTAGGTACACTCGTTATTAGCTCGTTTTGTGAATTAGACTATAGTGAATTTGGGAATCGAGGATATTATGCCCAGCGCTGCGTAGAAGGAGCTATAATGGCGTAACTCGCGTGACGTAGGGTTACGTGGAGTTTTATGACAGCTCAGTTGTGACTGTATAAATGACGCTAACTGCATGTGAACATTATCAAGGTGCCTCATTACTAATTCATCGAAGTACAGAGAACACAGCGCACATCTCCTTTATTTATTTATTTTCCTTTCATTTTCGTTTTATTATTATTATTATTTTTTTTACAAGACAGGCATCGAAGGACCATAGTTTCCTGGAATGATGAGATCATCCATCTATAGTATAGGATTTAGACCTGGTCAGTAAATGAAGCTTATTCTTTCTTCTCCTTCAGACCTGCAGCACATAAACTCAGCATTTCACTCTCTCCTTCCTCCCTTTCCTCTTCGCTTCCTTTCTAAGGACCTATTCACATTGAACCAGTCCTACCGCCCCGCACGGTGCAGCGGCCGCATCGCCCGTGGCGGGAGATTCCGGCTGCACAAACAACATCTCTCCTCACCGTTGATGAATCGTAGGTGGTCATAATTTCCGGAACCCTCCATTACTACTTTTCTCTTCTTCTATCTCCTTCGGTCCTTTTACCCTACTCCCACGGACGCTTAGCCGTGCTCTCAGCATGTGCTGCAGAAATTAGCGTCTTTCTATAACAAAACTACAATCATCATCATCATCATCATCATCATCATCATCCCATTTCTCTCCCTAACCTGATCATGGGCGGAGCGGACGCCGCACAGTGCGGGGCGGCAGGGGGTCTTCAGTGTTACTATAGGCCCCAATAATACAGGTAAATACTAGTAAATACTCCTTCGTATTAATAAACTACCATCTCACATTATCAAAAACCCCACTCTTGCAGGGCGAAGTGGCTTGGCAAGCCAGAAAGCGTATAAGGCGGGAGGTACATACAGTGACGCCGCCCTTAGGTCGCCGCGTCGGCTTGCCATGGCGTCATATATATTATCGCGACTCATACAGCCTATGTATTTCTTTATCGGTAAAAATAAAATACGGTGTGTTCCAAGAGATCCGGGGAGCAAGAATAAGCAAATATTGTTGATGTGGCAGAAATAACGAAAAACCACATTGAGATCTGCGCCGTCACACTGACAATCAAGTGCCACCGTGTCAGTGCTGAGGTTTCGGCGCGATATTTAAAAAAAAATTACCTTGATCTACAATTTCGCTTCTAGAAATGAGCGTACGCCGGAAAAGTTAAGAATAGTGTAAAGTTCTCAAACAATATTGTGTCATATTAAACTCATCTTACGTTTACCATTAGATCCCCATAAAAGAGCATTGGATGGTCCGAAAATTCCCAGAAATTCCCTAGATATGTAGGCACATTATTGGCGAGGAGGATCCCATGTCAGACCCCCCGCCTCCCCCCCCCCCCTATTCCCCACTTTACCTTCCAAATAAATGTAATTAACTACATTGTGAGAGAAACGAGGAACGAGCAGCTAAAAAGAAGGCGGCTGACCCTTCTTAACATCAACACGCGGGCGCGTTTTGAACTTGTTCATCTGTACATTTAATTCTTTTACTAACACAGCACGTCGTTGGAAACGCCCACTGATATTATGCATACGGACATACAGTCACACCTTCCGTTCTCTTTTTTTTTTCTTTCGAACCATTTATTCCTTTCCCCCATAGTAGTGTTTACATCCCATGCCTTTCCCTTCTCCTCCTCCTCCTCCTCTTCTTCCTCCTAGAGACAGCAGACGTGCAGCTTCAGCGGAACACTCTACGCGTGAACGTGTCGCCTCTGGCCATAGAATCCACGCAGACAAAATTTAACGAAGCAGCTTCAGCAAGGGAGCAGCACCACACACGCGCTCGCCTATCTTATGCCATACGACCTGCAGAATATATACTAACGTTTTATCTCGCTGCGCCACTTCCCGTCCGCATTGTGCAAACATCGCATTAAGTGCCGTGTGAAAGCGCCCCAGTGTGCACTCTCGTATGCAGTACATATGGTCGCCGCTGTTTCAGAGAAAAAGAAGTCGCGAGGCATTGCTCTCTTCGAACTAAAAATAGTGCCATCGGCTTCGCCGACTCGCTAGCGGACGCTTATCTGGCTCACGCCAAGCCCATGCCCTTTTCTTAATATTTCGCTGGCATATGCGGCTTCGCGGGAGGTGCTTACGCGAGAGCCTCATCCTGCTGAGATTGTTTTTCTCGCCGCACGAAGTAGGCACACGTCCTCGAGGAACGTCAGGTGTACCAGACATCACGATCGTACCATTATATCACGCAATAATCCAAGCCTGTCATACCGATTGCCAGGTTATCATGCCATTAACAGCGCATCGCGGTCGAGCTTTAACACGGTCCCTGGAGGCTGCGTGGCAAGCACTGAAGCCATTTCTCGCGATTGACACGTGCTTGTCATCAACTATAGCCTCGAATGAAGTCTTAGTGGAGGTATACTATAGAATGACGCATATTATAAGTGAATGACAGAAGAACTGCGTGCTCTTTAGTCAAAGCTGAACTCGGTCTCTAATCTATAAATGAGTGCTATTAGTGACAACAGGCAATATCGAAACATTATATCACCGTACACCTCGAATAACACAAGAGGAGGTGACGGTGCCACCAGCAACATCACTATATACTTTTTCACAGAAGGCATGGAGCACCGCCATATTGGGCTGTGCACGGCGGTAAAAAGGCTCGTGTCGTCTGTTTCGTTTCCTTTCTTTTCGCCTGTGTGCGCTGTTTGATTAAGATAGACTTAGCAATTCGCCAAACTTCCTACTACAAGCCCAAGGCAATGCTTTCTTGCGGAGTCACGCATATTTAGCACAGCCCAGCGGCGGTTATGGCGGAGCCCAGGGAGCCTTTTCTGAAAAGGTGTACAGACTTCAAAAAATATGGCAAGAAAGAAAATGGTTTATGGATTTGTTCAGGAGACCGTAGTTCTTTTGTTTGCCAACGGGTTGAAGAGGCACGACTTAAACGAAAGTGCACGTGCGTTCTCGGCGTTCCCGGTCTCTAAAACACAATGGCCTAACAGCAGCACCGCAGTAGCACGTTCATGTCGGGGTTGGATGTCAAGATAACAACACGCTCCATTTAGCGGAGCGCTACGGCTCTCACGAAGCAGCGTCGCTAGCTTCGTTTGTGCCACTCGTTACACGAGAGAAACACTCATGGTAATGAAAACAAGGGGAGAAATTACGTTTGCGCTGGTGGCACTGACTTCGTGCATGCCAAGTGTCACGTTTTCTTTTCTTTTTTCTTCTTTCTTTTTTTTTGCGTGCATGGCTTTCGTTCCCGAGGCGCCGGCATGGTATGGCCACCCGTAAACCAAAGTCCAATTGATTGATTGATTGATTGATTGATTGATTGATTGATTGATTGATTGATATGGCTAACCAGAGAATTGCAATGTTAGAGCTCAGTGGAGCTTTTACTTCACCCGTTAACACCGATTGAAAGAGCACCACATAACATTACGGTTGTCAGTGACACACACGGCAGGACACTTCAAAAATATTCGTCGCCGCGGTTGCACACGTTTCGGAATTCAAAAACATTTAGCGCGCATAAGCGTGTGACATCTATCGCATTTCGTAATTTAACCATATTTAAACTTTTTAGCGCACTCGCCCAGTTATCAGTCTTACTGCATTTCGTAATTTAAGGCTGCTTGTGAATGGTAAGGTTACGCAGAAATTTTGTATCTTTTCTTACTCTCTGCCGATATCACGGTTGTCAGGCTGTTTATGTTATACTGACGTGCACCAACGACGATCGCGCAAATGTTTATGAAAGTGCAGCGTACAAGTGGAAGGAAGTTTTGCGCCCCTAGCATTAAAGCAACCTATGTAGTTGTGTAATAAGTAGTTGTGCACTATTTCTGGGGTTTCGCGTCCTCAAAACCACGATTTGATTATGGGAGACGCCGTGGTGGAGGGCTCGGGAAATTTCGACCCCCTGGGGTTCTTTAACGTGCACTGACATCGCACAGCACACGGGCCTCAACATTTCGCCTCCATCGAAATGCAGCCGCCGCGGCCAGGATTCGATCCCGCGACCCTCGGATCAGCAGCCGAGTACCATAGCCACTAGACAACTGTGGCGGCGTACTATAAATTGAAGGCGTAGAAAGTATCCTGCAAGCATGATTTTCAAAACAACAGCGCCGTGCACAACTTGTTAGTGTCGGCGGCTGCTCTACCGTATGTAGTTGCAAGAGACGGGACGCCAACAAATCACGCCCTATCGGCTGTCGGAGTGCATGCAAAGGTTGCCGTACCTGTGAAGCGAGACCTCGGTGTCGCTGGAGCGTTCGTGTTCGACATCGTCGCCCCCCTCGGCGGCATCCTTGACGTCAGCGGGCGAGCCCGAGCCGAGTTCCTCGAAGAATTTATTCACCTCGGCCTCGCAGCTGTGCTCGTCTGCGCCAGAGGGGAAGAACAAAAATGCAGCGCGGTCAGGGTGAGATACGCGAGCACGTTGAATTAACTCTCTCCCCCCAGCCGTATATAGCATACTTCGCCGTCACTAGCTCGCTACACTTTGATCGTTATGGAGGACGGGCGCAGCTGTGCGCACCGAAACGAGCGCCTACGCTTCCGCTTGAGTTGGAAATCTATGCAGGCCCTGCAGCCACGCTGACGACTCTACATTTGTTCTTAGTGCTTTGCCTTCTTTCTTTCAGCGTGAAAGGCTAACGCCGTATACGGCCAGAAAGACGACGTAATTGATGATAAATAATGGACCTTTTCGTGCTAGAACTATCTATGATTATGAGGCAAGCCCCGTATGTGCAGGGCTCCGGAGTAATGTTCACCACCTGGCGTCATTTAACGTGCACCTATATCTAAGAACGCAAGTGTTTTCTTGCATTTCGCCCCCTTCGAAATGCGCCAACCGTGGCCAAAGACACACCGTTTTACTGTAGCTGTCATTGAAATGAAGCACAGCAAGCGGTCAGCTACAGGTAAGCACCAACTTACCACGCGTCATTTGGGTAGAAATCGAACCCAAGACACCGAGGTACCAAGTAAGCAAGCTGCCACTCGGCCAAGGGGGCTATTGCTGCGCTTGGCATATTGTAAATAAACCTATAGCATCCGCAGTTGTGGTGACCGTGCTTGTTTTCAGGAGGAGGAGGAGGCGTAGAAAGGAAGGAAAGGCAAGAAGCTCAACCAGACACGCGTCCCGTTTACTACCCTACTCTGGGGGAAAGGGATTAAGAGATTAAAATAGAGAAATAGAAAGAAAGTGTGGTGCGACTGTCAGAGGGTAGATCACACGAGCCTGTCCATTGCGGACCTACGAGCGGTCACTCAGCACAGTCGGGTCTAAAAACTGAAGAAATGCCCGCGTCGCTTTGCTATACTGCGATGCGTAGGGCCATGGTCCGAGAATATTTTTTCTCTGAGAAAGACCTCTGGTCAGGTAGACTAAAACATCGCGACGAATATCGCGTTCGTCGGTGAAGCAAGCTTGTGTTCTGTTTGCCCGCTATTTCACTTGACTCAATATCAAACCCTTCGGCATTGACAGATTCTTCGCTGATTGCTTCGCATGACATCGAGGAAATAATATACACGTGTACTAATGTAGGCCTCACCACGCTTTTATTTAGCTTTGCTCGATCCCGCAGGTATACATACTCCGACGCTTATGTTATGCACATCGGCGCAACGTAGCGTGCGTTTCTCTTTGACAAAACAGAGGTCCGGGCACTAACATGCACATACACCTGTGTGCACTACAATGCTGTCGACATGCCTTGCAAGCCGAAGTTACGCACTCAAACAGAAAATTTCGCAAGGACCTTCATCCTACTCGGCGCTCGGTTGAATTCCAAACAATGCGGCATAGGCAATTCCCTCGTTGACTTCTTCGTTTGAAACCTATTCCCACAATGAGTGGGATCTGCCGGATTTTTATTTAGTATCTTAAAGATGTGTACAATAAAAATAATCCATACGTCCAAGTTCGCAGCTTTATGCACAGGGCAGTTCCAGTCTCCTGATTTAAAAACATGGCAGAGAAGGGAACGGAGAGTATGGGGAGTATAGATTGCCATTTTATATTCTGATCACACATACGAAAGAACAATTCAGACACAACGGGACTTTAGGAGGACAACATGACCCAATTACTTCAATAATTCATACCTCGTAAAACCATGTCGAATCATACGGATTTCATCAATGCATGCATAATTCCATTGCACACGTGTCGTGACTCGGCAATGTACACTGTGTGTGCATTATATTACGGTTACGGGCGCTTATGCGTTGGGTGTCCAAAGGCTGTTGCCGTAGCCTGAGGACAGTGCGAATCGATTTCCGACTCGTCATAAGAAAGGCAGGAAATGCGCCGGAAAACCTCGTCCAAGTTGTAAAAACCGTATGAGGCACTGTCTGCATGAGCTGCGTCTCGAGAGGCCGTGTGCTGACGCGTCCCCAACTGCCTTTAAAGGGGTCCTGCAATACTTCTTGAGAAGTGAAAATTGAAAAGTGTAGGTTACTGTGAACATCTGGGCGAAATTTCATTGCTCTACACGCACTAAGGAATTGGCATTTAGATTCCAAATACACCTAGAAATCACCTGCCCTTGTTTCAACAAATGACGCCACTAGGAGTACCGACTACGCCCCTTGAGGTAGAACTAACATTGGATGTTTTCATTATCGCAAAAATATCCTCTGTAACGCTTTATCTGTCCATTTTGAGTTCACCAAATAAAAGAAATGTATCCCTGTGAGAACACTAAAACTAGTCAAGCAAAGTACATACGGTGCTCCCAGTGTCGTAGAGAGAGAGAGAGAGATGAAGAGGAAGGGCAGGGAGCGTAACCAGATATTAGTCTCCGGTTTGCTACCCTGCACTGGGGAGAAGGGGGAGAGGGATTAGAAAGATGACAGCGAGAGAGGGTACGAGATTCCAGAGAAGCACAGAAAATAAAACACGAACACGCACGCACGCACACACACACACACACACGAAGGACGTTCCACTTAGAGGCGTTCACGAAGGCCGGTTGATCTCAAGAAGCGCAGTAGTGCTTGCATGGTCTTCTGCGACGTGCCTAGTGTCGTAATTTCTTGAAAGAGCCGGGGACTTCAAGCTGTATTTGAAACCATGAAATCGTCTAGCTCACACGTGCACAGCGGCCTCCATGACTGATCGGCACCGTTTTCTGACTATGTTAAAAAAATGCCGCAAGGGCGTTATTAAAGAATGCCGAAAAGGGAATGCCATCCACCAGTTTCCAATACGAAGCCACAAAGGAAACCCGTACGGAATGTCCCATGAAGAAAGCCGCTGAAGGGGCCTCATCCTGCTCCGGCATCGTTTAGCTTTACTCTAAAAGCGGGCAAATGACTCCCCCCCACCGACCCCGTGCCCCTCCTTTTTTTTTTTTTTTTCATCTTCAAAAGCTTCATTCCACTTCGCTGGCTTCTGCAGAACTGACCTGCCGCCCTCTGTTAGCTTAGGGACTGCCTTCAGTATGAGTAGTATGGTGTCCAGGGCAGCAGGAATGCCCCTTGACCTGTCCTCTAAGGTCATTCTTGCTTTTTTATTTGCCGTAGATCTCTTGTGCTTAGCGCTTTAACTGGCTCCCGACGCCAATTATATGAAGCTTCTTGCGTGTCATGTGGTGCTTCCGATGTGCGTTCTCACGCAAAATTCCGCTTGCGGTAGGACGTTATATATTTAGTGTAGGTAATGGTGCCCCCCCCCCCCCCCCCCCACACACACACAGAGAGAGAGAGAGAGAGCTAAACTTACTATACGTCGTATGTTCAATGACGCAAGAAAACAAAAAAAAAATACGTAGGAAATGGTAGCGTGTGCACTAAGTTCTATAATAACAATTTATGGCGTTTTACGTGCAAAAACCAGCTGTGATCATGAGGCACGCCCAGTAGTGGAGGGCTCCGGAGTATTTTTCACCACCTGGGTTTCTTCAGCGTGCACCTACACTTGTGTACACGGGCCTCAAGCACTTTGCCTCCGTCGAAACACGACCGCCGCGGGCGGGATTACAGGCTTCGAGCTGCTAAAAGATGTTCCCAGAGGGAAATCTACCACACGCATCCAGTTTGTTTGTTTTTTTTCCCCTTCGAGACACGTGCCAGAGATACGGCGCGGTGCCACTTTACATCGCGATCGCCACGTGTGCGCCTGCAAAGCGCGCGCCGCATGCGCGCATGTGTTTACCTGCACTAAGTCGCTATATAACTCCGCGTGTTCCGCAGACGAAGTTGCCCGCGGTCCTCGCCGCTCGAGGCGTCATTAATGGCGCGCGATCAAGCGCGGCGACAGCGTAGGCGTCGGGAGCGCCGCGGGCCGTGGCGAAAGCCGCAGGTCATGATGATTCGACCGAAAGCGCCGGCACGACCTCGTGGCCACCCGCAACGCGCTGCACCGGCGGCGTCAACCCCCTTTTTCTCCCTCGGCTCCCGCTGCGACGCGCCGACGACCCCGCGAGCGATACGGCGGCCACCGCGACACGAGGAACGGTGCAGTTCAAGGCTCCTTCTCCTCCTGCTTTCTCTAGCTATGCTTTTTATATAGCTAGTCAGCCGCGGTGGTCTATAAGTGTTATGGCGCTTGACCGAGGACCCAAAACACGCGGGTTCAGACCCGGCCGCGGCGGTCGCATTCTTGGCGGAGACGAAGATGTCAGCGGCCGTGTACTGTGCGTTGTCAGTGCACGTAAAAGAACCCCAGGTGGTCGAAATTTCCGGAGACCTCCACTACGGCGTCTCTCGTAATCAGAGCTGGTTTTGGGACGTTAAACCCGATAAATCATCATCCTGCACTGTGGCGTTTCTCTCAATTCTAGCTCTTTCCTTCCCTTTCCCCTATCCTGCACCTTAGGGGCTGGGCTTGTCGGCGTATCTCTGCTGTCGTCACGGTAAAGCAAGTTGTCATACTATGGTCAAAAACACGTGGTTAATTGAATAAAAACCGCATGATGAATAAAAGCCCCAACTAACACGATTTAAACCAATTTAAACTAAACGAATTCGGTTGCGAAAATTGCGTGGGTCCATCGTGGATGCAGCGCAGTCAGTGTGTGTGCATGTGTGGGCCGATCCTGGAGGCAGTTCACGCAGGCAGTGTCTATGTAGGGTTGTCGTCTCAGAAGCGATTCTAACGAGTTGCTGCTAATGGGTCCGGGCTGTGGGCTTCTAACGTCGTCGTCGTCGTGGCCGCGGTAAAGCAATCCCATTAGCAGCGGGTGACGTTTCGCGTGGGGAACACAGGCGCATCACCGCATGTTTCGCACCTTCCCAGGTTTCACGTTAGCGGAGCTGTCGTTTTGTGATTTATTAGATGCGGAGCATCCCTTGCTCGCGGGTATGTCACGCGTCCGGCGTCCGCACTCACACTACGCATGCGCGACTCTCCTCTCCCTTCCCTCTCTCCAACAGCTGCTGCAATAAATAAAGCGGGTAGAGAGCGCGCGCGCGCTTCGCTTCAGTAGTATCTCCTCCTTATCCGATGAAAGAAGTTGGTGGTGTTGTGTGATGGAAGCAACAGTTCCGTCAGCGAGTGGGTTGACGCAAGTACGCATCAGCATCAACCCACACTCTGACAACGGTCACGCGATGCGTGCTAACGAACCAAGTTAACAACGTAATAACACGCAAGGTTCACCGCAAAGGTAACACCGAAAACACTGCAAACCTGTAAACACCGCCGTTAAATGCACCGTTGAAACTCCCAGCGATGCTCCGTATAACCCCATGGTCCCCTTCGGGGAGATGGTGTATTTTTTTTTCTTTATTATAGTGCATGAGCTTGTACGTTTGGTGTTGGTTCCGTGTAATGTTGTAGCGCATGTACATTTTTTACCCCTATATTTTCATCCGACAGTGCAGTGCAGTAAGGCGCGTACCTACGTTTCTATCTCTCACACTCCCTTGTTCGTCACATATTGTCACGCAGCGTGCCTAACGACGATAAGCTACAGGGCGCCTGCTTTCCAAACAAGGTCTGAGCGACGACGCTGCGCGTCGCTTGGGAGAACCCCGGACAAGTCGAGACACGTTGTGACACTTCAGCAGCCGTACCGTTGTTCTCTGTCTATACCCACATGCTTCGGGGAATGAATCACTACGCAGGCGAAACCACTTGGCACAATGCCGCTATTTAAAGAGTAGTTCGGCCATTCCTGTGACGCTGACAGTGCACAGGAGAGAACACGACGGCATTCTTCTTTCAATGGACATTAGATACACCTTTCTTGAGCTGCCCCCGGATGTGACATCGCGACATCTTTGGGGCCAGCAGCAGCCGGATGAATTTTAGAACAACTAAAGCACAACGACATTACAAGCAATAGAGAGCGAACTCAGCTTCTAGTACACCTAGCTACCCTGCCTTGGAATTTCAGTTTATGACAGCACGCGTGCATGGTTCCTGTCTCGGCGCACGTGGCACATCTCTCGTAGTTGACGCGGTTGTTTACGGAACGCACCTGTCACAGTTCGTAACGAGGCGGGAGGTGGTCGCTCTCGTGGGATGTCTTAGCAAGGTTGTCGAGGGTCTCTCATGTCTGAATGGTAAAACTAAAACCCCTACATGGTAAAAATATATATATATATATTTTGCTGCTTTCGCTTGTAGTCTAATGTTCTTTATTGTACACGAAGCGCTGTACCGCGAGAATATATGTGCGGCGTGTGCATAGCTTTCCGGGAGCTGCCTAGGCAGTCGTCTCTGCTAGACTGTACCATATTTCTGGCAGCGCGCAGTAGCTAGCGCTCTTCATTTGTCACTCTGTCTCTCTGTCCTTATGTAGTTTTCTCCCTTTCCCCAAGTGTGGTCTTCGTGCGTAACAGATAGCACCGGAAGCTCCATGTGCACGACGCAAGAATGAATACGATTGTCACTGCAAAGGAATCATCCGAATATCTTCGTCGCGAAATTTTAAACCGAAGGCTTATTAAATCGAAGTCGACCTCGCCTCTTCACTCACGGGTTTTTTTTTTTTTTTTTCTGATCAACCTGAAAGCATCCGTACTCGACGACAAGCACCCGTGAGGGAGGGATGGGGGGAGGTATCAAGGCTCACAATATGAGCCGTGTATCTCAGTCTTCTCTCTCTCTCTCTCTCTCTCTCAATAGGTTTCTGCTGACACCTTTCCGCCAAACACAGTTGATGCAGAGCTATAAGCTGTGATCTCTACGCTGCATTGAGCAACAGTGCTACAGTGCGTGTTTCCGTGCTCTGTAGTTTCGATCGCTTCACTGGTCACATGCGCACCTTTCACGCCCAGCCGTGCAAGGAAATGGGCCAATGACAGGTCCGTACGCTCTGTACCAAGGAACTCGATGCTTCGTTGAACATAACCCTTCTTTTACTAAGTGCTGGCGTGTAAATGGCCCTAAATGATGGCTGAAAAGGTCCTTCAGCATCATTCAACATTGTCGCCGAAGTTTGATTGGTTGTTGGATTGATTGCTAATCATCACCCTCCTACGCCTATGTATAAAAGTGTTCTTTCCCTATCTTTTTTTTTTTTTTCCACAGTAGTCATATCATCAGTGTCAAAGTTCGTGCCATCATTCTGCCCCGTTCCGCGGCTCTGTGTAGTATAACCTCCGACGATGAAAGCATTCCTTTCTATGTAATCGTGATTACAGCTCTACATTGTAAATGACATGCGTAAACATCGATGGTGCTCGAATTTTGACACCAAAGCAGAACACGCGAGGCCTGTGCACGACACCTCTCGAAACACGAGATCACGCCTGATTCAAAGCGTCTGTCTTCATGCGAACTTGGAAGCTTGTGGCTAAGCTGTCAGACCTTCCGACCAGGGCTATCAGTTTCCCCTTCGCAATTAGAACTATTTCTGAGCTTTTCTGACCCGTACAGCACATGGCGCAAACGATAACGTAAACTAACCATACTTTCAACAAAAAGGCAGCGAAAGAGCGCTGACGCCCTCTTCTTCTACATTACTAACAGTAATCCAAGAATATCATCCAGGCACGTTGTCGGAGCTCAATCACCGGAAGTGCGAGTATTAATTTGAATAAAGCGATGACGTGTGAGCATTTTATGAAAATGCTTACATGACAGGCCCCGTCAACTGTGCAAACACGAGAATGTCGTGTTTGCACAGTTGATGCGCTACCATGCGCAAGAGACTTGTATTTTTTTTTTCTTCCTTTGTAGTTACCGTGCTGCATCTGCAGATCGAGGTAATTGCAACGGGTACCGTGCCAATTGGAGCGCTGAGAAACAGCGGGCGCAGCTGTTTGTGCTATTGTTGCCTCGCTTTTGTTTCGCTATCCCAACAGTTGTACTGAGCCGCGCCCAGGCCGGTTCTCTCATCCAAGGCAGGCAGCCTAGCAGCTGTTTGCTCCAGCCTGGTTTGCGTTAGCTTTTTCGGAATTTCCAGCTGCGATTTGTGATCAGGCTGTATATAACGAATGGAAGATACTCAATATGCCAATGTGAAATGCCCGTTTTGTAAGACAGTGTAACACTTCGTTGCTCTTTAACTACTCGTATATGAAAATCTGCTGCTCAGTTAACGCTTCATCTGCATTTTCCTTTGGACATTCCTCTATCTGGTCAGCTGACATGTGAATGTAGCGCCGATGAATGTTTCTGGGTGTGTGGTATGGGCCCCGGGATCTGGTGCTCACGAGCCACGCATTGAAGGCACTGCCTGCCTATAGAAATCAACGTGCTTGTGTCAAGGTTCTCAACCACGCAGGCAAGCTGTAGGAGCGGGTAACGATTACATGTTGAAACGTGAAATGACCTTCTTGAACCTTGCCGTTGTTCGTTTACTCAGCATCACACCGCGTGACAATAATTTAAGCGGCACTATAAACTGCCAAGCTAGCTTAAAATGGATGCACCAATAGGCACAAACTATGAGTATTCACATCTATATGAACATATCTAAAAGCTTACGTGCAGGCACTGCGTGAAGCCTGTGCGTGCTCGTGTCAAGGGTGTGTCGGCAAGCGAACCCGCGATAAAACAGAGCTGAAACAATCGAATACAAACCTCTATGCCACAGTGTTTACACACACCCCAAAATATAATAATAATAATAATAATAATAATAATAATAATAATAATAATAATAATAATAATAATAATAATAATAATAATAATAATAACACCCACTGGAGGGCAAAGGCATCTCCCATAAACCTTCCGTCATCCCCGGAAATGCTCACGTAACTTTCTGCCGCTCTCTGCCACGCTTACCTTCCCTAGGGATCCACACTGCTACCCTTAATGAGCAACGGTTCTCTTGCCTTCGGATTGCATGTCCTGACCGCACCCATTTCTTCTTCTTAATTTCTACTAAAATGAAATTAACACGCAATTGTTCCCCGACCCATTCTGCATTTTCTTGTTCCTTAAGGTTACACGTATCATTTTTCGTTCTATTGCTCGCTGCTTTGTCCTCGATGTTGAAGCCTTTTACTGAGCCTCCCCGTTTCTGCCCGCAGGTAAGTGTAGGTAAGATGCAGCTATTATACACTTTCCTCTTGAGGGACAATGGGAAAGTGCATTCATTATCGGAGAATGCCTGCCAAATGCACTCCATCCCGTTTTTCTCCTTATCTCAGCCTCACGGTTCAGATCGGTGGTCACTACACGACCTAAGTAGATATATTCGCTTACCAGTTGCTCTAGGCTATTGAACATTGAACAAATGCTCTAGGCTATTGAACGTTACTTCAGTCTTCAGTATATTAATTTTCGGGCTCACGGAAGGAAGGAATAGAAAGAACAGAAGGGCAGGGTGGTTAACCAGAAAGGCATCCGGATGGCTACCATATGCTGGGGAATGGGAAGGAGGAATAGAAAGATGAGAGAGAGAAAAATGAGGAAAAAGAATACACGTGTGAGATGGTGCCATCAGTCACAAGCGTTTGCTCAAAACCGTAGTCCTCAAGAGGCCCACACTTCTATACTTTGCCTGTAGAATTCAGCAATCATCGTTTGCAATTCGTCCCCCGACTTACTTGGGCGATGTAATCAGCAAATCTGAGGTTACTGAGACACTCTCCATTAACCTGTACACCCATCTGTCTCCAATCCAATGTTCTAATACCTCCTGTAAACATGTTCGATATACCGAGCGTACCGAGTATGTTGATCTTGCTTCGGCCGCCGTGCACGTCGTCTCGTATGCCTGTGGCCACTTGGATGGCCTTGACCCGTTCTAGACCACCGCTTCGGTGACCCACGAAAACATAGACGTTGTCGCGGCAGTCGAGCACGAAGCAGTCTCCGTGGTTCAGCGAGCTAGCCTCGAGAGGCACCTGTCGCACGCGGATGTTGCGACGTCCTTTGACCTGGAAGAGCCGCTTGTGGACCGTCTTGTCCACGCTTTGCAGACCGGACTCGATGCCGCCTTCCAGGTACCTGCATGGCGCGTCAGGGCAATTTTCAGCAAAGGATTTGTCAGAGGGACTGTCTTCAGGCGTATCATCATCACATCATTCATTTTACTTTACAATTGACAATGTCAAGAGGAATGCTATTGGGAAGCGCCAGCCAGGAGGTCTAAGTTCTTTTGCCTTACCTCGTAGCACGTATGTGTTATGCTCAAAAGGACGGGCGTTATGCGATACCCCTTATTGCGTCCCGGAGTCTTCCTAGGAACCTAGGAATTGAAACTGGGGGCGCGCGTAAACGTCGGTAGGGTGTGTGAAACGGCGAATATTTCGCATTTGTTACAAATATATACGAACTGCTGCGGAGAGGGGAAGGGGGGGTGGCGGAGCTATTAGCAAAGCATCCTTGTAAGGAAATCTGTGGTTGGGCCTTTAAGGAAATAAGAAATGTTTGAATGACAACCAGCGAAAGTGTCGGTGCGAAGGGTTGCTTAGGGCCGCGAGTAAAGTAACGACAGCGTGTGAATGTCCCATGAAAACAAACGAAGGCATATAGAAGACCTACGAGGGCGTTGAAGCACGAAACATTATCAGAGCTGCTTATCACGCGGCTGATATTTGAGTGATATCAGGAAGAAACATCCTCGGCAGAATAGCATTTTGGAAGTAACACGCATGATAAGGAAAGAAAAAAAAATGGATGCCAAGGAAATAGTCATGGGTTAGTTTGAATGTGTGCGTTTCCTTTCCTGTCCTTTTTTTTTTTCGCGCTGCTTCTATTTGTTACAAGATAAAATGACTCACCCACAACAACAAGTTGTTGCAGTCCCAGGGAATGAAAGGCCCCAGCTGGTATTTCAGAATGTGCTTACACAATTTCCAGCTAATAACCTGCGGGCGCGCCCACTCTCCGTTTGATTTCTTGTTTCCAACGCGCGTGGCAAAATTTCCCAGACATTCTCCTTAACGTTTATTTGCTCCCCTTCTTTTCGAATGCCTACGAAGCGGTACATTGTATGCCAAAAAGAGTCAGTCATTGCGTGACCAGTCAAAGACGATAGCTCCAGCGTGTACATCGTTTCTGTTCAGCTCAAATGTGCTGCCACTTGCGCATTTGTTCGTCAGACGTGTGTGTATATATATAGTGCTGCGGACCCGTGCCACCGACCGTCAAGAGGCGAATAGAGAAAGAAGACGAGGAGGACGTGTTTAGCGAGGCTTGCTCGCGCTGCTGCTTGATGGCCAAGCGCCTCAGCTTTCCTTTTTAAAATACAACTGTATATAGCCTCGCCTCTTGCGTCTTTCCACGTAACATCTTTGGTGGAAGTGCCGGGTACGCCTTCCCGACACGGAGCTTCGCAGCGGACGTTTCCTCGAGCCTACCTTCATGGCTCCAGAAGATACCTCGTCCACAGGGGATGCAGCCTCGCCTCTTGCGTCTTTCCACGTAACAATATATATCGCGGTGGAAGTGTTTCAGGTCTTCTCAGTGTGTGGGCGCACTGCTGAATGCGACTCTCGAGTCCTGTGCTCGAAGTTGCTGCTGCGCGGAGTCTTATTCGGTGAAGCCACGCTTCACCCAGCCTCCCCTAAATCTCGCGGAATATTGAAGGCGCGGGATTGCTCAGTTGCATGCAGTGGTCCGTACCGATTTCTCGCGTCACGCCAGAAAGACCGCTGCATATTCCAGGCAAATGCAATACACAAGTCGCCGCATCTCTTCTTGGGAAAGGTATGGCTATCACCACTCCAAAGTTACTGCTCTCATGTGTTCCACTTCGTGGACGTATTCATCGCATTACTGTGCCTTCACCGAGTGGAATCAAAAGAGCGCACGAATGATATTCACCTACGTGATTCATTTATTGACCAACTTAGTTCATTCTTTTCTTTCTCTTCTTCATTGTTCATTTCCTTTTCTTTCATCTAGAGACACAGCGAAGCGGGGTGACGAGTGCATTGTTTGAAGGATTTTCACTGTAAGGTCAAGTAAAACAAAGAGAGAAGCGCACCTACCTGATACCAGTCTTGAAGTACGACAGGAAAAGGTCCGATTCGTGGTCTTGCACCTCTCGGTGCTGCACGGGACTACCGCCCAGCGAGTCGTCCAGCTCCACGCTCTTGATGGCGGCGACCGTGTACTCATCCTGCGTTTGCCACAAACAAGGAGCAAGTGAAAGAAATAACGGATTAGTTAAGCGCAAGAGTATGAGCGCATCGACGTACAAGGAATCGGTCGCCCTCGCATTCTCTTTCTACAAACCTCACACTTTCATCTTGTCCGTCCAAAAGAACATGTCCAAAATTACGTAAATTTGGATCAGTATCATGAAGGTGTCGCTGCGAACAGTTCTTGCGCAAGTAATAGACGTGGCGTCCATGCCGCTTCATTGACATCTGTTTGGTCAATCAAAGGCTCGTTCATTATACAATATAAATATTTTGTAAATGAAAAGAATGAAACGAATGACATGCCGGCTCATTATTTCATTGACAAATAACATTCTGTTTAATTTATTTGTTCACCTCTAGAGCCTCAGTAACATGAATTGGTGTCAGTGCTTTTAGGCATGCCCCGTTTCTATATAAACTGCACCGTAACATGGCACTGATGTGTGTCGTGCAGTTGTGGTCATTTCAAAAGCGTTGGATTGATCGCGCATTGTTTTCTCTGCAAAGCTACAGATTTCAGAGACAATGCTTGGAAATAGTGCAATCTACGTGCGCACGTGAATCACACAGCGTTCAGCCTGTGCCATTGAACCTAACATCCGTTTTGCTATGGTTCTTTCGTTGTCCCACTCTCTCTCTCTCTTTCTTTCATTTGCATTTCTTTCTTTCTTTCTTTCTTTCTTTCTTTCTTTCTTTCTTTCTTTCTTTCTTTCTTTCTTTCTTTC
Organism: Hyalomma asiaticum; assembly: GCA_013339685.2. NCBI lineage: Eukaryota > Metazoa > Arthropoda > Arachnida > Ixodida > Ixodidae > Hyalomma > Hyalomma asiaticum. The sequence continues at coordinate 134,009,581 of CM023482.1, read as the reverse complement.
TTTCTTTCTTTCTTTCTTTCCTTCCTTCTTTCTTTCTTTCTTTCTTTCTTTCGCACTCTCTAGACAGACGTGTCTAGGGATGGTCGATTAAATTTTTTAATCGATTAATCGTTAATCGTTCGTCGACTTAGCCTTTCATCGATTAATTGCTTTCGCTGTAATGTTTTAATCGATTAATCGACATTTTTTTTAGGTGCTTGAAAAATGATGCCTTGTTATTTTATAAGCGTTGCTTGTGTTTGATATCGACACAAGTATTTATACGACGTGCTAGAGATCACATGTGCGCATTAGCGGCTGCGTGAAAATTCGCACTTTCACCCGCTGAACATAGGGAGCCCGTCGTCTTTGGATGTTGTCAAGGATCGAAGATTCCGTGCGTGGCCATAATCCACGGACAGTTCGGCAGCAGGTCGTATTTCCTCGAAGTCTGCCTACTAGAGCGAACCGAAATCGGAGGCGCTTTCGGCGACCACACTGGTTGGAAAGTCGCACCGGAAACATGCAGTGTGGCCGAGGGTGAGGAAATTCCGAGAAAGGCAAAAAAAGGAAAAAGAAAGAAGACACTTGACTGATTTGTGTGGTTTAACGCCCCAAAACTAGCTCCGATTATGAGACGCCGTAGTGGAGGTCTCCGAAAATGTCGACCACCTGGGATTCTTTAACGTGCACTGACATCGCACAGCACACGGACCTCAACATTTCGCCTCCATCGAAATGGAGCCGCCGCAGCCGGGATTCCATCCCGTGACCTTCGGATCTGCAGCCGAGTGCCATAACCACTAGACCACTGTGGCGGGGCGAAAGAAGACGAGGACGAAAGGAAAATTAAAGACTCCTGCTCTTGTAGGGACGGCAACATTTCTCGGTTTGTCCGTTATGTGTTGTGGAAGCCCTCGGTAGTACTATAACCATTAGCTGACGTGATCTCTTCCTTGAGGTCACTCATGCGAGTTTCCACAGCAACATACTGGCCTCAAATAGGCGCTATCAGTGCAGTGCAGGCATCAGCGGGAAATAGAGTGACATGAGTTTTTCCTCTCGGCTAGAATAAACGGCAGCTGTGCCAGTATACTGAAAAGGTTTCCCCTGGTCGCCGACATGACTCGGCGCTACTTGATCGCGTGTACAGCTCGCACTGTGAACGCTGTCTAATGTATCGGAGATTAGAACATAGTATTTCGCGACTGTGCTCCATTCGTGCCACAGCAATAGACGGCGGCCTCTAGGCTGGCTGACATGGGAGTACAAGCAATAGACGAAAGCTGTATTTCACTCGAAATAGGCAAGCATACAGAATTACCAAATGCTACAAGGTCATTTTTTCAATAGAAATGGACTGGATGCTAGACGTTCGGTATACCAATGCGCAAGGTTGCGGATTATGAAAAGCGACTATTAGACTTAAATGCAGCTAAAGTAGTTCCTTTCCATTATGCGACTACGTATTAGACCTTTTTCATAATCCTCGAGTTCGTTTGCCTGCACAGCATATTCACCCAACTAATGGCGGCCCCTGTCACGTTTCAAGTTGAGGCGCGGTCCCAATTACACGTGCTGGGGTTTGACTATTCTGAGTGTTTATGTCGAGAGAGCTGAGTCAACATTTTCGGCGTCATAGCTGTTTTGTAGAAGTGAATAATTGCCATAAGTTGGGCTAACTGCATTGCAGGGAAGCTAGCATTACTGTTATCAAAGGGTATATAGGCGTTAAGGCGGACAGTTGGGATAGGTGGCATCAAGCGTAATGAAATATGATTATTAGCGTCCATGTGCCCTTTGCGCAAGCAGTAATGTCTTATTATGCATGTACGTATTATGCATGTACGTTACACGACAGATGATTTCCAAATGTTAATCAATGTCGTCGCTCTGCTGAACACCTGGAGTTGCAAGCCAGGCCAATAACCAGGCTAACATCTCCGGCTTATTGATGGTCATTGCAAAACACGAGGACAAAAAGAAGGAAGGGACACAAACCACAGCGCTGTGGTTTGTGTCCCTTCCTTCTTCTTTTTGTCCGTCGTGTTTCGCGCTGACCATCAATATGCCTAATCTGTTCCAACTCACCCACATCACCATCCTTCTACAGTAACATCTCCAGAGTCATCAATAAAATATTCTCTCTCTCTCTCTCTTTTGTTATGTATATACGGATCATTCATTCTTATCCCCATCATCATGCCTCATCGCTCTTTTCCCCTGTTGCGTTGTCCCCAAAGTAGAGTAGAAGGCCGAGGCGTACTAGATCAGGCCACCCTCTCTACCTTCCAATAGATTATCTCTCTTTCTTTCATTGGTGACAAACAATCTTTCATTCGCTAAGGAGTAAAATACAACGGTAATAAGAACTGAACCAGTCCAGAAATAAGCAGCACATATTACAACGTGGCACTTACACAAGAAGCAACTAAAATCTAGGAGTTAAATAAAACGGTGTAGGCGACGGAGATCGGGTCGAGTTAATTTCTATCTCTATGGGGTATGGCCGTCTGCGGCTCCGGGCTCCTTCTACTTGCGTAGAAATATGCGCTCGACATCTATGTCTCGGCGTCGCGCGCCTCGCAATCATGCGCTTTCAAGGGGGGGGGGGGGGGGTCGTAATCGATTAATTGAAGAGCTTTAATTGATTAATTCGATTAATTGAAAGAGGGAATTCGATGACGACTAATCGATTAACGCTGTACATTTAATCGATTAATCAATTAATCGTTCATCGATTTTACCATCCCTAGACGTGTCTATAAGAATAAGAGCAAAAGGAACGCATAAAGGGCAGGAAGACAAGGTGTATAATGGGACGACGTAGTATGATCGGTCTCTTATTTTTTCTGGTTTCTCTTTCTTTTGTCTGCGAGCGTGTGCTCGTTCTCCTTATACATATGGGAATGCACCAATTTTCTCAGGAATCAACTTTGTTAAGAAGCGCACGGGCCTGTACCCTTCCCTTGCTGGTCTAATCTATCTATCTATCTATCTATCTATCTATCTATCTATCTATCTATCTATCTATCTATCTATCTATCTATCTATCTATCTATCTATCTCAAGATCTCCTATGGAGAACATGTGTGACGATGGATAGACAACGATGGCCACCTTCTTGAAATTTCGTCTGCACTTGCCCCCATAATTACCACACCCTCCTTGTTCTTTCCACTGAAAATGACTCCAACAGCTACTTTCTTGTTTGAAGCCACTGCCTCCTCTCGTTGTAGCTAACCCCCGACTCGAGAAGAACCGGGCACCGCTCTTGTGGATAGAGCAGAGTTCGACATTCTAAATGCCACTGTTTTTAATACACATACGCAAGAACATTAAGTGTAAGCATGTTCATATTATAGTGTCACACTAGTGAGGAATTGCATCCCGTGGTTCATAAAAAAAAAGATGAGATAGTGCCGTGACGAGTGTATATATATATATATATATATATATATATATATATATATATATATATATATATATATATAAGAAAGTTCTTCCTGGCTATCGGGATAAATATACTATCAGAAAGTCACAGTGACAAACATATAATTTAGGATTTATTTCTGATGTTTCGGCTGGAGAGGCTGGTCTCCAGCCGAAACGTCAGAAATAAATCCTAAATTATATGTTTGTCACTGTGACTTTCTGATAATATATATATATATATTCAATTGCTTGCCAAACGAACTTATTCATAGCTCCATTTGGCTTTTCTTCTTTTTGTCTTCTTCCGCGACGCCGTAGTAAACCGGCAGGATTCACGATCTGTGGGACTCTCTGGGCGTGGATATATCAAGCTCGAACACGAACCTGCGACGTGTCTCGTCCCAGCCAGAAATGGATGTTCCACTCGAGTCTGCCGCTCTTGGCTTGCTTCGTCTGCGAAGAAACAAACAAAAAAAAACACACAAACGTCAGTAGTGGAAGGCTGAGAAGCGAAAGCTTAGGTTCGAGATCGACATCGGCAGCTGTTCGCGTCTGGTCCCTGAAAGGGTGCGCGCGCGCCGCAAGGCCCCGGGCCGGAAATTCTGGGAGCGCGACAAAGCCGACGCGCCGCACATATGACGCCCGGCGATGCTTTTAGGGTCACGCGCGAGCGTGGGCGCGAATAAAGAGCCTTCGTTTTCGGATGAGCAGCGCCTGTTGGTTTCGTTACTTCCCTTATGCCGATTCCGTCTTTTCGCGTTGCGTAGCCATATGCCTCGAGTGCATCAACGAGCGTCGTGATAAACATGTGAAACCCTTGCTTCTCTTATCATCAGTCCACATTCAACTTTTACTGTAGCTAATGAGTTGAAAGCGCACTCATTTTCTATCTGTATCTCTCGCTCAAAAATATATGTTCTATTTCTGAACAACCAGATATTGCTCTGGTCATCTTTCGTAATTACCATAGCACACGCTATGGTAATTACTACACTATGGCTCTCTTTCGTCTTCACCATCTCCCTCTACGTTTAGATTACTGTGGGGTCAAGACTTACGTCGTTCAATCGGAATCGAAGTTGCGAAGTTATTTACCGTTAACGGGCTTTCAGGGTCGCACACTTTGTACTCCAGAACAAGTCTCCTACGTCTTAGATTACACGTGTTTCTGCAGCGGAGGTGTGATGTGTCAACCACAACAGAAATGAGAAAACTAGGAAGCTCCCAATTCGTTAAGGTGATAAAGGGACAACAATGCAAATTTAGGAAACAATTAGCGGAAGTTGGGTACGGTCGGTTGAGGCACCGTTGTTCGGAAGTCTCAGAGAAAAAATATAATTCTCGTGAAAAACAAGCCGGAGCACATTCCTTAGAGATCGAAACTATGCGAAAGACAGTTTAGCGCAACTAGGCTGGAATTAATTTTACCAGTGCGAAATGCTGACTCGCTCTTCAGAAGACACGCAAAGCCCCATCGAGCCGCCTTGAAAAAAATAATTATTCGGTCTTTCAAAATCAACAATGTTCGTAACTATTCGAACCAGAGCTACAGAGAAAAGAACAGGCATACGCATAGCACACGGCGCTACTGGAGTACCGAACTTAAGAAAAATTTGTATATTTGGTATGTCGTACACTAGTTCTCGGTAGCGCTTTCTAATAGACACAGACAGAGGAACAACGACGCATGGTACGTTTTAGCACTGCTTAGGACCACATTATAACCAACGAACTTGTCCAAATTATATTTCTTAGCTTCCGAGTGCAATAGGCGTTCGAATGACGTGCGCGGTACTTAAGAGCATGTCGGATGCCAAATGGCCGCTTTTGCCTTTTAATGACAGCATATAAGTCAGCTGAAGAACACTCAGCTGAGGCGCCCTCTGCCCCTTGTACTTTATTTCCTCTTTTCTTTTAAAAATGCATACGCACATCTATGCTCATATCCGAGAAACAAATCCAAACGCTTTCGAGTGCCTTCAGAAAAAAAGTCAATTGCTCTTATGTCACATTCCCGCACCACACTCGAATGCCACCTTATGAAAAATAAACCGTGCCCCCCGCCGACTGTATACGGACTTCACTTTTTTTTTCTCCCCAGCGCGCATGTTTTCGTGCTTCATTCCACATCTGCCGACCTCGTGTCCTGGCGACAAGTCGTGTCCACCATGCGGCGCCCGCGTGTCCCGGGAGGTAAGAATAATAAGAAGCGGTGTGCGACCAAAGCGGTGAACACCGCTGGCGTGAGTAAATAAAACGAGCACGAAGCATCCGTCTCGGGCCACGACACGACAAGCCACGCTCACGCCCCTTCAGCCGAGGGCCACAGGAAGAAGAAAGCACGCGCTGCAGGACCGTTACGACGACGACGTCTGAGAGGAAAAGCGCCAGCCGAAACCGAGCAACGACGCAGGGAGAGGCCCTGCCCTCCCTTCCTACACGGCGAGGCAAGGACAGCGCGACGCGCTGCAGCCACGCGCTACGGCGTCGAAGAAGAGTGCGCGTGCGACGTCGTCTGTCCTTTCAGCAGCGCAGTGGACCGTTCTTTCTCTTCTCGGTTTTTGCGGGGGCTTTTCACGACGACGCGCGGAGGAGCGATCGTGTCCGGCTGGGCCCTCATCGTTTTGCGTATAGAACTAACTGCCGTCTCTTGGGCAGGTTGTAAACAGGAAACGACCGCGGCGATCATGTTCCGCTGCGCACGTTGCCAGGTCGCCTTCCTCTGCCGTTTGGTTATAATCTCCAGATTTGTGTTTTCAGCAGTAATACTTCTTCGTTTAGATCGTCCGTTGTGGTAGCTGACCTGGAAAGGCAAGGGTTTATCCAGTATTTCGATTTTGGGGGCTATTGCCCATGGTGCACCAGTACGCAGGGGTGTGTGCATACCAAGCCATTGATTATCTAGAGAATTTGGGGTGGATGGTGAGTATAAATCCCTGTGGTAAGGTGCCGCGCTGGTGAGGTCGAGGAACGGGTTTATACTACCGGACACGGGGGGCCGCCGCATTTTGATGGGGGCGAAAAGCAAGAACATCTGTGGTGGTCGGTTGGCAGCAGCGGTTGCTGCCATCGGTTGGCAGCAGCGGCTTTGGCAACAGGCTTCTGTCGCTAAGACTCACGAATTTCACTACGCAGGCGCCGAGACAGTGAAAATTCCGTGGTAACCGCTTCAGGCCGTCGGAATCATCCCTCGAGGACGACGGATTGACACGTGCAGCTACCTGCTGTGACGTGTGGAAGTGGTCCCTGGCGCGGCGCTGCCATCGACGCTACTTAAGCGGCACCGTGCTCGACGTTCGTCACATCGGTTGGCAGCAGCGGCTTTGGCAACAGGCTTCTGTCGCTAAGACTCACGAATTTCACTACGCAGGCGCCGAGACAGTGAAAATTCCGTGGTAACCGCTTCAGGCCGTCGGAATCATCCCTCGAGGACGACGGATTGACACGTGCAGCTACCTGCTGTGACGTGTGGAAGTGGTCCCTGGCGCGGCGCTGCCATCGACGCTACTTAAGCAGAATTGTCGCGTGAAGTTGACGCGCTTCGTAAGGAGGTGGTAGAAATGCGTAAAAGCCTAGAGATGTTCAACTCGCTATATGAAAAAGTGAAACAAGATCAGGAAGCGTTAGCTTTGGACAACAAAGCTTTGAAGAAGGAAAACGAGGACTTAGCCAGAAGGCTCGCGGAATCGGAGCAATACTCTCGAATCAACAACATCGAGATTAAGGGTATACCTTGCGCGCAAGGGGAGGACTGCAAAGCCATCTTGCAAAAAATCGGAGACAAGATAGGGTGTCCAGTGACTCCTGCAGACATTGACGTCATTCACCGTGTACCCGCCAAGAAGGACAAAAACATAATAGCCCGATTTTGCGTGAGAACAAAGAAGGCTGACTTCATCAGCAAGGCTAGGAAGGCTAGGTTAACTACGACAGACCTTGATCTCCCTCAGACGCCGGCCGTTCCCATCTATATCAATGAACACTTGACGCCTAACAACAAGCGCCTTTTTGCGCAGGCACTAGCTCTGAAGAAAGAAAAAAAATGGAAATTTCTCTGGACTGATGGTTGTCGCATCAAGGCGAGAAAAGCAGAGGACAGCCGGGTGTGTGTCATTGGAAGCACAAGGGACCTGTCCAAAATTTGCTAATCGGGTCTAACCATGTTTTGACTTGGCTTGATAATGGGTTACGTGCCTTCCGGAATAAAACAATTAGTGTCAGCTAAAAAGCCAGAATTAACGTTTTTTCATCAAAATGTTCGTTCGCTTCCAAACAAAATAGACGAGTTCAGCTTGCTAATCGAGACTTTTGAATGCCGTTTTCAGTAATAATGTTAACTGAAACTTGGTTGACGCCCACATCGCACAAGCTTCAGCTTCCCGGCTATCAATCGTTCTTCCGTAATCGTCGGGATAAGCGAGGGGGCGGTATCGCGCTTTTTCTCAAGGACGATATCTCGGCTGAGCCCGTGGACGAATTTACTGATATAACTTTGGACTATGAGGTGTTAACAATGCAGAGCCAAAACAATATGTTCTCCGTCATGTACAGGCCACCATCTGGCGACGCAAGCCGTTTTCTTGTATTTCTTGAAAAGCTTTTTAGTTATTCATTAGAAGAGAAAATCAATTTAGTCTTAGGTGGTGACGTCAATATAAACATGCTTTCATCGTCCCTGATACAAAAAGATTTGCAATCACTCATTACAACTTATGGTTTTTCAAACATAATATCGTCCCCAACACGCGTGACTATCGATGGCGCATCCCTATTAGACGTATTCATCTCAAACATTAATATTGATTTATTAGAGGCCGACGTTGTGTACACTGACATTAGTGATCATCTAGGAATTATATTACTAGTAAATCGAATCCACTGTATGGCTAGTAAAACTAAAAAACCAGTTTTTGTTCAGTCTATCACTTCTTCAAATCTTGACGCGTTTCGCCAGGCCATTGCCCAAGAGGCTTGGCATGGCGTTTACCAAGCGGAAGATAGTGACTCTGCGTACACTGCTTTTATGAGCACTTTCAAAACTTTTTACCATAAACACTTCCCAAAGAAAAAATGGCACGGGCATCCAAAGCACGAAAACCTTGGCTAACACCTGAACTTCTTGGCATGGTTAAACGCAAACATGCCCTGTATGCTCAATTTGTGAAATCTAGAGATCAAGCCCTACTAAGTGAATTCAAGAAATATCGAAATAGTCTAACGAATCAGCTTAGGGCTGCAAAAGATGCTTATTTTGTGGAAATGTTTAGTGACCCAGGCAACCAGAGAAGTGATGTAGTCTGGCGCAAATTGAATGCTTTGTTAAAGCCTACTTCACGTTCTGTTATTCCAGATGTTTTGAGTCATAACGGACAAAAGCTTTCCGGAAATGCTATACCGAGTGCGTTTAATGATATATTTTCACTGAAACCTCAATTACAAGGTGATGCTGACCTTAACAGCTATGCTCAGTTCCTGCGTGTAAACGCGTTCAGTAACACTCTATTTCTTGCCCCAACTACCCCGCTAGAAGTCTTTTCATGCTTTAGCGATATTGGTAACAGCCGGGCTTTGGACGCCGATGGTATCCAGATTCGCCCCATAAAGTATGTGCTCGATATTATATGCCCTGTTCTTACCCACATTTATAATCAAATCTTATCTACAGGTGTATTTCCAAAACAAATGCAGACTTCACGCGTCGTTCCAGTTTACAAGCACGGTGATAAAGGGACCATAAACAACTATCGACCTATTTCAATAATTCCAGTGTTTTCGAAAGGTATTGAAAAATTAATGCATATCAGATTGGTATCATTTTTTAATCGCCACAACTTGTTTCAAGATTTTCAACATGGGTTCAGGAAGCATCGCTCTACCGAAACAGCCCTCTTGACTCAAAAAGAAATAATTATAGACGCATTTAGTCGTAAACAAATGGCATTAGGCATATACGTCGATTTTTCCAAGGCATTTGACTTAATTGATCATTCCATCCTACTCAGCAAACTAGAAAACTATGGTGTGCGTGGAACAGCGCATGCGCTTCTAAAATCTTATCTTTCAAACAGGACACAATTCGTAGATGCCAACAATGAAATATCTCCAAGGAAGCCGGTCGTTGTTGGTGTGCCACAAGGAAGTATTTTAGGGCCACTTTTATTTTTGATTTACATAAATGACATTGTACACTGCACAGACAACGCAACGTTTGTATCGTACGCAGATGATACGACAGTTTTTATTACAGGGAGCTTGGAAACAGAGATAGAGGTAATGGCTAATAAAACGCTGTCTGACATAGACTCCTGGGCCTCGGCGAATTTATTAAAAATAAACCCTTTAAAAACGCAAGTAATTTTATATATGCCTAAAGGAAAATATCGACAAATAAGATGAATTTATTTCTGGGCTCTCAGCAGTTAGATATGGTAGATTCCGTTAGTACCCTTGGAGTATATTTTTCAAAGCACTTAACATGGAATGTACATATTGATAGCCTGCACTCAAAGATGTCATCTGCCATTGGTGTCCTTGCACGTATGCGATGTATTCTTCCTACTAAGGTGAAAGTTACGATATACAATGCGCTGGTATCATCTTTGTTACAGTATTGTAGCATAGTGTGGTGTACTACCGGAGTGACAAATTTGCGCAAGTTGTATTTGCTACAGAAAAGAGCCATACGACATATTGCTGCTGTACACTATCTGTCATCTACAAAACTTCTTTTTCCAAAATATGAAATTCTTCCAGTATTCTCTTTGTATAATTACAGGCTGATGTTGTGTTATAGGGAGTTTATTAAGCATGGTACCAATACCATAATTAATCTTGCTAAGCTAAATGTAAACCCGAGTGTTCGACTGACCAGGCACAAAGAAATGTGGACTGTACCCACCCCTAGAACTGTTTATGATGAACAATCATTGTCCTACAGGCTGCCGTCCCTACTAAACTTCTTAAAGCACGAAGATTTTGATCCTTCGTCTAATCAAAACTGTCACATTAAACGCTTCGCCCATCGTATTCATTTTTCGGAATAATATATATCTCGGAATTTTGGCCATTCATATTATTGTTGCTTTTCATGTTCATGCCACTTCATGACTATACATATAAACTATTCTCTCTATTTTCAGTGATTTGTATAATAATTTTTTGTATTACTTGACGCCATGTTAAACTTGTAAAGTGTATTTCTGTATTTTGCATTCGTGATTTGTCCGCCATCCTGCTGCATTGCCAACTTGTAACGGGGTCGGGACCTCGTCAAGCTCTCGAGCTTTTAGTCCTGTACTCCTCCTATTGAAAGGAAATAAATTGATTGATTGATTGATTGATTTAGGCCCACATAAAAGAAACCTATAGGTGGTGAGAAAACCGAAGTCCCCCTCCCCCCCCCCACCCCGCCCCCCCACGGCGAGCCTTAGAATCATATTGCAGTAAAACGGCAAGTTGGGCCAGTTGGTTGGGATTCATTTTTGCTCAATTGGTTACAGCGCAACATAGACGAGGACAATAGAAGGAAACGAACAACACGGCGCTGTGGCGCAAAAATGAATCCCAACCAACTAGCCCAACTTGGCGTTTTACTGCAATATATTTCTAGTACTCAGGGCTCTTTTTTATGTGTTAACTCAAACCTTCGTGACCCAGCGCCGTGTTGTTCGTTTCCTTCTATTGTCCTCGTCTATGTTGCTCTGTAGCCTCAGAATCATATATCGTGTATTCGGCACGTAATAGCTCAGAAAATCTTGTCTTTAGTTCGGATGGGACAGCGCGAGAAAGTAGGGCGCGTCAGAACCGATATTCTCTGATCCCGCTTTCATTACTCTTATTAACAGGGATAGGGGGCGCAAGAGGTTGCTTCGCAGCATTTATGTGCACGTCCAAGAACACCTCAAAAGGTAGAGCAAGCTATACTTTTGTTCTTTTCCTCTTCTTCTTCTTCTTCTTCTTATTATTATAATTATTATTATTATTATTATTATTATTATTATTATTATTATTATTATTATTATTATTATTATTATTATTATTATTATTATTAACTGTCGGATTAACCATTGCTGGGGTTTCACGCGTCAAAAGTCACGATACCATTACGAGGCCCGCTGCAGTGCAACTCGCTGTAAATTTCAGCCCCCCGTGGTTCTTCAACATGCACTGACATCGCAGACTACAAGGGACTCATTTCGCCTATATATATATAGAGAGAGAGAGGGAGAGAAGGGGAAAAGGAAAGACATGGCGGTTAACCAAATATCTCTAGTGGGCTACCTGGCGAGGGAAACGTGGTGTGAAAGAACGCAAGAGGATAATAGTCTATGATGGCTATACAAAGTCGGGCCGGAACACGGGCATTTGCTCCGCATGGGTGCCACTTGAGAAGTCCGTTCTGTACCAAACTGTAATAGCCCTGACTGTGCTTCTACAGCATTACCTTAATAGTGCACATAGACGACCCCAACGCGCTAAGTCTTGTTTTTCATCGTTGCGCTGGAGCTCACACCGATCACGTGCGGCTCCTTTAGAAAGGGCAACTTCCCGGCCCTGTCATATACCAGTGCGATGACAGCTACATTAAAAAGGCAGTCATGCAGGCTCCCTAAGCTACATACAACAAAGGTATGTGGCTTAAGAAAACTTGTTTCATCACTGAGTTATGAGGAGCCTTGTTCGTGTGAATCATGAGAGTCGGCGGCAAGGCGACCACGGTGAGATTTATTGTACGTAGACGCACGCGTAAGAAGCACAAACGGCTTGCCTGTGACAGCACAGCCTCGCAGGCTGAAACATATATAGTGCACTTCTGCCTAGCACGCTTCTTTTCGTCTCCTTTCGCAGGGTCCGCTGCTACATAGCTCCTCTTCGGTACGAGCTCTAACGTTGTTCGCAGAAGGCAGTCAGCAGCTTCGTTCCAGGGTAGCCGCTGGAATAATACTAAAAGATGCGTTGACTAAGGAATTCGACGCATACGTGAGGTGCTTATGCGAGATTAAGTAGCGTTGGTGCGCAAGCGCTAGTTTACGTTAGAGGGCGCAAGAGGGCGCAAGAGGGCGTTAGAGGGCGTTAGAGGGCGCAAGCGCTAGTTTACGTTTACTGGTCACGCGAGCGCTAGTTTACGTTGTCTGCCTACCATTTTGCTGCAGCGTAAAATTTTCGGAAGCGCACTAAGCAAATGCCGCATTCGCACTGAAGGTACTGTAGGCGCCCCGTTTTGTTTTCTCTTTTTCTTTCTTTCTTTTTCTTTTGGCGATTTTGCGCAAGCGGATAGATAGGTGCACAGCGCCTATCCGCTTGGAAACGCTAGTTCGCTTCCCCTTCTCTCTCTCTCTCTCTCTGTGTGTGTGTGTGTGTGTGTGTGTGTGTGTGTGTGTGTGTGTGTGTGTGTGTGTGTGTGTGTGTGTGTTCCCACGCCGCAGTTGAGTTAGACAGGAAACTAGGTGAAGACTGCAAAGGGGGTGGGGGGTTCCTGCAATTTATTTATTACTTATAGCTCTAAGCGCACGGGAAAGTGCGGACACCGCAGCAATGTGCAGAACCGCCTCCATATATATGCAATATGGATGCAAAATAAAAATATGGACACAATATAGACATACGAAAAGGAAACACGTGGAGACTCGTGCTACCCCACTTTTGGTGGCAGTTTTGCTCTGGATGCGCGTTCTTCGGTGCCTTGTGCCTGTAGCTGCTGTATAAGCGAGAATGAATTTGGTTTCAAGGAAAAAAAAAAAGGCAATGATATATGGTTGCTGCAATTTCAACGACACTTGTAAGTGCCAACGTAAATAAAACAAGTGACTGCTATCCTTACCTTCCCCGGAACGGCATCAGTCTCACGCTAGAGTACAATTTTCGACTCGGTGCCAGCTTGTCAGACACCGCGGCAGCGAAGAAAACATATCCCAATTTGCCTCGAATCGCTTTTCTTTTCATTTCTCGCTTCTGTCGCGTACTTGAAGTTGTCTTGCTGTTTGTTTCGATTTCAAAGAGTTGAACTCCGCCCTATAAGTACACTCCGACACCTATATTTTTCGTTTCCGTGGTGACTGCAATCTATCGCCTCCGCTCGCTTTTAAAGACGCAGGTGCGCTTGAACTGAGAAGCATGTTGACAACACATTGTTTTGCTCAGCTACATACTTCATATGGCTGATCAAAGGAGACGGGATTTCTGTAAACAGCCCCTCGGTCGCGTTGCAGCGTTGTCGCTCAGGTAAGAACGAGTTAAAGAAGAACTCGCATTATTTCGTTCTCGAACAATTGCGACGTGTCACGTTGTCAAGACGGTGCTGCGTAAATGTCAAAGTGCTAGGTAAGCGAAGGCATAGTAAGAAAACGGACGCATCAACCAACCTGCGGTCGGATAAACCTACACCGCAGCACCAGGAAACGTTCTCCAATTGGAGTTCATTAAACACGGTGATCTTATTCTGCATGATGCATAGAAGAATGATCAAGCTTAGTTTCATCATCGTAGAGGATGACACACTTAATGCTCAAAAATCCCAAAGCACCTTTGCCAATGAAGGGCAAATATCGCCGGCGGGACCCGCCATCACGAGAAACACAACCAAGATTACCAATTAACCGTATGTGTGAATGAGAGACCGGGTTTCCTTTGAAATATGGGCTGCTACACATAAGCTGAAAATTTTCGCGATCATCCAGGCATATCAAGCTGCCGGCGGAGCTCTATTGCTGGTATAAATATCTAAAAAAATTTAAACAGAAAAAAAAAATGAGCAGCAGCGACTGACGCGGGGGAGCCCCTGAATAGAATTCTGATTACACTTCAAGGTCCAGGTACAACAACTTAGCACCAGCTGTTAAGCGATGCATATATTTCTGCAAGAGACAAATAAAAAGAACATCCATTCATTTCAGTGAGTAGTGCAGGCAAAACAGGCAGATAACGAACGACACGCCCGGGCACGCGAGTCGAGAAGGAAGACAAGCGCAGCCAGCCGAAGTTATTGCAGGGTCTCCTTTCGAGCGTTAATCGCCGTCCATTTCTGTCTCCTTTCTAGGTGTGATGTACCGTCCGTGTCTCCACAGAACGAGAGCCGTGGAGAAGCAGGTGGGCCCCTCGAAAGGACGGGAAAAAATGAATAGGGCCCATGACTCTTCTTACGCAGACGGCTCTCTCTTCGCGTGACATGTGTGCACAAAAGCATCAAGAGGGGGAAAAAACTTAGAGGGACCATTGCTGCGCGTGCGTGGACATCTATATACAGGTACAAGGCCGTCGTCTTGGTCAAGTCGCCGTTGCAGCGCTAAGTAATGTTGGCCGAGAAAGCCCGAAAGCCTGAACTACAGCGATCGGTCGTATGACTCACTGGCACTGACTGACGTTGTGCTGCTCAGCTCAATGTCGCAGCTCCCTCCTGTCTGCTACATAGCGTATCTGTTAACGGCGCTTTTGTAGCACAAGTGCTCGAAAGCGAAAAGTCTCGTGCAAAGTTAGTAATGCATTGAGTTGTACATTAAGATTCATACTACGATATTGCGCCGTAAAGATTCACAGTACGTGATCGCGCCGTAGCAAACCTCGTATGACGCATACCCACGTTTTCTAGGCTACGGTACGTAAAGGGGTACGTAGGTATGCGTCACACGTGGTCTCAAGGTCACTGCTCGACACGGGTATGAACCATGTGTTCCGGGATATACACACTACGATAAGGTAACGCAGTTTTGTGTGCCAGCTTTTGTGTACCGTACGTGTCGACGCCAAGATCGTCCAAGGACACCTTCTAATGAGACATTTAGAACTTTAGCCTCAATAATAGCGGGAAAGCCTATCCTGCTTCTCATAATAAATACTTCAGCTCCGCCACAGTGGTCTAGTGGTTATGGCACTCGGCTGCTGATATGAAGGTCGCGGGATCGAAACCCGGCCGCAGCGGCTGCATTTCGATGGAGGCGAAAATGTTGAGGACCGTGTGCTGTGCGATGTCAGTGCACGTTAAAGAACCCCAGGTGGTCGAAATTTCCGGAGACCTCCACTGCGGCGTCTCTCATAATCAGAGCTGGTTTTGGGACGTTAGACACCACAAAACAATCAATCATAATACTTCAGAGGAGCCAAATAAATGCTGTACGATTTCTAGCGTGCGTGGTGCCGTATGACGAGCGTGGTCGGTGGCCCAAATACCTGAGGTATGAAGCCCGCACCAAACAGATGTTACTCCGCAATGCTTCCGTCGCTCTGTGCGCCGGTGCAGAGGCGAGGAAGAAAAAAAATATTCACTTGCCTAACTAAGAGGTGAGATTCACAGTGAGAACTGGTACCCCTAGAGCATGGCCTTCCAGAACAGCAGTGCTTATGTTAAAGGCTTGCACCATCTCGGAAGTTGCGCTTTGACTGTGACGGTGCGAGCAGGGTTCCTAGCTCGTCAAAGGAATCTACGTGACGGAGCAAACTTCGAAAAAGAAAAAGAAGTGCGTTGACACGTAGCTCCTGCACGCGCTTCTGACACGAGTACAAAAAGAAATCACACTAAAAGTGAAACTTAAGAGCCGGGAACGAAGCAAGCAAAATGGAATTGACCAGCTAGGGCAGTAAGACGTGTTCCGCAGTATGTTTCTCCTCTTTGAAGATGTTGTTTTCAAACTAAATTTGTGTTGCAGATGCATCGTGTTTGCAGCACCATGGTTCAAGTAGTGTTTACAACGTTGTTTACACTGGCAATGACGCGAAGTGTACACGTGTGAGAAAGAGTGAGAGGGATATGCAAAGACTATTGTATTGACACCTAGGACCGTAGCGATTGATTGATTGATTGATTTGTGGGGTTTTACGTCCCAAAACCAGCTATGATTATGAGAGACGCCGTAGTGGAGGGCTCCGGAAATTTCGACCACCTGGTGTTCTTTAACGTGCACTGACATCGCACAGCACATGGGCCTCAACATTTCGCCTCCATCGAAATGCAGCCGCCGCGGCCGGGATTCGATCCCGCGACCTTAGGATCAGAAGCCCAGTACCATAGCCACTAGACCGCCATGACGGGGCCGACCGTAGCGATGGCCAAGTGTTGCAGAGATTCCGTCTCCAAAGTGCGCGGTGCTGGAAGCATTTTCCCAGTGCCGCTGTATAGCAACCGTTTCTTTTTGTTTTAATGGAGAGCAAGAGGTATCCCGGCCTGGCGCTCGGTGACTTGGACACTCACCTTCCCGTTCGCTCCTATCTTTCACTGTATCAGTCAGAAGCCTGCATCCCCCCCCCGTCGCCCTTTTCATGTTATTTCAACGACGTTACTCTGGGCTGCTTCATAGCTTGCATTGGTTGCAAATAAGCGTTTTCGCTAACCGCAAACTACTACTATATTTATGTCAGCCTGGCTGATCGCTTGCTGGATCGCTTGACTGATCGCAATGCTTGCTGTCTCAGGTGCTGATAGACCGACGGTCAGCAGGGTCAAGAAAAGAGCAACCACTCCAAGACATAACTCTTATTGGTGAAGATTGGTTGACGTGAAAGAGTCGTAGGAGAACCAGCGTCGGTCATGTTGACGTGGCCGATACTGCAGCAGTACGCGCTCGCCGCTCACGCGTCTATATTTGATAGTCGGGCATCTTCCAGTAACGCGAGCATATGCGATCTTGGGAGCAGCAATGGTGATGAACGAGCGCGCCTGTTTTCTCGCGAGAAAGAAAAACGGCAACCAACACGGCCGCGTCACCTCCTGTCAACAAAACAAATGCGACACGACACGAAGCTATGCGCACGGAAGCCCAGGGCGGTTAGGGGGGCCGCGTCTGTCTGCCAAAGTGACAACGCTCGCGTTCCAGCGCATAACAGGAAAAACGAAAGAGAGAGAGAGAGGGAACTCTGGCAAGGCTCGCTGCCCGCGCACGGACAGGTGCGGAAACGAAAAGTGCGGAGTGCCGATGACAGACGTGGCAGGCAGATGGAGAGCATTAGGCGCGTGCGCAAGTTGCGTTGATCTGACGATCAGCAGAGGTGAAAACGGCGTGGGGAGAGAGATTCGTTAATAATAATAATAATAATAATAATAATAATAATAATAATAATAATAATAATAATAATAATAATAATAATAATAATAATAATAATAATAATAATTGATGGAGCTTTGCGTGCGCTAACCACGATATGATACGTGAAGGGGCAGTGAAAAAGGAGAGTGGTAAAGGATGGGCCACCTTCTCAAGACCGGAATGAGCACATCCGAGCGCAATGAATACTTAATCTCCGTTACAAAAACCGCGAGTGCCCGACGGCATTGCGAATCGAACCTCAGTACATCCTGCACCGGAGGCCGGACGCTCTAACAACGATGCCAGCGATGTGGTTGCGAGGCGGTATAAGCAACAACTCACATGAGGGCGCAAGCAATGGGCGAGCCAAATGCACAGCTGAATGTGCCGGCGTGAACGACGTGTAAGCGAACATGGCTTCAGCAGAAAAGATTCATCACTGTCATCAGCGTAAGTTTTACCCGCTGCAGGACGAAAGCCTCTCCCAACGATCTCGGTTCTGACCTGTGCTACGCGAGATGATTCCATTTCATGTCTACAATATCTTTAATTTCATCTCTCCACCTTACTCAGATCTGTCGACCACGGCAGCGCTTCCCCCCTCTGGGTATCCATTCCGTCGCTCTTTTTGACAATCGATCATTATGTAATCTACCCGGGTCCACCTTTCTCTTATAATGCACCCGTGCAAACGTAGAAACCTCATTCGCTCGCTTCCTTTGGGTGCTTCTGTATATCCCTGTATTCATCGTCATTTCGAGCGATAATCACTCTTTTTTTATTATTATTGGGTATTAACCAACTAGGAAGACTCCTGGCAAGAACCGATCGTACAGGTCAAGGCGTTTGACGCAACAGCGCAGTCCCAAACTCAACCTCAAAAAAGAAAAAAGAAAAGAAGAGAGAAAGAAGAAAGAAAGAAAGAAAGAGAGAGAGAGAGAGAAATACAACTACACTGCACGCTCGCATGAAGGCGTGTGTGCCGCACGCATGCATACACACAAGAAGGGTTTGCACGTGCAGACACAAACATGTGCACATATATATGCGCACGCGCGAGCACAAATGCGCGCAGATTATTATACTCTCTCTCTCTCTCTCTTTCTCGAGGGCGCAGAAGTGGCGGCGAGGATGCAGACGGGCCGTAAATTAAAAGCGCGCTCACAGCTGTGACCCTTCGGGGCCGGGAAGGCGGCCAGACTTATTTGCGCGCTTCGCTTGCAAGAGCTCGAGCCCCGGGTCTGGAGGCCTTCTAACGACCAGATTAGCGGCCGCAACGTTCGCGATATCGGCTGCGTGCTCGTGGAATAGGGGATAAATATGTACGGCTGGGGTTGCGTATATACGTGTTTCTCGGTCAC
Source organism: Hyalomma asiaticum (assembly GCA_013339685.2). Classification (NCBI taxonomy): domain Eukaryota; kingdom Metazoa; phylum Arthropoda; class Arachnida; order Ixodida; family Ixodidae; genus Hyalomma; species Hyalomma asiaticum. Next base: position 133,990,794 of record CM023482.1, on the reverse strand, counting down.
ATGTATATGCGGACTTGCCTTGCAGTGTTCCGCGTATGCGTGACATAAAGAACGACTGCGTCTTACCCTGAAATATCCATACTTATAGGTAACGGGTGGAAAATACGGGCGCGGGATTGTGCACCGCTTCGAAATGCCTGGTCGTCAGAATTCCGGCGAATGGCCTGTAGGCTTGTGGAAGAGGAGGAGGAGGGAAACAGAAAGGCAGGGAGGTTAACCAAAAAGCTTCCGGTTGGCTACCCTGCATTGAGGGATTGGGAAAGGGGAATAGAAAGATGAAAGAGAGAAGAGAGAAACAAAAAGGTGGCCGGGGATTGCAGATAATGCGCTGACGCGTAAGATATTTTACTGGCTACTCCGTCAAAGGCTTGTGGATGCTCAACAGCCAAATAGCAAAAGCCTTTTAGAACACACTCGTGAGCTTTTATGCGACCTATATAGGGCACTCGCGACAAGAGCTACAGCAAGCTGCCTATATTGCGCTGAGCTCAGCCTCCGTCAGATATTTACAGCACCCACGACCAGATATCCCCTCCACCCAACCCTTCCCTTTAAACACACACATACACACTTCGTATACGAAATGTGGTTGACAACGGGGAACACTAATGATCTGAACTTTTCGAACAGTTACGTCAAATACTATGATGACTATCTGCTCACTACGTGCAAGACAGAGACCGGGAAATAAGATAACAGCACTGCGTCTTCTTGGTCTCTGTCGTTCGCTTAGTGTTCTGACCTCTATCATGCTTGATACGCCGAAAAATTTATCGTCTTTTCAATCCGGATCCAACGTGAAACGCATTGCGTGCAGCTGATACTTAGCGACATATACAGGGGGCGGCGAATGCCGCACGCCATGCGCACGCATGAAGAACAGCTTCGGAACGTAGTCTTAGGAACACCCTTTTAACTGCCTAAAATAGAGCGAAAACTATTACATCAGCTGCCACGTTCCACCCTGAGTGCATTCTACGTGTAACCGACAGGAAGCGAGCCTAATATCACGCGCATCGCAACACCGAATCTGCAACGCGTGCGGCGCGCCATAAAGGCGCGTGGTTATGCTAACACTTCGTGACCAGCTCGGCTCATACAATAAGACATTCATGTTTCAGTGGAGCTTTTATACGAGCGGTTTTTCTTTGTCGGCTCAAGTTTTACGTCCCGTATGAGTGACTGCGTTGTGCGACGGCATCTTGTTACGGCGAACCCGCCGCGGCATGGAAGGTCGGCGTGGAAGCAGCTATACATATGCGGTGCATAGGACCTCGAGACACGCCACGTTACGTGCTCGAGGAAAAAAGGAAGCACGCTGATTCCGTGCTTCGATTAGAGATGTACTACTTCTTCCCTATCAAATGCGAAACGTAGGAAGAGGGCTGGATATCAGAGATTCGTTGGTAAGAAAACGACAACGTATAGGAAAATTAATAACAAAGCAATTTAATTACCTGTAACGAAATTACATTGATTGATTTGATTGATTTCTGGGGTTTTATGTCCCAAAACCAGCTGTGATTATGAGAGACGCCGTAAAGGAGGGGCTCCGGAAATTTTGACCACCTGGGGTTCTTTAACGTACACTGACAACGCACAGTACACGGGCCTCAACATTTCGCCTCCGTCGAAATGCGGCCGCCGCGGCCGGGATACAACGAAACTACACAACACTAACAAAGCAAATTGACAGATCACAGGCATATATAATAGCAAGGACAACAACACTAGCCTGACAGAAGAAAAGCACACGCCTGAACATATACAACGCGTGGGAATATCGAGAAATACATGTAATTAGTCTGCTAATCGCAAAAGATTTATCGATTGAATCAGCTTATTATTCGTTTGCAAGAGGTGAACAGTTTTTTTTATATATCTAGTGAAATCAAAGAGGAAGGAGTTTTCGCCGCTTTCTGGCAACGACGACACATTTTCACTTGGTTATCAGCACAGAAATAAACCTGGGGGGGAGGGGCATTATTTATTTATTTATTTATTTATTTATTTATTTGTTTGTTTGTTTGTTTGTTTGTTGTTTGTTTGTTTGTTTGTTTGTTTGTTTGTTTGTTTGTTTGTTTGTTTGTTTGTTTGTTTAAAAATACCCTCAGGGCCAATGGCATTACAGAGGGGAGTGGAGGAAACGGTCATGTAACAACGCAGATGAGTCAAGAACACAAGAAATACACAATGTTAGGGGAAAAACTAGATTACAAGTGGTTACGCAAATACAAGAGGCACAAAATTAAGACCAGAATACATAGAACTGCTTATCAGTGGCAAAATATACCAGAATTCGGTGCATAAAAAAAACTACATTTCTTCAAGTGATCATGGTGATGACTTAAACAAACGCTGACAAATGAAAATGAAATGAACTTAGAAGAAAATGTCGCGTAATGTTTCTTTAAACCGGTTAGTATCATCGACGGATGTGATGTCTTGCGAATGCTTGGTGCCCACAAGTACGATGCATGCTCGCGACGCAGCCCAGTCAATAGTCATTGATAGGCGCATGCAGGCACTTCGACTCAAGTGACGCCAGGATCCACCAGGCATTTCTTCCGTGCCAGATCAGTATGGAGCTTAACGTAAAAGTGCATCGTTGAGTGAAACGCGATATTCGGACTGCATGTTAACCAGGGCATTTTGTGCTATTGGAGTGCACATAGCTGTCACAGTGGGACCAAACTGATTCACAATTATTCGAAGAGTCTCTCGCTTCCAATGAGTGCCACAACGAGTCAGCTCGGTGTCCCTATCGCAAATCGATGACGCAAAAGAAGCATGGCAGGCGTAGTTCAAATTTGTTGCCAGACCGCCTACCAATTTTGGAGGCTAAAACACCGTCAGATATAGCAGACACAATGCGGCCGTGGTTTATGTCCGAGCAGTAATGACGTGAGCAAAATAGTGAAAGCGCCGAAGGCGCACCGCGGAGCGGCAACTATGTGTTAACAGCCCCCCCCCCCCCCCTCCCCAAAGACACGGGCAAACCACGAACACAAACGGCCACAATGTGTATGCTTTATTCGACTGTATTTTTAGCCGCCAAATTAGGTAGGCAGTCTGGCAACAGATCTAAACCAGTCAGAACCCTGCCAAAAGAATCGGCAGCCTTGCGCTCCCAGTAACGCGTTTCGCTCGCTGAGCACTACACGTACAAGTAAATATCACTCCTACTTTGTAGCAGCTTCGCGGATGAGCTGCCTGTCGTACTGATAGCTTGCACGTTACCTTACAGACCAAACTTTTCATTGCACTGCTACTACAGCACGGCGATTACGATGACAGAAAGTGCCGCATAACTATTTCTGCAGTTAATGCTCGTCAGCGTGTAGATAACGTGGTGTCATTTACCCCTGCGCCAGAATGACAAAACTAGAGCACCGACAACATTTGCATGACGCCGCAAATCCAATGACGTCTGTGTAATCAAACTGTAAGGCGTCCTGGATGTTACAAACGGAAAATGTATACACTCATGAAAGAATTAATTAAGGAGGTTGTTGTTCGATTAACTTGGTCAGTGATACGCAAAGATAGCCCCCGTTTGTCCGCGCGATACGGATCCCACGCTAGGAGAAACAGCGTGTCACCCCGAGCGACGCACCGAAATCGTGGCAAGTAATTATCTTCCGGTGAGCAATTGCCGGAACTCCCTTATCTCGTGTAGTATCGGCACCAATTGAAACGCGAACAGGGGAGTGTGTTGCCTAGGCGTTAGCAATGGAGTTAAGTTGTAGGGTGGTGTTTTGCTGCAATAGCGCACCAGAAAACCCCAACACCAGGATCCTAATCATACGGTGGTGTCTCTTCGTCACCGTGTGACGACACTTTGCAATCAGAGAAGTCGACTTCCGAATATGAAGATTTATTAAAAATAAGGCAAAGCAGGACAAGAAGACAGGCAGATCAGCGCTAATTCACGATTTATTTATTTATTTATTTATTTATTTATTTATTTATTTATTTATTTATTTATTTATTTGTGGGGTTTAACGTCCCAAAACCAACTCTGATTATGAGAGACGCCGAACTGCGAGCCGTGAACTGGCCGGGCGGCTTCATTTCGATGGAGGCGAAATGTTGAGGCCCGTGTGCTGTGCGATGTCAGTGCACGTTAAAGAACCCCAGGTGGTCGAAATTTCCGGAGCCCTCCACTACGGCGTCTCTCATAATCAGAGTTGGTTTTGGGACGCTAAATCCCACAAATCAGTCACAAAAAGCTTCTGCGATCAGGCGACTATTGTACACTGTATAAGGATCGATGACGTCAAACTATACACGAAAGCTCTCACCGTTACGACGACTGCTTCAGCGCGAATTCACACTTAACTCGTCAGCGTGCGCCGTAAAAGCGGCATAGTATGCATAAGGGTAAAGAGAACGGGAAGCGCTAAAACATGCGGTGCCGCGAGCTCTCCGTTTGTGTACGCGTTGACCTGGCCTTTTTCGCTTACCTGGTCCGCCTCGCGGCTGGCGACCAAAGGAAGCCGCCGCCTCGACAGCCAAGCGCGCTGTGCTGTGTGTTTCTGAGCCGGCGGCCCGGCTGCGCTATGTATAGCAAGCATGGGCACGAGTGCGCGTGCATCACCCCTGGCTTTTACGGTCAATTCACGACGCCGGCGGACGTGTGTTTTAATACACGCAGCGTGCGCACAGACAGGAATAGAGGAAATGGCGATGCGTCCGGCACCTGCGGGCCCCGCTTGACACGCCCCCCAATATCCAAAGATAACAGAACAGCTGTGCACTTCACGTGGTTCTAATCTCGTGGCCTTTCCTTTATCCTATCGAGAGATGAGTGCGCTCCCTCCTCCCCCTCTTTGTGCAGTATTGAGGTGTTGCATAAGCCCGGGATATATACAGGGTGTTTTTTTTTTAGTTGCAACAAATTTTTTAAATTAGAAAAACATAAATCGCGGGAATGTCCTGCTTACCATTCGAGTGTACGGGTTGGCGGCCTCTAGATACAGAACAATTTCCGCACTTGTGCGCATAGTTAGCGAAATTACGCTAATTAAC